>CANNZV010000646.1:0-344841 GCA_947561585.1 Caprella mutica
GTATAATTTATTATTTATCCATTACAATGAAAAATTATAATTTAGATTGATGTAACAATGATTTCATATAGATAGGTAATATTAATTTTCAAAATTATTAATCTCATTTAAATGATCAAATTATCGGTGGTATCGGTATCCGTGAAAATCTAGGTATCGGGTCGGAAAGGTATCGGTGAAAAACAGGCATCGGTGTCAGTGAAAATTTCGGTATCGTCCCATCCCTAAGATTAAAACTATAAATGTTTAAGATTTCATCAACTAATTAATTATGAAATATTAATCTATGATTAAAATAAATATTTAATTAAAATCAAAAGGCAAAGTCGTTATAGCAGCATTACCAGTATGAATTGTATGGTTCCGTATCCCATTTTTAACACGTTCCCGCGTATGCTCATTTGCAATCAAGTCCGCCATTGCGTTACATTTTTTTTTTGCATTAGATCAGTGGTCGGCAACCTTTTGGTGGTTGCGGACCGGTTAAAATATTCTCTCGGACCAGAGGGATGAATGTAGCTAATAGTATTTGGTAGGCAAAAAATTCGTTCACTTCTGTAAGAGGCTACTTCTTTCTGATGATCCAAAACGAGCTAATATAATATAGCTAATCCTTTATCTAAACATTTTTTTAACACGTTTCTTGCCATGTGACCACCGGTGAGTCACGCCGCATTTAAAGTATGAATTTATGACGTGAATCGTTGCTTGTAGATATGTTCAAAGATTTTGAACATTCAAAAACTCTTTTGTACCTTTAGTTTAGTTAAGATGAAAATTAAAGGTTAGAATGAAAAGTTGTAATTAAAAAGTTGTTTTATGAAAGCGACAAGAAACGTGTTAAACTACTAATCTGGTATAATAAATACCAATAATATTCAGGTAAAAAGAAGGATCACCGTAGAATCTGCGCACCAGTCCATTTTGGGGTGCACATTCTACAGGAGTGAAATCACTAGGGTGCGGATTGTACAGGAGTGAAATCATTAGGGTGCGGATTGTACAGGAGTGAAATCATTGGGGTGCGGATTGTACAGGAGGGAAATCATTGGGGTGCGGATTGTACAGGAGTGAAATCATTGGGGTGCGGATTGTACAGGAGTGGAATCATTGGGGTGCGGATTGTACAGGAGTGGAATCATTGGGGTGCGGATTGTACAGGAGTGGAATCATTGGGGTGCGGATTGTACAGGAGTGGAATCATTGGGGTGCGGATTGTACTGGAGTGAAATCATTGAGGTGCGGATTGTACAGGAGGGAAATCATTGGGGTGCGGATTGTACAGGAGTGAAATCATTGGGGTGCGGATTGTACAGGAGTGAAATCATTGGGGTGCGGATTGTACAGGAGTGAAATCATTGGGGTGCGGATTGTACAGGAGTGAAATCATTGAGGTGCGGATTGTACAGGAGGGAAATCATTGAGGTGCGGATTGTACAGGAGGGAAATCATTGAGGTGCGGATTGTACAGGAGGGAAATCATTGGGGTGCGGATTGTACAGGAGTGAAATCATTGGGGTGCGGATTGTACAGGAGTGAAATCATTGGGGTGCGGATTGTACAGGAGTGAAATCATTGAGGTGCGGATTGTACAGGAGTGAAATCATTGGGGTGCGGATTGTACAGGAGTGAAATCATTGGGGTGCGGATTGTACAGGAGTGAAATCATTGGGGTGCGGATTGTACAGGAGTGAAATCATTGGGGTGCGGATTGTACAGGAGTGAAATCATCGGGGTGCGGATTGTACAGGAGTGAAATCATTGGGGTGCGGATTGTACAGGAGTGAAATCATTGGGGTGCGGATTGTACAGGAGTGAAATCATTGGGGTGCGGATTGTACAGGAGTGAAATCATTGGGGTGCGGATTGTACAGGAGTGAAATCATTGGGGTGCGGATTGTACAACACTGAGAGAAGAAAAATCTTAATATTTTATAATATATAGAATTTTACAGCATACAAAATGGAAATAACCAAAATATCATGATCTAGAGAGGGCACTTTCCTATACCACAAAGTGTCCTATGATGGATACCTGTATCGAAAGAATCTAGATGCCAAAAATGCACTTAGAACATATGTGACCTGCCATAGAAATCAATGCAGAAAACGGAAGTGAGAGGATTCAATTTTTCCCACTATAGGCAAGCATAACCATTTGCCCTCTCACAGGGAAAAAGACAAAATATTGTTGTATGATGCATGTAAGAAGAGAGCTTCTTAGTCAACACGCTAAAGAATATATTTGATGAAGAGCCTGAAAGAAAGGTAAATTAATTTCATATCAATTTATTGATCTGCATATTTCCCTACCTTTAAATCCATCAAGTTGAATTTTTCATTTATATAAATAGTGTAAGATATTTATGTACTATTAAGGTTCCTCCTCGGCACCGGGAATTACTCTGAAGTTGAAAAATCGATGCGGAAGAAGAGGAGAGGAGGTGGCTGATACCAGCAGCTCCTTCAACACTGAAGACCTGCAAATGAAGTTCCCAAGACAGGTGGGTGTTATTCATTATTTTTTATATGATTTAAATGTAAAATGAATCAAAGGGTAAGGTGTAGAACTTAGAAATAATGGCCTTTCGATAGATAATAGATTTAAATAACTTTAAATTGCATGAACATCATTTATATTATTTAATCATCAATAATTAAATTTTTAAAATGTATCATACTATTATAATATCAACATAAATACAATTTTTTCATGTCAGGCAGAACCTGAACGAAGCAGGAGACAATTTCATGTTCATTCAACCAACCCACACAGGCAAGTGTGATGCACGCGGATGGTTCCATCCATGTTCAGTTAACTGCTGACTTTCATGTCATTGTTCAGGATATGGAAAGAATAAAATAACTAGTTAGTATAAATGAGCTTTGGGAAAAATTTAAAAAGTTATATGATTTTAATAAACTAGCCAAGATGAGTAGGTATATCAATCGATTTTAGTATCATTTGTATATATAATTCATTAAATGAAATCAATTGAAAAGTAATTGTCGTATAATATTAATGAACGAAAACTAGTTAGCTAAATTCTACAGTCATGTACCTACCTTCAAATATTTCTTAAATTGAGAAATATAATTAACTTGGTCATTCATCGAATGCTTCTCATATATTTATTTTTATTTTATTGAAACAAATAGCACCCTTTACAGTTGAACAGGGCTGGGGCCTCCCTGATCATACCTTTACTATTAATTTATTTACAGTAAATTTCGAATGCTATGAGGCCCGGAAAAGCAAGGGCAACCTAATTAAAAAATATATTAAAAAAAAAACATACACATATATAACGTATACAACAATTCATATCAATCTTCATAGGAATCAAATAAATTCATATATATAAGACGTGATCTAAAATGAAATGATCTAAAAATGAAAATTATAAATAATTGAGTAATTATTATGGTAATGTAATTGCATACATGTTAGTTTTTCAACAAACTTAGATCTAATAACAAATTCTTATTCCAGTAAACTAGCTAACAAATACACTTTTAAATTATGTGAAAATGATCTGACAGTTAAATGAGATTTTAAATTCTCAGGTACAAGGTTCCAAATTTTAACAGTGCAGTAATGAATGTGGCATTAGTTTTTATTCGATTATAACGTGGTAGCAGAAAATTGTGACATCCTCTAGTGGTCCTACCACGCTGCTCACCGAGTGTCTGCAGATTGTTATACAAATCTCTGTCGAATCCATCTATTTTCAGAGTTTTGAACATATATAAAGTAATTTTTAACTTATATATATCCTTGACTGGTAGAAACTTCATATTAATGAAATGCTGCAAGGTGTGGTCATTATGAGGCAAGAATTTTAACACTCTAATAATCTTCTTCTGCAGAACTTCAACTTCTTTTACCACATATTTTGGAGCTGCATTAAACCATACTTCAATACCATAGTTAATAAAAGGAAACACAAGAGAATAATACAAACACTTCATTATTGTTAAAGGGAAGAAATCACGTAACTTGTATAACATACCTAGGGTTCGTGAGATCTTACTTGAAAGACAATGTACATGGCGTGAAAAAGTTAATCTATCATCAAGAGTGATTCCTAAAAACTTAATGAAATTAGTCTGTTCAACAGCATCACCACCAATCAAAAACGGATGTCTTAATTGGAATTTATCTCTATATGAAAATACCATGAATTTAGTTTTTTGTACATTTATTTTTATTTTGTTTGATCTGGTCCATCTAAATATTCTCAACAAATTAAAATTAATAGTTTGGTGGGCATTGTCTAAGTTATTACGTGGAATTGGACATGACAGGGTACTATCATCTGCAAACATGACAAAGTTAAAGAAATCAGTGCATGATGGTAAGTCATTTACGTAGACAAGAAATATATATATATATATATATATAGTATGTATTTTTCTAACTAGATTTAATTTTTTTTTTTTGATTAGTATGGTTTCTATTAACAATTTATGCCCATCGCTCATGAAGAGGAGAGGAGTACCAAAGACAATAAGATAGACGCTCAACTTGATAGGGCACAAGCAAGAACAATAACAAACAATCAGAAACGATCTCTGCGTTCAGTAGCATACGTCACACCAAACCATAAAAAAACGTACGAGACCATATTGCAGAGGGCAGGGATACGTGTGAAATCATTAGCAATATGATTATTTTCTACTGATTAGGGATTAGATTACTAATTACTTTTCGATTAATCAAAAGTCTACAAGATCGCATTTAAAGTTCAATTTTGAATTCTAAATATAATATACCCCCTTTTAACGAAGAACAGTCATAACTAGGTATACCGAGCCAGTCAAAGACCATATTTGTGTTTGACCACATTAAGTTGTAGTTATACATTAACGCTGATTGGCTAGAAGTCGGGTCAGAGTTATGACGTCAGTGCAAACATGCTCTGTATTTTATAACATGAATTTGAGCGTCTATCTTATATCGTCTTTTGGGAGGACTGCTGCAGCCAAGGTATATTAAGGGGATGGTTCACGCTTTTTGCTGGCTACCATGGAAATACTAGTAGGAGGGAGGGGTGTAACGATTTCTCAACAAAAGCGTGACCGTTCCGCTGTGTCGTGTGGTGACGTCACAGCACACGTATGACGTCACCCTAGCGACAGACTGACAGTTCAGGGAGTAATCGCACACAGCTCAGTGACGTTTCATAAACGAGGAAGAGTGCACGCATCTAGTACGCGCTCCACCAAACGCTTATTCAAGTCTTATAAACATTGCATTTGTTGCCTAAATATTCATCAATTAATCTTCTTACATCAGTTAAATGTCCTAAGATGAGAAAATTATTGAGCAAAATGATCAGATACCTGAAGTATTTTAAAGAATAATGTGTAAGATAACATCAGCTGTTGTGCTTACGAGAACCGTTAAGGGGCCTTTACACGAGTACTGGTCAGTGCCACTATTCACCACACTGCCCACCAATTAGCTCAGCGCCTTTACACGAGCAGGATGTGCTTTGGTGGGCACTGACACTTTAGTAACGTAGTTAGCATCTAATTTGCAATTAAACACTAATGCTGTTCGTGTTTTATGTTTAAAATCTTTAGATTTTATTTTCCATAGGCATGGGTGCTCTTCAACTAGGCCAATGAAAGGGGATGTTGACTGTCTGGCAATCGCTACTGACAGACAGTGGCACTTTGTGGTGAGCGTTTGGGCGTGGCATAGAGTAGTGTCACCACAAAGTGGCACTGAACACAAGGACAATATAAGATAGACGCTCAACTTGATAGGGCACATGCAAAAATAATAACAACCAATCAGAAGCGATCAGTAACATACGTCACACCAAACAACAATAAACGTACGATCCCCCCCCCTCCCCCTTGAAATTCAAAGAAGGATAACCTTTAGTTTTAACGTGTGAAGTCATTAGATATATAAATAAATATCCTTTACTGATTAGGGATCAGAGAACTAATTACTTTACTATTAATTAAGTTTACAAGATCGCAAATGTGGTTCAATCTAGTATTTTGAATATAATCTACCTTCTATTCGGAGAATATTCATAACTAGGTATACCAAGCGAGTATAAACCTATATAGGTAGGATATTGTCTTAGACGACACTAAGTTGTAGGTATACATTAACGCTGATTGGCTAGAAGTAGGGTCAGAGTGCTGACGTCAGTGCAAACATACTCTGTATTTTATAACATGGAGTTGAGCGTCCATCTTATATTGTCTTTGCTGAACACTTACCGTGTAAAGGCCTTTTTACTCGGCTTACTCTGTCAGCTCTGAGATCGACACATACGCGTGCACTCGCGCTCGTGTCTTAAACAATACTGAGAAGATAACACTATTGTCCAGTGTTGCAGTTTTATTTTCACCATGCTCCCACAGATGGGTACAGTTTCTCCCATAGATTCCCACAGATCATGGTAAATATTCCCACGAAATATCCCACAAGTATTAATAACACCTTTGGAGTCAAATAAACGCAAAATAATTATAACATGGAGCCTAATAGATAATTTATACAAAAGAAATAGCACTTAAATTAGGTCAGTATTACACCATGTTTCGAACTACCGGTCTCGAAACTTGTAGAACACTAATTTTATTCACCATCTATACATCGTTTCGTTACGATTATTAATCATCTGAATTTTTTTTATCTCTTTTTATACAAATTTCGGTGCTTCTCATAATCGTAGCGTGGCAACACTCTTCAAACTGTTACCAAACGTTTCGGCTCCACCCACAATAGCTTCTGGAATCTTGATTGATTGACTGCATCATGTCGTAACTTGCACTAACCGACTCATTATTACCTAATAATCATCGGTTACTATTCAGTAGTCCGACACTTTTGTAGTTTATTACTGATTTAACATATAATATATGTGTAACGTCCATGCCAGGTCATTAAAACATCATGAAGTGTGCAGTTCAACAAACTAGCGGATACAACAAACTGCATTAAATAATGAAATCAAATGAGGAATTCCTTCATACTAAATAATATTAGAAATAATGTAAGATAAAAGAGTAATATAAATTTTTAAAAATGAAAATTTATTTTGTTAGCCTATTTAATTAGTTATTGAGTATACATATTTATTCATTTTTTATTTTAATCGAAAAATAACACAGAAAGATGAAACTATCGGACTATTGGGACGTCGGACTAGTGGCACGTCCCCATAATCATCAATATGTTGTCAGAAACTGTAATATTTTTATTTATTAAAATACTTTTGGAGTAATTTACTATTTTCCCCATAGATTCCCACAAATTTCAACGCTCCCATAAAACTCCCACAAGGACTCATGTTATGAACTATAATTTCAATAAGAATAGCTATACCTATATATTTCAATAACACTTGAAATGACATTGTTTCTTTCTCAAAAGTATCGAATGATGTTAATTGCTTACATCCTCTCTTTTAACCCTTACCCTAAAAGTCCGCTAAAACACCACCGTAAGACATCCTTATTGTATCCGTAGGATTATTATTGAATATAAGGCCTAGGTATATAAAGAGCTGTTTGTAGTCCAATTCCAAAATAAGTCTAAAACTGATGCTTTCCTGTATAGTTTGGTCCTCTGTTAGATTGGCTCTGGACTTTGTGGGGCTAACAACCACAGGGCGCTCTACATTTTACCCTCTTTTCGATTATCCACAATAAGTCCATATTTGCCAAACTGTGTATTTTTATATTTGTGCCTTTAATAAAATTGAACCGATCATTACCCACTTTCATTTCCTGTGTAATTGGTGAACATTAATTAGATCAGTTACTGAATTATGGAAATAAAGAATAAACAATTGGTTCAGAAGGGATAATTTCACATATATTCCCATTTAAATTTGAAAGTCTAGTGTCCATTCTCAAATCAAAGAAGTGATCATAACACTCATTTCTCCCATAGATTTGTGGGAGAATCCCACAAAACGGCAACACTGCTATTGCCACGGCTATGTTAGCCGCCTGCTAGCTACCAATAATACTTGTCCGATTGAGCTGAGATTTTGACACAAGGTGTATAATGCTCCAAATCTTTGAAGTTGCTCGTGTAAATTTTTCATTTTGAGGCCCTCTCCCCCGTGCAGGGTGAAAAACCTGTTTTTGGACCCCCCCCCTCACCAAAATCAGCGCCCAGAAAAATTTATGGAAGCTAATCTGTTCAGAACGAAATTCCTAAGGTCGTCTAGAAGCCCTTTAAGAATTTCGATCTAAATTTTTTTTTCTTTTTGAAATAAAAAAGTTAGAGATCGAAATTCAACTAAAGGGCTTCTAGACGACCTTAAGAACTTCGCTTTGAACAGATTATCTGCTATACATTTTTCTGTAGGACCAACCCTGGGCGCTATTTTGAACGAGAAAATTTGAGTAAAAGAAGTTACTGTGATAATTGAGGAAGACAAAATTTCATTTTTTGAAAACACAAAAAATTAGGCTTTTCGTCCCGCCCAGGGGACTCGTCAGGTCGCTTCGGGGGGACCAAAGGTCCACCCTGGCAGCGACGAAGCCATCAACCAAAAATGGGAGACTCATAAGTTATAGATACACAAAGGTACAGAAGAACAAACTTAGTAATCTGATCGCTATGGAAATATCCACAAGTTTTCTATGGACTATTTTGGGGGTAACTAAAGAAGAATTTTTTTGGGAAAAAATGTCAAGAAAGCGTGAACCATCCCCTTAACTTACAATGTATGACCAAAGACTAATTAAGACGCTCAACTTGATAGGGCACATGCAAAAATAATAACAACCAATCAGAAGCGATCAGTAGCATACGTCACACCAAACAATAATAAACATACGACCCCCCCCCCCCTTGAAATTCACAGAAGCATAATCTTTAGTCATAACGAGTGGAGTCGTTAGAAATATAAATATCCTATACTGATTAGGGATCAGAGAACTAATTACTTTATTATTAATCAAGTTTACAAGATTGCACATGTGGTTCAATTTCGTATTCTAAATATAATCTACCCCCTTTTAACGGAGAATAGTCATAACTAGGTATACCAAACGAGTATAAACCTATGTAGGTAACGTATTGTATTTTATAACATGGAGTTGAGTGTGTATCTTATATTGTCTTTGTATGGTCCCAGGCCACCTTTAGATCAGGCGTACACCAAAAATATCAGCTGATCAACTACTCCCAAACAAACATAATAAACATTGATAAATAACATGTATGTTGTCGCGAAGAGCAATTATTTTAACACTATATTGAGTTTTCTGCTGTAAATTTTAGCAATAGTTCTATAAAATGTTATATATTATAACAATATAGACTATAGGTAATATATATTGTCCAGATCAAGTACAAGTTAAAACGTAACTTAACCGATTCGAAGTGGCCTAACTATATATAGATGCTCCGAAAATTGGTCCCATTTAGCGGAGCGTCTATATGTAGTCGCTAATTTTTTTGCTGTAACAGTGAAGCAATATGTAGACGGTTTATAGAAATATGACATCAACATGTAAACACATAATTACAGGTTATTGTATTGTCCCTAGGTCATAAGCCCCCCCCCCCCCCCGGTCACGAGCCCCCCTCTCATCTCCCTGTTTTTTTTATCCTTATTTACCTAGTTAAACAAATGAAGAACTACTTATATATAAATAACTGAGAGTTGCTAATGTAGTTTGTTGTATCCGCTAGATTGTTGTACTGCACACTTCATGATTGTTTGATGACCTGGCAGGGGGGTTTGGGGGGCGGCACGCCCCCCGATATACATATATTTTATGTCTAATCAGTAATGAACTACAAAGGTGTCAATAAGGATTAAATAATATAGGTAAATAAGGATTTAAAAACAGGGGGGGCTCTTGACGGGGGGGGGGGCTTATGACCTACACCCTCTAGCTATATAGGTTTATAATCGCTTGGTATACCTAGTTAAGACTATTCTCCGAATAGAAGGTAGATTATATTCAAAATACTAAATTGAACCACATATGCGATCTTGTAAACTTAATTAATAATAAAGTACGACCATTTCTAATGACTTCACATGTTAAGACTAAAGGTTATCCTTCTGTGAATTTGAAATTCAAGGTGGGGGGGGGGGGGTGTCGTACGTTTATTATTGTTTGGTGTGACGTATGCTACTGATCGCTTCTGATTGGTTGTTATTATTTTTGCATGTGCCCTATCAAGTTGAGCGTCTACCTTATATTGTCTTTGGATTTACTACTGTTTACTTAACTATGAAGTATTTGTATATTAAATAAATATAATAAATTTATTTACAACTTGATGAAAGTATAATTCAAATTAAATAATTTTTAAAGATAATTACTAGGGTTGTGACAATATATGCGTGTTTTGAATCATAGATCTTAAGAATATCATACGAAAGTTCATCAGTCTATAATATTTTCAGGCTCTATGATTTTAGCACATATTGTCGCAACCCTAATAATAGAACTTCAAAAGTCACAAATCAAAGCTGAAAAGAGACCTCAACTTGTTTTGAATGGTTAAAATCTTGATGAATTGCCATCTTCATTCTCGAGAGTTGCTGATTAGGTACAAGCAAAGACAATATAGGATAGACGCTCGACTTAATAGGCACATTCAAGAATAATAACAACCAATCAGAAGCGATCAGTAGCATACGTCACAGCAAACAATAATTAACGTACGACCCCCCCCCCCTTGAAATTCGCAGGGGGATAATCTTTAGTAGTTATAAATATAAATATCCTTCCTCTACTGATTAGGGATTACATAACAAATTAGTAATAACTTTATATTAATTAAGTCTACAAGATCGCATATGTGGTTCAATTTAGTATTTTAAATATAATCTAGTAATCTACCCCCTTTTTAAAGAAGAATAATCATAACTAGGTTAACCAAGCAAGTATTAACCTATTTAGGTACCATATTGTCTTTGAAGACACTAAGTTGTAGGTGTACATTAACGCTGATTGGCTAGAAGTTGATTCCGAGTGCTGACGTCAGTGCAAACATACTCTGTATTTTATAACATGAAGTTGAGCGTCTATCTTATGTTGTCTTTGGTACAAGTTCAACGAATTTCTATCCAATCTTTCTGATCATGTCTCCTAAAATTATGATAAAAAACTTAAGAACTATTTTTTGCTGTTTCTTACTATCTTTAACCCTTTATTTTCTGACCAAAAAAAATATATTTAAAATTTTTATTATATTTTTGGCATCGATAGGGATGGGAAAACAACATATATTACCCATTGTTTCATATGTGAAAAAATTCACATATGAAAAGTCCTCGAAATGAAAGAGGACACCAGTGTCCTCCTGGTCCTATGAATCCCTTTCTATTGATATTAAATCTGATGAAGTCAAAATAAACGTCATGAATAATGCCATAATTTAGCTTATGCATTACAATTGCCTGTAGTTTCATGGAGTGATGTTCAATGATACGTGTCATCTTACTTGGAATCCCTATAATCTTTTTCTTCTCAACCTGTCGCTGTAGGTTTTCTTCTATGGTTGACTTCTTTTCTGCTGTATTATATCTTTCATAGTCATCATCAATACATCAATCAGTATCAATTTGAATTCACCCATAGAGGTATGATGTTCGTATGCTACCATCTGTTTGACCTCCTCTCTTCGCATACGACTCCAACAGATGAGAATGCCCATATCCGTTGGATATGAACAAACAAACTGATGTAATATTCCTGTTGACTAGAGATTTATTCTGAAATTTGAACATCATTTGGTTGTGTTATCGACGCTACTCGTGTTCTGAAACAATATTAGGTAGAGGAATGTCATTGTGTTGTGGGAAAAGGAAGAGGATTCACTTATGAAAAAAAAACACTAAGATAGCAAATAAATATATCAGTCGTCCCAGGTCTAATATCGAGTATTGCAAAGATGCCTACAATTTAATATATGAAGAAAGTTCAATAAAGGTTGAGTAAAGTAATGTAATTGATTTATAAATATATAATTTGAACGTTATGTACACACAATCACACTATTCTCACACACCAAAACACATTCACGCAATTTTTATTTAGAAACATGGTAACAAAAATTAACAAGTACAGAAATAAACACACTATAAAAATTTATGAAATATGTAGAAAAGTAAATAGGAAATTGAATGCTAATATTATGGACTATTAAAGAATATAACGCGGTTAAATGATCCAATTAATAGTGACTTCACGTTACTAGTCTAGAGACACCATAGTAGTTAGATCAGCAGGTAAACTCAGTAGTTAGATCAGCAGGTAAACTCAGTAGTTAGATCAGCAGGTAAACTCAGTAGTTAGATCAGCAGGTAAACTCAGTAGTTAGATCAGCAGGTAAACTCAGTAGTTAGATCAGCAGGTAAACTCAGTAGTTAGATCAGCAGGTAAACTCAGTAGTTAGATCAGCAGGTAAACTCAGTAGTTAGATCAGCAGGTAAACTCAGTAGTTAGATCAGCAGGTAAACTCAGTAGTTAGATCAGCAGGTAAACTCAGTAGTTAGATCAGCAGGTAAACTCAGTAGTTAGGTCAGTAGGTAAACTCAGTAGTTAGGTCAGTAGGTAAACTCAGTAGTTAGGTCAGTAGGTAAACTCAGTAGTTAGGTCAGTAGGTAAACTCAGTAGTTAGGTCAGTAGGTAAACTCAGTAGTTAGATCAGTAGGTAAACTCAGTAGTTAGATCAGCAGGTAAACTCAGTAGTTAGATCAGCAGGTAAACTCAGTAGTTAGATCAGTAGGTAAACTCAGTAGTTAGATCAGTAGGTAAACTCAGTAGTTAGATCAGTAGGTAAACTCAGTAGTTAGATCAGTAGGTAAACTCAGTAGTTAGATCAGTAGGTAAACTCAGTAGTTAGATCAGTAGGTAAACTCAGTAGTTAGATCAGTAGGTAAACTCAGTAGTTAGATCAGTAGGTAAACTCAGTAGTTAGATCAGCAGGTAAACTCAGTAGTTAGATCAGTAGGTAAACTCAGTAGTTAGATCAGTAGGTAAACTCAGTAGTTAGATCAGTAGGTAAACTCAGTAGTTAGATCAGCAGGTAAACTCCGTAGTTAGATCAGCAGGTAAACTCCGTAGTTAGATCAGCAGGTAAACTCCGTAGTTAGATCAGCAGGTAAACTCCGTAGTTAGATCAGCAGGTAAACTCAGTAGTTAGATCAGCAGGTAAACTCAGTAGTTAGATCAGCAGGTAAACTCAATAGTTAGATCAGCAGGTAAACTCAGTAGTTAGAGCAATTTTCGACAGGTAAACTACAGCCACTTTACACAGGTAGACCGCAGCAATCTCCAACAGGCAGAGTGCATAAAGAAACTGAGCTGGCGAAATTGGTACGAAAGAACAGTACGTATGGACTGGCGTAAACAGTCGTTGAAACAAATTTAGTGTTGGCAGGTCAATAGAAGATCTGTAAAGACCCAGATATAGAAGAATTATACACTAGGTAATCACCAAAATTTACAAATTAATGTCAAAAATATACCTACCTATAAAAAGATATCACAATTTAATTTAGAAATAGGTAGCATTTCTATTAATTAATGAAACAAGAATGTAAATACAGGTCAAATAATTATACAGCGATTTAATACTTTAAATTGAATTGAAAGTTACTTATGGAAACAGCATTAAACACCTGCAGTTAATTAATAAAAAAAACTAATAAACAATAGAAACCTTAGGACACTTACGCTGGCTGACTGCTGTTTCGAAGATAATGCTTCAGATAAATTGCATTAAGTAATTATCACTAACAGCCACAAATTTACAATAAATTATAAACAGTCACCAGTGAAATAAGTCTAAAAGAAATTACGTACGATTTAAAGAGGAGAACTAATTTTCATCATATAAGCCCCATAATACCTCTATTACCAATGAAAAAGTTCAATAAAAAAAACGAAAGTTAAATTACAGCGAAAAGTTACCGGATTTCACACCCTTAATCCCTATTCAAAATTACACTGAAGTGAGACTATAAATCTTAATTCCGCAACTTCAAAACAAAACATTAACTGAACCCTAAATCAAAATTTCACTATTTCCCAAGTCACTTCACATTATTTGAAAATAAAAGAATAACTCCCATCTGCACAAATCTATTATTTAATCAACAAAAATATCGAATTCAACCCTACGAAACCCACAATTATACCAGTGAACGCCAAATAGAAAAATTCCAAATCGCACCGTCACTGTATAGCGAAAACCAATTTGATACAGGTATCACCTCCTGCGGTCCCACTCAATTAAGAAATAGCAGGAAGTGGAATATTTATTGTGAAGTAAATACGGTTTGCGATTTTAGTCCAGAGAACTTTCAATGAAAAATAATGAATTATAGTTTAAATTTATATGAATATATGAATTCATATAAATCATTTATAGCACTGCATTTTAGCTTCAATATGAATAAAATAGAAAGGATGTACTATCGCGGAAAAGTGTATCCGTCCAATTGCTGAGGCGCGCATGAATAATCTAGTTCCCACTGTACCACGGATTATCGTACGCTACCCCAAATTCTCATTTTACCCCCGCATGTAAGAAATTTCGATTCTTTTTAATGCAGTGCGGGACATTTCGTCTTCAGCCGTCAATGTGAAAGGTCATCAAATTTCACTCTCTCTATTTAAAAACTTTTGTTTTAGGCAGATCGAAAATTAGTCTTTCTTTAGATACTAATTTCACTTAGCCTGGATTCTTCAGTCTTTCTAGCTGAGGACTCTATTTTTTATTGTCATGCTCATATGGAACTATATCTTTGACTTATACATTTGTAAATTCATTTTTTTCGCTTCTTTTATTTTCTAAGTTCTAGATTCAAAATTTTAAGCTATATTTTTTAACTCTGTGAAATTTATTTAATTCTACCATTTTTAGATAGCTTAATCCTTGAAATTGAGATATTTGTAAGATTGATCAGATTTCTGAGCTAGTTTTTTTCTTCTTGGATATGAACTCTAAATATTTTTACCAGTTGATATTTTGCTTTTTGCTGATAGCTGAGACGAAGTCCAGCTCAATATCAAGTGTTTCTGTTCTTGAGATCATTTCGAATTATAAATTTATCAATATTTCACAGATTTTCTTAAAATAGCTGATGGAATTTGCAAAAATATGTGCTTTGAAAACTTTTGTATCTTACTTCTGGACTTTGAAATAATACCGAACTTCAGAATTTGTTTTCTATAGTTAATGGAACCATTTTTTATAGGTATCCAAACCTGCAAAATGTCTAGATTTGGAACAGTTTACGAAATAGCAAAATTAGATTTTATGCACTTCTTTACATTACTCTGTACTAGAGTCATAAAGCAGTGCCCGCACAGTAATTAAACTATTTAATTTTCAAAAAATACGGAATTCTACTTTATATTATCGTGCCTTAATTCCTTTGAATACGATCTGTAGACATGGAATAGAAAGAAAAAAAAACACCTAGAGCTGTAGCTTATAACCACATGTTATTTTTTATTTTAGCCTCTTAGACTTCTAGAGTTTAGGTAGGTATATACTTTATTAATTGTTTCATTATACAAATGATTCTTCCATTCGTAAATAGCCGCCAGTTTACGTCAATACTTCTATAATGTAGACTGTAGTATATACTTTTGTTTAAACTGTTCTTTCTGTATTTATAAATACCTTTAAATTCAATAATCTTTTTCAGGTTTTAGTCTCACAATACCTATAGATATAATAATATTTATGCACTATTAAAAAAGGGAAAACCTACGAATAATTTTCTGAACAGCTTGATGCTCAAGGTTAGTGTTAAACGGTAAATGTAATTACGTATATTCACCCAATTTACTTTTACCGTAATTTTTGGCTTGTAATTCTACAACCAAATTCTTGTTTTCATTTTGTGCAGGTAACTCTTAAGAAATTTCTTTCTTTCTGTGTAGCAAACATGAGCCTGCATGAGCTTTAGGGTCACGCAGGTAAATTGCGGCCCTTTAATCTTTAATTCCAGCCCTCTCAAGAGAGTCTCTAAAACATTTTGAATCGAAATTACATTAAAATGTTGCATAGCTATCAAAAGAAGCACAGTGAATGCTATAACTTATTAATTTAAGTTTTGACGTATGTTTTGAAGCTATGTTGTTTCAGTTGTTAGAGGCTGCAGTTAGTAAGTGGTCCGCAATTTACCTGCGTGACCCTATCATGAAGCTGTTTGTGGTGGATTTAATAGAAGGGGGTTCCCTTTGGCCTTCGAACTGTTGTAATTTGGATTAATAATTGTCTTTTTTCATTCTTATTATGTTTATCTTTTTACGCCACTTGCAGTTTTAGAGGGTAGCATTAGGTTTATGCTTTCAAACTACAAGGTCTTCGACTTTTGGGTTTGTTAGGCTTGTAGGCTTAATTTACTACCCAATCAGAAAATTAAGGTTGGCAGAAAAGCCATTATGGTCGGGCTGCCGTACCCAATATGGTTGCCAATATAGGTGCCAAAAGTCCGCTTTGCCAACCATAATTACGGTTGGTAAGCCAACCATACGCCGCCTATATATGAGTGACGAGCCAACCATACTCCGCCTATACATACATAGGCGGGGTATGGTTGGCTCACCAACCATAATTATAGTTGGCTAACCAACCATAATTATAGTCGGCAAAGCGGACTTTTGGCACCTATATTGCCAACCATATTGGGTACGGCAGCCCGACCATAATGGCTTTTCTGCCAACCTTAATTTTTTTGGGTTGGGTATTGGATTAAATGAAAATATATAAAGTATTATTTATTAAGAGGATATTAAAAGCTGTGAAATAATATTTACAAAGATATATTTAACACATGAAATATAGCTACTAATTATAGGGAATAGATGTTTTATGAAATGCCACAAAAATAGACATCCATGGGTTAGACTTAAGACCTACACAGTCAGTCAGCTTACCCATGGATAAGAGACCTACACAGTCAGTCTGCTTACCCATGGATAAGAGACCTAAACTGTCCGTCTGCTTACCCATGGATAAGAGACCTACACAGTCAGTCTGCTTACCCATGGATAAGAGACCTAAACTGTCAGTTTGCTTACCCATGGATAAGAGACCTACACAGTCAGTCTGCTTACCCATGGATAAGAGACCTAAACTATCAGTCTGCTTACCCATGGATAAGAGATCTACACAGTCAGTCTGCTTACCCATGGATAAGAGACCTAAACTGTCAGTTTGCTTACCCATGGATAAGAGACCTACACAGTCAGTCTGCTTACCCATGGATAAGAGACCTAAACTATCAGTCTGCTTACCCATGGATAAGAGATCTACACAGTCAGTCTGCTTACCCATGGATAAGAGACCTACACAGTCAGTCTGCTTATCCATGGATAAGAGACCTACAGAGTCAGTCTGCTTACCCATCGACATAGCAAGGCAGAAGGAAGAGGAAAGATACAAAGGAAAGCTAGAGAAAAAAAAGAGACGCTAAATTAAAAAAACTACAATATAACAAAAAGAAGGCCTACCCAGAAGATAGCATGGTGATAACAAGTTGGGTGACCGGCAAAAATGTTTACAAAAACCCCTAGTCTGATAATCAGACCCCCGCCCTCAACCACATAAAAAAGGGAAAAATATTCTACATGAGATTTGAAAAGCCTACCAACAACCTAGTATCATAACTGAATTTCAACCTGCTACTTACATATGAATTATACATATTATGTAAAGTCACTTCAGAAAAAATGGTAGGTAGGGATGTAAAGAATCCTACCATGTACCTAACTAGGGGAGAAGTTAGCTACATGGACAAAACAGAGTTCTAACAATACCATCAGGGTATCAACCGTGACACAGAGTGAATTGCACTGACATCACCAGAGTGAATTGCAGTCACAGCATCAGAGTGAATTGCAGTCACAGCATCAGAGTGAATTGCAGTGGCAGCACCAGAGTGAATTACAGTGGCAGCACCAGAGTGAATTGCAGTCACATCACCAGAGTGAATTACAGTCACAGCACCAGAGTGAATTGCAGATTCAGGAACAAGAGAAGAAGCTGAAATAAGATTGTCAGATGAAAAACAATATTTCAATACAGGAATATGTTCAATTAATTTTGCTAATTACAAAAAATGTCATAGTTTGTAATCATTTTGGAAATGTTGTGTTACATAGCTGGCAAGAAAATTTATTAAGTGTATTTATTTATTCATCTATTTATTTATTAGGTGTAAAATGAAAATTTTATAGATTAGCTATTCGGCCTATAAATATAGGCAAATTTTCATTTCGTTTGTCAGTTCTCAATAAAAATTAGTTCATTCGAGAACTTACATTGTAGTGTACACATTCAACTTCCTGCCACCTTCCCAATCATAAACTCCTGATCGGCGTGGATTTATTTTTCTTCTTTAGAAGATGCATATGTGTGTAGATTTGATAGTACCTGGAAAGTGCAATACATAATTTGAAAAACGTCAATTCTTATTACTGATATCTGTGTAAAATGTTTGAACAATCACATACTTTAGAAGTTTAGATGGACAAATAAGTTGGTAACATTCATTCATACTAACCTAACACAAATTTTAAGATCTTATGATCTCTGAAGATTAATTTACTCCATTTTCCAAACCCAGTCAGAGAGAATTGGAGGGCCAGTCTTTCAGGCATTGTTTTTTCCATCAGTTATCTCTCAATGATTTGCAGTGACCCAGACTTTAAAAGGAATAAGATTGAGAATAGAGATCTGAAAAAGATAAATGGTATGATTATCTATTTATTTCATGGAATCCAATTTGTTTTTAATTAATAAGTACCAGAGAGCTGTTTTTAGACAAACTGTCTAACTCTTCCATAGGGTTGGCAGGTATGAAGATTTTGGATGAACCATCCATTTTTCCAATTTGGCAACATTGGTTTTTAACTGAACAATTTCCTCATTGTACCACCATTCACAACTTGAATCACTGTAAAGAAAATATTTTGAATTAAATTACATAAAATTGTCATAACTATTTCCATACCAATAGCATGAGATTCAAAATTTATTTGTATCTAGCTATTCAATAAATAAATAGTTATTTTAATTTATCTTTGAAAGAATTGCAATGTATTATTAATTAATAAACCATAGAAATGTATTAACATTTACAAGAAAATTTAGAAAAAGAGTTACTGTTAACACTTGAAAGTTTCTGGAGTCTGGCTATTTTGTAAAGAATTAGTAATAATTTGATTATCTTGCATAAATTTATCTTTTTTTTTAAAGAATTAGAAAAACAAATGGCCAAATGAAATATTATGGATCAAGAACTCTCCATTTTGATATTATCTCCAAATAAGAAAAAATTTCTTTCCCATAAATCCAATTATTATGATTTCTCTCCAAAATAACATAGCAGTATAGGAGAAAATAATATGCAATTAAGGGCCCAAAATGATTGTCAAACTCTTCAGGAAAATAATGAGCAAGCCATGCTTTATTGTTACCTAGAATAAATGCTGTTTAAAAGCAGTTACAACTGCAGAGCCAGGCTGACTGAGTGTTTCTTATGTCAACAATTTGAAATATCACTTTTCTTGGTGAACTTACCATAGCTTCATAGGCAGCGGAGCCAAACTAGTTAGGTAACAACAATACCAAGGATGAAATTCAAAATTAAAAACTAAAAGTTGCACACATAGGAAATGCTAGGTACTTGAGTATACCTATGTCATTACTCACCAATATTAAAATATATTGGCGAGTTTGTAACTTTGTGGCCACTTTGCTTAATGCGTCTTCTGACTCGCAGAGATTTTATCATTGTCGAGAGAGTTAGAACTTAAGTAGGTACTCTCATGCTCTCCGTAGCAGATTCAGAATCTCCCTTAGCTAAATTAAATTAATTAATGGTAACTGATAATTAGGTAGGTACTATGCCATGTTTCAGAGGCTGGAAAATTGTAAGCCAACTTTGGAGCCAAAATTTCACAAAAATTCTGAGCAAAGCCAATTTGGCTCATATTTTAAGATTTCAAGCCTCAAGCCAAAATTAACATGGAAACATAGGAATTAATTCAAAATTTTAAGCCAATTAGACATACTTATATGAGTTTTCACCTTTAAAAATCTAAGCCAATTAATTGAATAATTTGCTTTAACTTACATAGGAGATGGTTTGAGATGGTTTTGGAGATGGTTTGAGAGTATATGAACCAAACTAGGTACCTACCTACCTATTTTACTTAGAGCTTAGAGGAAGTGAAGAGAAGTTAAACTAATTAGGTAGTTAGGATGAAGTGCCTAACTAGTTAAATTCTGGCACACTAGCTACTAGGTAATTCAATGACCGTACCTAACGGCTAACTGCAGCCTCAAAGTTAAACATCATAGCTTCAAATTAATATTAGGTATCATTTATATTAGGTACCAACCTAGGTACCTAATAATTTATTGCATTTGCCAAATTGCCAGTAGGCTGTATAGCCTACCTATAGGCTATAGCTATTGCACATCTTTTGGTATAAATGGTATGTAACATTTCAATGAAAATTTGATTCAGAAGGTTTTAGAAACTTTCTTGAGAGAGTCGCAATCTGAAATTAAAGGGGACCCTAATATCTAGGTTTTTTATTTGCCCTAGTTAAAATAAGTAGGTAGGTACTTCGGCTTCCTACCTTCCAAGTTAGCTGTTAGCCTATTACTAACCGACCAATATTCTGCTGTAAATTCAATGAAATTGACAGATATCTAGTACCTACCTTTAAAAGATGCACCTGGATGCTTAAAGCAACTTAAGAAAACTTACCGTTAACAACAGTTTCTTCTTCCATAAGGTAGGTACCTAGCCTAACTTAGCTTCGTTTTCAATATTTGCTCAAACAGTTCAATAATTAGATGATTGATCGAAGATTACCTAGTTAAAAGCTATGTATTTGCACCATTCCTAGTCAGGAATCAGGATTCCTCAAACCCTCAAACCTGGAAAACTTTGGCTTGCGAGAATTTGCAACGTCACTGCAATCAGGCTGCCAACACCCAACAGGGCTACCAACATCATATTTTATTTTGAAAAAGGAAACTATATAACAGAAAAATAATTAACCAAGTAGCTACGTAATAAGAGCAATTATCAGTAATGTAAATCTGACAGTTTTATTTTTCATATGATGATATGATCAATATTGGCATATGATCATCAACTGTACCTAATTTTCTTATTTTCAGAATAAAATAATTGGTAGGAGGCCACCTAAATTATTAAATGTCTTGATGAAGAATAATACCACCACCCAGCTAATTAATTAGCTGATATGTGGAGGGTTCTCAAACTTCATATAATTTCAATTATCATACTTATAGGTATTTAAAGTGGTAAGAAAAAGTGAGATGGTTGATCAGTTCCTATCGGGCACAGATATGAGTGGCTGACTTGGTTATTCGTATGCATCATGCATGCATGGGTGTGTAAATGCGGCTAGATAACAATTTAATCGTATATTGAAAAATTATGTAAGATTTGTTTTTCGTTCGTAGTTCCATCTACGAGGCATTAACTTCAATATTGAGACAAATTATTGCCGAAATGATAAATTTAAATTTTAAAATAGGATTAATCTAAATTAAAATTAATTTGAAATATCCGTTTTAAGCAAATTAATCGACACATTAATTAACACATCTAAATAATCAGAATACAATGAAATACGCAATTTCTTAATCAATATATTATATATGTTATAAATGAAAATTATGAAATTATCGATTTGGAAAATTTAGAAATAGCCATATCATCGAAACATGAAATTAATTTACCAAAAATTTACAATGTGAAATTATTGCTTCAATTTCGCGTTACTAGTTTATGCTTCCTGAATTATTATGGTATAAATATTGCATAAAGTTCTTAATACATAATGCTTATATATTTAAGTGCCTATATAGTTAATCAATAAACATGCTTGCTTGATTGGTATATAGGTACTCTGCAGCCAAGCTATAGGGAGATATGCTCAAAATATTCATGTGTAACAGTTATAGAAAGTGGTACCTATGTACTACAAAAAAAGTTTGGAATTGCGCTCAGAAGAGAATTACTATATTTCAAACTACATATAACAAACCTACTACTTCGATCTTACCTTGATATAGGTAGGTATAGTATGTTGTATGCATATTCAAAATAATGTAAAATATATATTTTCAACTATAAGCGGGAAGCGCAACTGTACCTATTATGGTTGATTATGGTTGCGATGCCGCTTATATTTTCTTGGGCGGGGATGCCGCTCATAATCTCCTATAATATTTATGATTTATTTTATAGGCGGGCAGTCCGATTATATTATGGTCGATTTATGGTTGCAGATCCCGCCTATATTTTATGAGCGAGGATGCCGCTCATAATCACCTATATTCTTTGAATTGGCGGGGATGCCGCTCATAATCTCCTATAATATAACCTCGCCAACCATAGCCACTCATAATACAACCTTATTTTTCTGACTGGGTATCCCCTTTTCATTTTAATCTTCCATCCGTGAGTGCAGCCTCCGTACCTTAAATTGGGTCCTTTTTTATTCTTTTTAAGTGAATGCATTCTCGGAGTAGCTCTTCTGTATTCATGAGCATTGTCACCGACGGTGGTAGGTGACTTTGCTCTTGAAACCACTTTCCTTTCAGACTATTTCTTCCAGTCCCTTGTATTTAATTTCATTGTCAGAGATATGGCCTTTGGTTCCAAAGAAAACGTTAAACTCCTACTTAAATTATCAGAGATTATTTATTAATAACTTTATACTAAAAAAAACTATCTTAAATTCATAATAGTAAATATGTAAGATATTCATGTTGCATTTATGAGAGTTTTTAACGAATGACACTATGTAACAGTCATGAATTGAAGAAAGAGGCAGAGAATTTTTCGATACGAACAGTTGCAAATTGGATGATGACCAAGTTTTTTTTCCTTTTTGTTTCATTGAAATTCACTGTTTTGTAGAATAGCACTAGATAGGGATAAAAATGTAGTCTTAGATTGTTTATTAATATAATTTGAAATATGTTTTTGCACCCTGTTTGTTCATTTTCCTCTTACTTCCGCAATTACTAGATTCTCATTCCGTAACATTCCATTGAAGAGTCTCTTTCATTCAATTCACGGCATCTTTTTCCAATCTAACTGCTAGATCTATATTAAAGTCTTTTCTATTTATTTTCCGATTAACGAAATCTCGAAACCATTATATTCGCATCAAACCTATTCAATAACAATAACTTATATACTAATTTATATTATTAAAATTTGTTTCCAGTTGAATGGAGAGAGCGAGCATTCGCTAGGTGGAACTCTAAAGACCACTACCTATGACTAGATCACTTCTCCTCACAAGAAAGCGGAAGAAACAAACGACAGCAGTGCAAATCTCCCTTTTCTTAATTGGTAAGGACAAATTTCTATTAGTTCAGTGATAACTAATAGAATTAGCAAAGTTATTCGTATCAGTTATGTTTCATAAATATATAATTTAAAAAATGCATGAAAATTGTTTAAAGATATAATACAGTAGGCTAATTACAAAGCTCCCAGTGCCTGCCTCCTCAATCTGTTCAGGTGAACATAAGAGAAGAGCACAACAGCTTCTGGCTTATCATTTTTGTGGCTAATTGTAGTTTCTGATGATAACTCTATGGTTTTTTTTTGTGTCCGGTAGGCTTCATTTATTATCCCCTCTTCATTTTCCTTTTTCATCTGTGAGTGCTGCCACCGGTGTTGGTGACTCTTTTCGTCACATTCCTTGGTAAGTGACTGCAGTCATGGATTATTTTTTTTGCATCCATGAGCGTTGTCTCCGACTGGTGGTAGTTCATGGAGTCTCTTTCCTTTCTAACTGTTACTTCAAGCCCCATATATATTCAATTTCTTTTCAATACCAGCGATATGGCCTAAACTTTTCAATCAAATAATTAAATTGATTGGCAATTGTAAATTATTTCGCTCAAATACTTTACAATTGGTAATTGTTAATACGCAACTTATGGTTTCTGTAGTTTCTGAAATACTGAATTCTTAAATACTGACTGTTCATATCCACTCCATGGTGATACACGGTTATTTATTTTGCATAGTATTAAAATTTGCAAATATTCAGAGTACTGGTAATAATTAATTAAACTCTTATATAGTTACTTGTATACAATTCTTTAACCTCTATTGAGAGAGTATTATGGTTGTTCTAAAGAAAATAGTTCATTATACTGTAGTTGTATCAACTAACTTTTTTCAACTGTAGCTTTTTGTTTATAGCCTAGTTTGGAATTCTTGACTCATTAAATCATTAAACTAAAAAAAACGTTTAAACTCTTAAAATTTACTGATAATACGAATGGCTTAATTTATACAATATCCTAGATTACTTCAACATGTAACTTGCCGCTAAAATGAGAGTTTCTACAATATTTCATTAGTCCTTGTGACATTCATATTTGAACATTTAAATAAAATTTAGTAGTTTAGTGACATTGTTCAGTATTTTCAACTTATTGACTTTCATTTTTTCTATTTTACAGTTTTTAACATAAACCAAATGTGCTTCGATTGTTCAGGATTTTGTAGAATAGCGCTAGGGTTATGCTCTTCAACTACGAGGTCTTAGATTTTTGTGTTAGGTAGGCTCGTAGGCTTCATTTACTATCACCTCTTCATTTTCCTTTTCCATCCGTGAGTGCAGCCAGCGGTGCTTGCGTCCCGTTTCGTCACATTCCTTGGTAAGTGACTGCATTCACGGAGTAGCTTTTCTGCATCCATGAGCATTGTCACCGACGGTGGTAAGTGCCTTTGTTCATGGAGCCACTTTACTTTCTGATTGCTTCTTCTAGTCCCTTGTATTTAATTTACTTTTACATCAGTGAAATAGTCACGATATGACTGAAGCACGACGTTAAACCCCTACTAGAGTAAAAAAAAATATTATAGTATGAGATTAAAATAAAATCTATTCAATTTGTTTTATCTTGTTAATAATTGTTTGTAGCGTAATTCTATGTCAATATCAGAGACTTTTTAATCAATTTGTTTGTAAACATTTTCAGATTCAAATAACTTCGCACCACTGCAGTTCTCATCATGGCAGTTCTCATCAGTGAAGTTCCCATCAGTGAAGTTTCCATCAGTGAAGTTTCCATCAGTGAAGTTTCCATCAGTGAAGTTTCCATCAGTGAAGTTCCCATCAGGACAGTACTAATCACTATCAGAGGAGTTCTCATCATTCCCAGGAAGTCTGATCACATTCCCTGTGATATCCATTTATTCATGCTTATTACTTTTAGATTTTCAACGACTTTTCTCCGTGAAAAGGAAGTGTATAAAATACCGAACTAATTTGTGTAGTTTTATTTATTGCTATGCGTTTGAAAAAATTTAATCTTAGGTAAATATAGAATTAATTGTATATTGTAAGTTCATGTTAATCATTCAACCCTAAGCTTTTAAAAAATGTTCTAAGATTGATACTTCATGTAAACTAGTACTAATCAGAAATCCTTAATTTTAGTAAGAATTGTATCGGGTAGATTTTACTTTAGAAATAACCTGCAAGTGTATTTAGTCGTGTAGTAGTTTGTAAATTTTTACCTAATTAAATTGTTATCTTCAACTTTTGTAAAACACTATTTTTTATAAATATAAAATAATTATCCATTTTCTATTATTGATCCTTTATTTATCTTATTTTTTAATTAAAAAACTAATATTGTATGATAGAGATAGAACTTGCAAGTCGAAAGCCTTAGTTGACAGTTGTCATGAATCCCTGTTTCACTCCGATGTCACAAATTAAGCACCAAAACTGCAGTAGGCTACATTAGTTCTGTTCTTGGAGAACTTTCTTTTGATTCATCTCGTAGAACTTTGTAACTTATTTTATTGTCAACGTTGGCGATGTAGCATTTATTAAGAAGAAAAATAATGATCACTTCAATTATTTTTAGTTCACTATATCACTGCTTGTTAATTGGTCGTGCATGTATTTAATATAAAAAAAAATTTAACTGAAAAGAATCGGTTCACTTGATGATAAAAAATCCATCAAATTACTGCATTTAAAATCTAAACTAAATAGAATAAGTTACAACTTAGTCATAGCTTTATTTTATTCTTTAGCCTAAAAGAATTTTTCAATTAAATTACTTCAATAAAAGATAGAAAGTATCGGTATAGCCGTTTAGGTAATTACTTATTTATAAGTTGATGAAAATAGAGAAAAACGCTTGTCAGCAACTTAATGATTGTTGTCATTAAATTAAGACGTAAAATGAATTATTATCATTTTAAAAACACAAATTTTAATAACTTCCTCATTTGGCCAATATATTGAATGAATTAAAAAAGATTATACACACAAAGGACTTTGAAAAAGAAGAGAAACTTGTCTTATCGACGAAATTAGTCATCACTATTAATTTATTGAAATTCTGAATGCAGAAAATATACGGATTATAATTTATAACCGAGACAGGTTATAGCCCGTCCAGCAAATTATTTAAATGTGAAAAAAATGCGAAGCTATTAAAAATCATATCTTTAGACGATTAAATGCTCTTGTGTGAAATATAAAACATTCGTGGAATAAGATTTGACAAAACTAAAAGTAAAACTATAGACATTTACCACAAAGTTGAAAACGTGTATTATAGTGTTAATAATATAGCCTATAGGAGAACAGATAATTCAAAGGTGTAAAAGAAGCGAAGTTATTTAAAATCATGTCTGAAGAGGATTAGTTTAAAACTCTTGTGTGAATGGTTGTCATAAATAATATTTTTTGGATTTAATGAGATTTGATAAAGCTAAAGCTAGAAATCTACTTTTACCTCAAATTCGAATAGTTATTAGTTTCAATATTAGAACGACAATTGGTCGAAAGTAAATTGCATAAAAAACATACAAGAGTAAATCGTACGAAATATTTACCAAGGTTAATTGAATGGAAAATTTCTGAATTATAATTATTCATTTCAAAATCATAAAAAAATACATGTATTCATTACAAAATGAACATTGCATTGATGATACAAATGAAACTATATATTTATACTTTAATTTAAATAATACAAAATTAATATCTAATCACTTGTCAGAAATCGATATAAATCACCCCCCCCCCCCCCGTCCCTCCTCTAGATACACATTACACATATCTAATCCCCCATTTACCCTAGCATTTTACCCCAGCAATAGGCTCCTCCTTAATGGGGGATTTTTGAACGCGGAGGAATACTCTCTAAAATGCCATATGCAAAAAATAAGAAAGGTCAAAAATGCTAAAATAGCATACTACAAAAGCTGACGGATACACTTTTCCGTGATAGTACCTTATCATTATTAAAATTTATTTTGCTTTTAAAATATTATTTACAATACATCAACGTTTCGACTATTTATAGTCATCTTCAGGATCTGAAAAATATTTTACTTATAAAAAATAATTACAGAAAAACTAAATACTTTCTCTAAAAATATAACTAAACTGTATGGTGATAAAATTAATTTGTACATATATGATGAAACTAAAACATGAAATAAAAGATTGAAGAGCAGGTATTTAAAAACAGTGTATGTTCCTAGTGAAATGAAAAAGTTTAAAATATAAGTCCTATAGCCTAGAAAGGAGCCTAAAAAAAGAATGAACATAAAAAATTAACGTATTTTCTATGCATTAAAAAGAGGAGATTACATATTAAGAAGCAACAGAAAAAAAAAAATAATGGAATAGAAAGAAAAGGGGATAATAACTGTCTTATCTATTGATTATTGAAAGTGGAAAGGCAGTTTGCATGGAATTTAAATTTGGTTTTAATTTATGAATATATAATGATTCTAAAATGCGTAATTCTATTGATTTATTGCATTGGTTGATGATCGTAAACTGGTCCAGTGAGATATATATCAAAAATATAAATACAGAAAGAACAATTTAAACAAAAAGTATATACTACACTCTACATTATAGAACTATGACGTAAACCGGCGGCTATTTACGAATGGAAGAATCATATGCATAATAGAACATTTAATAAAGTATATACCTACCTAAAATCTAGAAGTCTGAGGGGTAAAATAAAAAAATAAAATGTGGTTATAAGCTACAGCTCTAAGTGTTTTTTTTTCTTCTATTCCATGTCTACAGATCGTATTCAAAGGAATTTAGGCACAATAATATAAAGTAGAATTCCGTATTTCTTACAGAGTAATGTAAAGAAGTACAAAAAATCTAATTTTGCTATTTCTGAAAAATTCTGAAGTTCGGTATTATTTCAAAGTTCAGAAGTAGAGATAGAAAAGTTTTGGAAGCACACATTTTGGTAATAAATTACAAATTCCATCAGCAATTTCAAGAAAATCTGTGAAATATTGATAAATTTATAATTCGAAATGAAATCAAGAACAGAAACACTTGATATTGTGCTGGACTTAGTCTCAGCTATCAGCAAAAAATCAACTGGTAAATATATTTAGAGTTCATATACAAGAAGAAAACAACTAGCTCAGAAATCTGATCAGTCTTTCGAATATCTCAATTTCAAGGATAAAGCTGCCTAAAAATGATAGCATTAACAATTTTTCACAGAGTTGAAAAATATAGCTTAAAATTTCGAATCTAGAACTAAGAAAATAAAAGCGAAAAAAATTAATGTACAAATGTATAAGTAAAAGATATAGTTCCATATGAGCATGACAATAAAAATAGAGTCCTCAGCTAGAAAGACTGAAGAATAACTTATCCAGGCTAAAGTGAAATTATCTAAAGAAAGACTAATTTTCAATCTGCCTAAAACATAAGTTTTTAAATAGAGAGAGTGAAATTTGATGACTTTTCACCATGACGGCTGAAGACGAAATGTCCCGCACTGCATTAAAAAGAATCGAAATTTCTTACATGCGGGGTAGCGTACGATAATCCGTGGTACAGTGGGAACTAGATTATTCATGCGCGCCTCAGCAATTGGAAGGATACACTTTTCCGCGATAGTACATTTAATGTCAACGCCACCTGGTGGTGAATTACATGATAAATAACGTTAATGATTGTATGTGAAGAGCATATAGATATTAGTTATAATAAAAGAGTGATGTATAACATACATTAATTACTCTTATTAGGATAATTCTTTGAGCTTCGTTGAAATAGGTTCACATTTACAGAAAGGAATAAACTTTCCCTTCAAAAAATTCCTTTGTATACCATGCGACACTTAGTCATTTAAAACATGTTTATTCCATGCTACTTTATGAAAATAGATGTCATATGTATTGCAGTAGGTTTTACATGGATATGTGATAAATTAAGTATGGTTAACAAATGCTATAAAGATTATATTTAACATGTTTCTATGAAAGTGATGATAGCAAAGGAAGATAGTACAGCTCTGTGGACACACACTGCTTTAGCTGACTTGTCACAGTTATAGTTGTTATTAATATGATTAGTGTACTATCTGCACATATGATAGCAAAGGAAGAGTGTTCAGCTCTGTGGGCATACACTGCTTTAGCTGACTAATCTCAGATATAGTTGTTATTAATATGATTAGTGTGCTATCTGCACAGATGATAGCAAAGGAAGATAGTTCAGCTCTTTGGGTACACACTGCTTTAGCTGACTAATCACAGATAGAGTTGTTACTAATATGATTAGTGTGCTATCTGCACAGATGATTGCAAAGGAAGATAGCTCAGCTCTGTGGATACACACTGCTTTAGCTGACTAATCACAGTTATAGTTGTTAATAATATGATTAGTGTGCTATCTGCACAGATGATAGAAAAGGAAGATAGTTCAGCTCTGTGGTACACACTGCTTTAGCTGACTAATCACATATAGAGTTGTTACTAATATGATTAGTGTGTTATCAGCACAGATGATAGCAAAGGAAGATAGTTCAGCTCTGTGGACACACACTGCTTTAGCTGACTTGTCACAGATAGAGTTGTTATTAATATGATTAGTGTGCTATCTACACAGATGATAGCAAATTAAGATAATTCTGCTCTGGGGACACACACTGCTTTAGCTGACTTATCACAGATAGAGTTGTTACTAATATGATTAGTGTGCTATCTGCACGGATGATAGCAAAGGAAGATAGTTCAGCTCTGTGGTACACACTGCTTTAGCTGACTTATCACAGATAGAGTTGTTTCTAATATGATTAGTGTGCTATCTGCACAGATGATAGCAAAGGAAGATAGTTCAGCTCTGTGGTACACACTGCTTTAGCTGACTAATCACAGATATAGTTGTTACAAATATGATTAGTGTGCTATCTGCACAGATGATAGCAAAGGAAGATAGTTCAGCTCTGCGGTACACACTGCTTTAGCTGACTTATCACAGATAGAGTTGTTTCTAATATGATTAGTGTGCTATCTGCACAGATGAGAGCAAAGGAAGATAGTTCAGCTCTGTGGTACACACTGCTTTAGCTGACTAATCACAGATATAGTTGTTACAAATATGATTAGTGAGCTATCTGCACACATGATATCAAAGGAAGATAGTTCAGCTCTGTGGGTACACACTGCTTTAGCTGACTAATCACAGATAGAGTTGTTACTAATATGATTAGTGTGCTATCTGCACAGATGATAGCAAAGGAAGATAGTTCAGCACTAAGGACACACACTGATTTAGCTGACTAATTACAGATAGAATTATTACTAATATGATTAGTGTGTTATCAGCACAGATGATAGCAAAGGAAGATAGTTCAGCTCTGTGGTCACATACTGCTTCAGCTGACTAATCACAGTTATAGTTGATATTAATATGATTAGTGTGCTATCTGCACAGATGATAGCAAAGGAAGATAGTTCAGCTCTGTGGTCACACACTGCTTTAGCTGACTAATCACAGATATAGTTGTTATTAATATGATTAGTGTGCTATCTGCACAGATGATAGCAAAGGAAGATAATTCTGCTCTGGGGACACACACTGCTTTAGCTGACTTATCACAGATAGAGTTGTTACTAATATGATTAGTGTGCTATCTGCACAGATGATAGCAAAGGAAGATAGTTCAGCACTGTGGACACACACTGATTTAGCTGACTAATCACAGATAGAGTTGTTACTAATATGATTAGTGAGCTATCTGCACAGATGATAGCAAAGGAAGATAGTTCAGCTCTGTGGGTACACACTGCTTTAGCTGACTAATCACAGATATAGTTGTTACTAATATGATTAGTGTGCTATCTGCACAGATGATAGCAATGGAAGATAGTTCAGCTCTGCGGTACACACTGCTTTACCTGACTAATCACAGATAGAGTTGTTACTAATATGATTAGTGAGCTATCTGCACAGATGATAGCAAAGGAAGATAGTTCAGCTCTGTGGGTACACACTGCTTTAGCTGACTAATCACAGATATAGTTGTTACTAATATGATTAGTGTGCTATCTGCACAGATGATAGCAAAGGAAGATAGTTCAGCTCCGTGGTACACACTGCTTTACCTGACTAATCATAGATAGAGTCAATCAGCTCAGAGTGACGTCACAGTAACCATTGAATTAAATCTATTATCTGCAGGAAAAAATGAAAAATTAGTACATGAATGTCGTAGCACGGATAAGCAATTTTGGAATATTTCAAATTATATGTTCTTTAGGGTGAAAATCATCAGAAATTTATTGGATTTTCGTCCTTAAGATTTCAAGTGAATTGAAATTACTATTTTATGTTCGCTTCTGAACTGCAAGCATCTGTCACTGAAAATTACGCATGAAATATATAGAGAAAATGTAACAAAAAGGTCATTTAAAATGAATGGAAAAAGCTTATTTTACACTATATCATTAAGAAAAATATACAAATAATTTCTGTATAATTTAAAAAATATTCATGAAAATAAATGATCCTCTTCTTCGCTGGGTCTTGAACTCGGGTCCTCTTCGCTGAAGTCCAGTACATTATCCTCTCTGCCACGCTCTTCTCTTGAAATTATGCTGGAACTTATATATTACTTACTTCCAACTGAGATTTGAAAAATAATAAAGAATTTATTTATTTTAGATGGGGAAAGCGGTGGTTATCGTCACATTGGAGTAGATATGAAATATAGTTTGTAATGTATTTTATGCATTTAAATGAGTTGATATAATACTGTTACTATTAGTTAAATATATTATCAAATTATCTATTTTATAATAATATTCCGAATTAAATGTATTTAACTCCATGGAGTTTGAAACTACTATTATATTTACATTCTCGAGGTTATTGTACATAATGAATGTAGTGACTGTGTTATCCTATATATCAGGTTTTTCAATAAATTAATAGAATTTCTTGTAAAAAATAGGTAGTATATGAAAAATATGAAATAATTATTATCTAACTAATTGTTAGTGCAAAGTAAGACAACTTTAACCATACATATTAAATGATGGTAATTACTGATGTGTAAGAATTTAAGTTTCCAGGACGGATGAACTTTTAGAAAAGGATAATAAATCTCAACAAATAACTATAATAATGTATGTACATTTAATGTGAACGCCACCTGGTGGTGAATTACATGATAAATAACGTTAATGATTGTATGTGAAGAGCATATAGATATTAGTTATAATAAAAGAGTGATGTATAACATACATTAATTACTCTTATTAGGATAATTCTTTGAGCTTCGTTGAAATAGGTTCACATTTACAAAAAGGGATAAACTTTCCCTTCCAAAAATTTCTTTGTATACCATGTGACACTTAGTCATTTTTATAACTTGTTAATTCCATTCTACATTATGGAAATAGATGTCATATGTATTGCATTAGGTTTTACATGGATATGTGATAAATTAAGTATGGTTAACAAATGCTATAAGGATTATATTTAACATTTTTCTATGAATGTGATGATAGCAAAGGAAGATAGTTCAGCTCTGTGGACACACACTGCTTTAGCTGACTAATCACATATATAGTTGTTACTAATATGATTAGTGTGCTATCTGCACAGATGATAGCAAAGGAAGATAGTTCAGCTCTGTGGGCACACACATCTTTAGCTGACTAATCTCAGATATAGTTGTTATTAATATGATTAGTGTGCTATCTACACAGATGATACCAAAGGAAGATAGTTCAGCTCTGTGGTACACACTGCTTTAGCTGACTAATCACAGATAGAGTTGTTACTAATATGATTAGTGTGCTATCTGCACAGATGATAGCGAAGGAAGATAGTTCAGCTCTGTGGTACACACTGCTTTAGCTGACTAATCACAGATAGAGTTGTTACTAATATGATTAGTGTGCTATCTGCACAGATGATAGCAAAGGAAGATAGTTCAGCTCTGTGGTACACACTGCTTTAGCTGACTAATCACAGATAGAGTTGTTACTAATATGATTAGTGTGCTATCTGCACAGATGATATCAAAGGAAGATAGTTCAGCTTCGTTGGTTACACACTGCTTTAGCTGACTAATCACAGATAGAGTTGTTACTAATATGATTAGTGTGCTATCTGCACAGATGATAGCAAAGGAAGATAGTTCAGCACTAAGGACACATACTGATTTAGCTGACTAATTACAGATAGAATTATTACTAATATGATTAGTGTGTTATCAGCACAGATGATAGCAAAGGAAGATAGTTCAGCTCTGTGGTCACATACTGCTTCAGCTGACTAATCACAGTTATAGTTGATATTAAAATGATTAGTGTGCTATCTGCACAGACGATAGCAAAGGAAGATAGTTCAGCTCTGTGGTCACACACTGCTTTAGCTGACTGATCACAGATATAGTTGTTACTAATATGATTAGTGTGCTATCTGCACAGATGATAGCAAAGGAAGATAGTTCAGCTCTGTGGTCACATACTGCTTCAGCTGACTAATCACAGTTATAGTTGATATTAATATGATTAGTGTGCTATCTGCACAGATGATAGCAAAGGAAGATAGTTCAGCTCTGTGGTCACACACTGCTTTAGCTGACTTATCACAGATAGAGTTGTTACTAATATGATTAGTGTGCTATCTGCACAGATGATAGCAAAGGAAGATAGTTCAGCACTGTGGACACACACTGATTTAGCTGACTAATCACAGATAGAGTTGTTACTAATATGATTAGTGAGCTATCTGCACAGATGATAGCAAAGGAAGATAGTTCAGCTCTGTGGGTACACACTGCTTTAGCTGACTGATCACAGATATAGTTGTTACTAATATGATTAGTGTGCTATCTGCACAGATTATAGCAATGGAAGATAGTTCAGCTCCGTGGTACACACTGCTTTACCTGACTAATCATAGATAGAGTCAATCAGCTCAGAGTGACGTCACAGTAACCATTGAATTAAATCTATTATCTGCAGGAAAAAATGAAAAATTAATACATGAATGTCGTAGCACGGATAAGCAATTTTGGAATATTTCAAATTATATGTTCTTTAGGGTGAAAATCATCAGAAATTTATTGGATTTTCGTCCTTAAGATTTCAAGTGAATTGAAATTACTATTTTATGTTCGCTTCTGAACTGCAAGCATCTGTCACTGAAAATTACGCATGAAATATATAGAGAAAATGTAACAAAAAGGTCATTTAAAATGAATGGAAAAAGCTAATTTTACACTATATCATTAAGAAAAATATACAAATAATTTCTGTATAATTTAAAAAATATTCATGAAAATAAATGATCCTCTTCTTCGCTGGGTCTTGAACTCGGGTCCTCTTCGCTGAAGTCCAGTACGTTATCCTCTCTGCCACGCCCTTCTCTTGAAATTATGCTGGAACTTATATATTACTTACTTCCAACTGAGATTTGAAAAATAATAAAGAATTTATTTATTTTAGATGGGGAAAGCGGTGGTTATCGTCACATTGGAGTAGATATGAAATATAGTTTGTAATGTATTTTATGCATTTAAATGAGTTGATATAATACTGTTACTATTAGTTAAATATATTATCAAATTATCTATTTTATAATAATATTCCGAATTAAATGTATTTAACTCCATGGAGTTTGAAACTACTATTATATTTACATTCTCGAGGTTATTGTACATAATGAATGTAGTGACTGTGTTATCCTATATATCAGGTTTTTCAATAAATTAATAGAATTTCTTGTAAAAAATAGGTAGTATATGAAAAATATGAAATAATTATTATCTAACTAATTGTTAGTGCAAAGTAAGACAACTTTAACCATACATATTAAATGATGGTAATTACTGATGTGTAAGAATTTAAGTTTCCAGGACGGATGAACTTTTAGAAAAGGATAATAAATCTCAACAGATAACTATAATAATGTATGTACATTTAATGTGAACGCCACCTGGTGGTGAATTACATAATAAATAACGTTAATGATTGTATGTGAAGAGCATATAGATATTAGTTATAATAAAAGAGTGATGTATAACATACATTAATTACTCTTATTAGGATAATTCTTTGAGCTTCGTTGAAATAGGTTCACATTTACAAAAAGGGATAAACTTTCCCTTCAAAAAATTTCTTTGTATACCATGTGACACTTAGTCATTTTTATAACTTGTTAATTCCATTCTACATTATGGAAATAGATGTCATATGTATTGCATTAGGTTTTACATGGATATGTGATAAATTAAGTATGGTTAACAAATGCTATAAGGATTATATTTAACATTTTTCTATGAATGTGATGATAGCAAAGGAAGATAGTTCAGCTCTGTGGACACACACTGCTTTAGCTGACTAATCACATATATAGTTGTTACTAATATGATTAGTGTGCTATCTGCACAGATGATAGCAAAGGAAGATAGTTCAGCTCTGTGGGCACACACATCTTTAGCTGACTAATCTCAGATATAGTTGTTATTAATATGATTAGTGTGCTATCTACACAGATGATACCAAAGGAAGATAGTTCAGCTCTGTGGTACACACTGCTTTAGCTGACTAATCACAGATAGAGTTGTTACTAATATGATTAGTGTGCTATCTGCACAGATGATAGCGAAGGAAGATAGTTCAGCTCTGTGGTACACACTGCTTTAGCTGACTAATCACAGATAGAGTTGTTACTAATATGATTAGTGTGCTATCTGCACAGATGATAGCAAAGGAAGATAGTTCAGCTCTGTGGTACACACTGCTTTAGCTGACTAATCACAGATAGAGTTGTTACTAATATGATTAGTGTGCTATCTGCACAGATGATATCAAAGGAAGATAGTTCAGCTTCGTTGGTTACACACTGCTTTAGCTGACTAATCACAGATAGAGTTGTTACTAATATGATTAGTGTGCTATCTGCACAGATGATAGCAAAGGAAGATAGTTCAGCACTAAGGACACATACTGATTTAGCTGACTAATTACAGATAGAATTATTACTAATATGATTAGTGTGTTATCAGCACAGATGATAGCAAAGGAAGATAGTTCAGCTCTGTGGTCACATACTGCTTCAGCTGACTAATCACAGTTATAGTTGATATTAAAATGATTAGTGTGCTATCTGCACAGACGATAGCAAAGGAAGATAGTTCAGCTCTGTGGTCACATACTGCTTCAGCTGACTAATCACAGTTATAGTTGATATTAATATGATTAGTGTGCTATCTGCACAGATGATAGCAAAGGAAGATAGTTCAGCTCTGTGGTCACACACTGCTTTAGCTGACTTATCACAGATAGAGTTGTTACTAATATGATTAGTGTGCTATCTGCACAGATGATAGCAAAGGAAGATAGTTCAGCACTGTGGACACACACTGATTTAGCTGACTAATCACAGATAGAGTTGTTACTAATATGATTAGTGAGCTATCTGCACAGATGATAGCAAAGGAAGATAGTTCAGCTCTGTGGGTACCCACTGCTTTAGCTGACTGATCACAGATATAGTTGTTACTAATATGATTAGTGTGCTATCTGCACAGATTATAGCAATGGAAGATAGTTCAGCTCCGTGGTACACACTGCTTTACCTGACTAATCATAGATAGAGTCAATCAGCTCAGAGTGACGTCACAGTAACCATTGAATTAAATCTATTATCTGCAGGAAAAAATGAAAAATTAATACATGAATGTCGTAGCACGGATAAGCAATTTTGGAATATTTCAAATTATATGTTCTTTAGGGTGAAAATCATCAGAAATTTATTGGATTTTCGTCCCTAAGATTTCAAGTGAATTGAAATTACTATTTTATGTTCGCTTCTGAACTGCAAGCATCTGTCACTGAAAATTACGCATGAAATATATAGAGAAAATGTAACAAAAAGGTCATTTAAAATGAATGGAAAAAGCTAATTTTACACTATATCATTAAGAAAAATATACAAATAATTTCTGTATAATTTAAAAAATATTCATGAAAATAAATGATCCTCTTCTTCGCTGGGTCTTGAACTCGGGTCCTCTTCGCTGAAGTCCAGTACGTTATCCTCTCTGCCACGCCCTTCTCTTGAAATTATGCTGGAACTTATATATTACTTACTTCCAACTGAGATTTGAAAAATAATAAAGAATTTATTTATTTTAGATGGGGAAAGCGGTGGTTATCGTCACATTGGAGTAGATATGAAATATAGTTTGTAATGTATTTTATGCATTTAAATGAGTTGATATAATACTGTTACTATTAGTTAAATATATTATCAAATTATCTATTTTATAATAATATTCCGAATTAAATGTATTTAACTCCATGGAGTTTGAAACTACTATTATATTTACATTCTCGAGGTTATTGTACATAATGAATGTAGTGACTGTGTTATCCTATATATCAGGTTTTTCAATAAATTAATAGAATTTCTTGTAAAAAATAGGTAGTATATGAAAAATATGAAATAATTATTATCTAACTAATTGTTAGTGCAAAGTAAGACAACTTTAACCATACATATTAAATGATGGTAATTACTGATGTGTAAGAATTTAAGTTTCCAGGACGGATGAACTTTTAGAAAAGGATAATAAATCTCAACAGATAACTATAATAATGTATGTACATTTAATGTGAACGCCACCTGGTGGTGAATTACATAATAAATAACGTTAATGATTGTATGTGAAGAGCATATAGATATTAGTTATAATAAAAGAGTGATGTATAACATACATTAATTACTCTTATTAGGATAATTCTTTGAGCTTCGTTGAAATAGGTTCACATTTACAAAAAGGGATAAACTTTCCCTTCAAAAAATTTCTTTGTATACCATGTGACACTTAGTCATTTTTATAACTTGTTAATTCCATTCTACATTATGGAAATAGATGTCATATGTATTGCATTAGGTTTTACATGGATATGTGATAAATTAAGTATGGTTAACAAATGCTATAAGGATTATATTTAACATTTTTCTATGAATGTGATGATAGCAAAGGAAGATAGTTCAGCTCTGTGGACACACACTGCTTTAGCTGACTAATCACATATATAGTTGTTACTAATATGATTAGTGTGCTATCTGCACAGATGATAGCAAAGGAAGATAGTTCAGCTCTGTGGGCACACACATCTTTAGCTGACTAATCACAGATAGAGTTGTTACTAATATGATTAGTGTGCTATCTGCACAGATGATAGCAAAGGAAGATAGTTCAGCTCTGTGGTACACACTGCTTTAGCTGACTAATCACAGATAGAGTTGTTACTAATATGATTAGTGTGCTATCTGCACAGATGATATCAAAGGAAGATAGTTCAGCTTCGTTGGTTACACACTGCTTTAGCTGACTAATCACAGATAGAGTTGTTACTAATATGATTAGTGTGCTATCTGCACAGATGATAGCAAAGGAAGATAGTTCAGCACTAAGGACACATACTGATTTAGCTGACTAATTACAGATAGAATTATTACTAATATGATTAGTGTGTTATCAGCACAGATGATAGCAAAGGAAGATAGTTCAGCTCTGTGGTCACATACTGCTTCAGCTGACTAATCACAGTTATAGTTGATATTAAAATGATTAGTGTGCTATCTGCACAGATGATAGCAAAGGAAGATAGTTCAGCTCTGTGGTCACACACTGCTTTAGCTGACTGATCACAGATATAGTTGTTATTAATATGATTAGTGTGCTATCTGCACAGATGATAGCAAATAAGGATAATTCTGCTCTGGGGACACACACTGCTTTAGCTGACTTATCACAGATAGAGTTGTTACTAATATGATTAGTGTGCTATCTGCACAGATGATAGCAAAGGAAGATAGTTCAGCTCTGTGGTACACACTGCTTTAGCTGACTTATCACAGATAGAGTTGTTTCTAATATGATTAGTGTGCTATCTGCACAGATGATAGCAAAGGAAGATAGTTCAGCTCTGTGGTACACACTGCTTTAGCTGACTAATCACAGATATAGTTGTTACAAATATGATTAGTGTGCTATCTGCAGAGATGATAGCAAAGGAAGATAGTTCAGCTCTGCGGTACACACTGCTTTAGCTGACTTATCACAGATAGAGTTGTTTCTAATATGATTAGTGTGCTATCTGCACAGATGAGAGCAAAGGAAGATAGTTCAGCTCTGTGGTACACACTGCTTTAGCTGACTAATCACAGATATAGTTGTTACAAATATGATTAGTGAGCTATCTGCACACATGATATCAAAGGAAGATAGTTCAGCTCTGTGGGTACACACTGCTTTAGCTGACTAATCACAGATAGAGTTGTTACTAATATGATTAGTGTGCTATCTGCACAGATGATAGCAAAGGAAGATAGTTCAGCACTAAGGACACACTGATTTAGATGACTAATTACAGATAGAATTATTACTAATATGATTAGTGTGTTATCAGCACAGATGATAGCAAAGGAAGATAGTTCAGCTCTGTGGTCACATACTGCTTCAGCTGACTAATCACAGTTATAGTTGATATTAATATGATTAGTGTGCTATCTGCACAGATGATAGCAAAGGAAGATAGTTCAGCTCTGTGGTCACACACTGCTTTAGCTGACTAATCACAGATATAGTTGTTATTAATATGATTAGTGTGCTATCTGCACAGATGATAGCAAATTAAGATAATTCTGCTCTGGGGACACACACTGCTTTAGCTGACTTATCACAGATAGAGTTGTTACTAATATGATTAGTGTGCTATCTGCACAGATGATAGCAAAGGAAGATAGTTCAGCACTGTGGACACACACTGATTTAGCTGACTAATCACAGATAGAGTTGTTACTAATATGATTAGTGATCTATCTGCACAGATGATAGCAAAGGAAGATAGTTCAGCTCTGTGGGTACACACTGCTTTAGCTGACTAATCACAGATATAGTTGTTACTAATATGATTAGTGTGCTATCTGCACAGATGATAGCAATGGAAGATAGTTCAGCTCTGTGGTACACACTGCTTTAGCTGACTAATCACAGATAGAGTTGTTACTAATATGATTAGTGTGCTATCTGCACAGATGATAGCGAAGGAAGATAGTTCAGCTCTGTGGTACACACTGCTTTAGCTGACTAATCACAGATAGAGTTGTTACTAATATGATTAGTGTGCTATCTGCACAGATGATAGCAAAGGAAGATAGTTCAGCTCTGTGGTACACACTGCTTTAGCTGACTAATCACAGATAGAGTTGTTACTAATATGATTAGTTTGCTATCTGCACATATGATAGCAAAGGAAGATAGTTCAGCTCTGTGGGCACACACATCTTTAGCTGACTAATCTCAGATATAGTTGTTATTAATATGATTAGTGTGCTATCTACACAGATGATACCAAAGGAAGATAGTTCAGCTCTGTGGTACACACTGCTTTACCTGACTAATCATAGATAGAGTCAATCAGCTCAGAGTGACGTCACAGTAACCATTGAATTAAATCTATTATCTGCAGGAAAAAATGAAAAATTAATACTTGAATGTCGTAGCACGGATAAGCAATTTTGGAATATTCCAAATTATATGTTCTTTAGGGTGAAAATCATCAGAAATTTATTGAATTTTCGTCCTTAAGATTTCAAGTGAATTGAAATTACTATTTTATGTTCGCTTCTGAACTGCAAGCATCTGTCACTGAAAATTACGCATGAAATATATAGAGAAAATGTAACAAAAAGGTCATTTAAAATGAATGGAAAAAGCTAATTTTACACTATATCATTAAGAAAAATATACAAATAATTTCTGTATAATTTAAAAAATATTCATGAAAATAAATGATCCTCTTCTTCGCTGGGTCTTGAACTCGGGTCCTCTTTGCTGAAGTCCGGTACGTTATCCTCTCTGCCACGCCCTTCTCTTGAAATTCTGCTGGAACTTATATATTACTTACTTCCAACTGAGATTTGAAAATTAATAAAGAATTTATTTATTTTAGATGGGGAAAGCGGTGGTTATCGTCACATTGGAGTATATATGAAATATAGTTTGTAATGTATTTTATGCATTTAAATGAGTTGATATAATACTGTTATTATTAGTTAAATACATTATCAAATTATCTATTTTATAATAATATTCCGAATTAAATGTATTCAACTCCATGGAGTTTGAAACTACTATTATATTCACATTCTCGAGGTTATTGTACATAATGAATGTAGTGACTGTGTTATCCTATATATCAGGTTTTTCAATAAATTAATAGAATTTCTTGTAAAAAATAGGTAGTATATGAAAAATATGAAATAATTATTATCTAACTAATTGTTAGTGCAAAGTAAGACAACTTTAACCATACATATTAAATGATGGTAATTACTGATGTGTAAGAATTTAAGTTTCCAGGACGGATGAACTTTTAGAAAAGAATAATAAATCTCAACAAATAACTATAATAATGTATGTACATTTAATGTGAACGCCACCTGGTGGTGAATTACATGATAAATAACGTTAATGATTGTATGTGAAGAGCATATAGATATTAGTTATAATAAAAGAGTGATGTATAACATACATTAATTACTCTTATTAGGATAATTCTTTGAGCTTCGTTGAAATAGGTTCACATTTACAAAAAGGGATAAACTTTCCCTTCAAAAAATTCCTTTGTATACCATGTGACACTTAGTCATTTAAAACTTGTTAATTCCATTCTACATTATGGAAATAGATGTCATATGTATTGCATTAGGTTTTACATGGATATGTGATAAATTAAGTATGGTTAACAAATGCTATAAGGATTATATTTAACATTTTTCTATGAATGTGATGATAGCAAAGGAAGATAGTTCAGCTCTGTGGACACACACTGCTTTAGCTGACTAATCACATATATAGTTGTTACTAATATGATTAGTGTGCTATCTGCACAGATGATAGCAAAGGAAGATAGTTCAGCACTATGGACACACACTGATTTAGCTGACTAATCACAGATAGAGTTGTTACTAATATGATTAGTGAGCTATCTGCACAGATGATAGCAAAGGAAGATAGTTCAGCTCTGTGGGTACACACTGCTTTAGCTGACTAATCACAGATATAGTTGTTACTAATATGATTAGTGTGCTATCTGCACAGATGATAGCAATGGAAGATAGTTCAGCTCTGTGGTACACACTGCTTTACCTGACTAATCATAGATAGAGTCAATCAGCTCAGAGTGACGTCACAGTAACCATTGAATTAAATCTATTATCTGCAGGAAAAAATGAAAAATTAATACATGAATGTCGTAGCACGGATAAGCAATTTTGGAATATTTCAAATTATATGTTCTTTAGGGTGAAAATCATCAGAAATTTATTGGATTTTCGTCCTTAAGATTTCAAGTGAATTGAAATTACTATTTTATGTTCGCTTCTGAACTGCAAGCATCTGTCACTGAAAATTACGCATGAAATATATAGAGAAAATGTAACAAAAAGGTCATTTAAAATGAATGGAAAAAGCTAATTTTACACTATATCATTAAGAAAAATATACAAATAATTTCTGTATAATTTAAAAAATATTCATGAAAATAAATGATCCTCTTCTTCGCTGGGTCTTGAACTCGGGTCCTCTTCGCTGAAGTCCAGTACGTTATCCTCTCTGCCACGCCCTTCTCTTGAAATTTTGCTGGAACTTATATATTAGTTACTTCCAACTGAGATTTGAAAAATAATAAAGAATTTATTTATTTTAGATGGGGAAAGCGGTGGTTATCGTCACATTGGAGTAGATATGAAATATAGTTTGTAATGTATTTTATGCATTTAAATGAGTTGATATAATACTGTTACTATTAGTTAAATATATTATCAAATTATCTATTTTATAATAATATTCCGAATTAAATTTATTTAACTCCATGGAGTTTGAAACTACTATTATATTTACATTCTCGAGGTTATTGTACATAATGAATGTAGTGACTGTGTTATCCTATATATCAGGTTTTTCAATAAATTAATAGAATTTCTTGTAAAAAATAGGTAGTATATGAAAAATATGAAATAATTATTATCTAACTAATTGTTAGTGCAAAGTAAGACAACTTTAACCATACATATTAAATGATGGTAATTACTGATGTGTAAGAATTTAAGTTTCCAGGACGGATGAACTTTTAGAAAAGGATAATAAATCTCAACAAATAACTATAATAATGTATGTACATTTAATGTGAACGCCACCTGGTGGTGAATTACATGATAAATAACGTTAATGATTGTATGTGAAGAGCATATAGATATTAGTTATAATAAAAGAGTGATGTATAACATACATTAATTACTCTTATTAGGATAATTCTTTGAGCTTCGTTGGAATAGGTTCACATTTACAAAAAGGGATAAACTTTCCCTTCAAAAAATCCTTTGTATACCATGTGACACTTAGTCATTTAAAACTTGTTAATTCCATTCTACATTATGGAAATAGATGTCATATGTATTGCATTAGGTTTTACATGGATATGTGATAAATTAAGTATGGTTAACAAATGCTATAAGGATTATATTTAACATGTTTCTATGAATGTGATGATAGCAAAGGAAGATAGTTCAGCTCTGTGGACACACACTGCTTTAGCTGACTAATCACATATATAGTTGTTACTAATATGATTAGTGTGCTATCTGCACAGATGATAGCAAAGGAAGATAGTTCAGCTCTGTGGGCACACACATCTTTAGCTGACTAATTTCAGATATAGTTGTTATTAATATGATTAGTGTGCTATCTACACAGATGATACCAAAGGAAGATAGTTCAGCTCTGTGGTACACACTGCTTTAGCTGACTAATCACAGATAGAGTTGTTACTAATATGATTAGTGTGCTATCTGCACAGATGATAGCGAAGGAAGATAGTTCAGCTCTGTGGTACACACTGCTTTAGCTGACTAATCACAGATAGAGTTGTTACTAATATGATTAGTGTGCTATCTGCACAGATGATAGCAAAGGAAGATAGTTCAGCTCTGTGGTACACACTGCTTCAGCTGACTAATCACAGATAGAGTTGTTACTAATATGATTAGTGTGCTATCTGCACAGATGATATCAAAGGAAGATAGTTCAGCTCTGTGGGTACACACTGCTTTAGCTGACTAATCACAGATAGAGTTGTTACTAATATGATTAGTGTGCTATCTGCACAGATGATAGCAAAGGAAGATAGTTCAGCACTAAGGACACATACTGATTTAGCTGACTAATTACAGATAGAATTATTACTAATATGATTAGTGTGTTATCAGCACAGATGATAGCAAAGGAAGATAGTTCAGCTCTGTGGTCACATACTGCTTCAGCTGACTAATCACAGTTATAGTTGATATTAATATGATTAGTGTGCTATCTGCACAGATGATAGCAAAGGAAGATAGTTCAGCTCTGTTGTCACACACTGCTTTAGTTGACTAATCACAGATATAGTTGTTATTAATATGATTAGTGTGCTATCTGCACAGATGATAGCAAATTAAGATAATTCTGCTCTGGGGACACACACTGCTTTAGCTGACTTATCACAGATAGAGTTGTTACTAATATGATTAGTGTGCTATCTGCACAGATGATAGCAAAGGAAGATAGTTCAGCTCTGTGGTACATACTGCTTTAGCTGACTTATCACAGATAGAGTTGTTTCTAATATGATTAGTGTGCTATCTGGACAGATGATAGCAAAGGAAGATAGTTCAGCTCTGTGGTACACACTGCTTTAGCTGACTAATCACAAATATAGTTGTTACAAATATGATTAGAGTGCTATCTGCACAGATGATAGCAAAGGAAGATAGTTCAGCTCTGCGGTACACACTGCTTTAGCTGACTTATCACAGATAGAGTTGTTTCTAATATGATTAGTGTGCTATCTGCACAGATGAGAGCAAAGGAAGATAGTTCAGCTCTGTGGTACACACTGCTTTAGCTGACTAATCACAGATATAGTTGTTACAAATATGATTAGTGAGCTATCTGCACACATGATATCAAAGGAAGATAGTTCAGCTCTGTGGGTACACACTGCTTTAGCTGACTAATCACAGATAGAGTTGTTACTAATATGATTAGTGTGCTATCTGCACAGATGATAGCAAAGGAAGATAGTTCAGCACTAAGGACACACACTGATTTAGATGACTATTTAAAGATAGAATTATTACTAATATGATTAGTGTGTTATCAGCACAGATGATAGCAAAGGAAGATAGTTCAGCTCTGTGGTCACATACTGCTTCAGCTGACTAATCACAGTTATAGTTGATATTAATATGATTAGTGTGCTATCTGCACAGATGATAGCAAAGGAAGATAGTTCAGCCTTGTGGTCACACACTGCTTTAGCTGAATAATCACAGATATAGTTGTTATTAATATGATTAGTGTGCTATCTGCACAGATGATAGCAAATTAAGATAATTCTGCTCTGGGGACACACACTGCTTTAGCTGACTTATCACAGATAGAGTTGTTACTAATATGATTAGTGTGCTATCTGCACAGATGATAGCAAAGGAAGATAGTTCAGCACTGTGGACACACACTGATTTAGCTGACTAATCACAGATAGAGTTGTTACTAATATGATTAGTGAGCTATCTGCACAGATGATAGCAAAGGAAGATAGTTCAGCTCTGTGGGTACACACTGCTTTAGCTGACTAATCACAGATATAGTTGTTACTAATTTGATTAGTGTGCTATCTGCACAGATGATAGCAATGGAAGATAGTTCAGCTCTGTGGTACACACTGCTTTAGCTGACTAATCACAGATAGAGTTGTTACTAATATGATTAGTGTGCTATCTGCACAGATGATAGCGAAGGAAGATAGTTCAGCTCTGTGGTACACACTGCTTTAGCTGACTAATCACAGATAGAGTTGTTACTAATATGATTAGTGTGCTATCTGCACAGATGATAGCAAAGGAAGATAGTTCAGCTCTGTGGTACACACTGCTTTAGCTGACTAATCACAGATAGAGTTGTTACTAATATGATTAGTGTGCTATCTGCACAGATGATAGCGAAGGAAGATAGTTCAGCTCTGTGGGCACACACATCTTTAGCTGACTAATCTCAGATATAGTTGTTATTAATATGATTAGTGTGCTATCTACACAGATGATACCAAAGGAAGATAGTTCAGCTCTGTGGTACACACTGCTTTAGCTGACTAATCACAGATAGAGTTGTTACTAATATGATTAGTGTGCTATCTGCACAGATGATAGCGAAGGAAGATAGTTCAGCTCTGTGGTACACACTGCTTTAGCTGACTAATCACAGATAGAGTTGTTACTAATATGATTAGTGTGCTATCTGCACAGATGATAGCAAAGGAAGATAGTTCAGCTCTGTGGTACACACTGCTTTAGCTGACTAATCACAGATAGAGTTGTTACTAATATGATTAGTGTGCTATCTGCACAGATGATATCAAAGGAAGATAGTTCAGCTCTGTGGGTACACACTGCTTTAGCTGACTAATCACAGATAGAGTTGTTACTAATATGATTAGTGTGCTATCTGCACAGATGATAGCAAAGGAAGATAGTTCAGCACTAAGGACACATACTGATTTAGCTGACTAATTACAGATAGAATTATTACTAATATGATTAGTGTGTTATCAGCACAGATGATAGCAAAGGAAGATAGTTCAGCTTTGTGGTCACACACTGCTTTAGCTGACTAATCACAGATATAGTTGTTATTAATATGATTAGTGTGCTATCTGCACAGATGATAGCAAATTAAGATAATTCTGCTCTGGGGACACACACTGCTTTAGCTGACTTATCACAGATAGAGTTGTTACTAATATGATTAGTGTGCTATCTGCACAGATGATAGCAAAGGAAGATAGTTCAGCTCTGTGGTATACACTGCTTTAGCTGACTTATCACAGATAGAGTTGTTTCTAATATGATTAGTGTGCTATCTACATAGATGATACCAAAGGAAGATAGTTCAGCTCTGTGGTACACACTGCTTTAGCTGACTAATCACAGATAGAGTTGTTACTAATATGATTAGTGTGCTATCTGCACAGATGATAGCGAAGAAAGATAGTTCAGCTCTGTGGTACACACTGCTTTAGCTGACTAATCACAGATAGAGTTGTTACTAATATGATTAGTGTGCTATCTGCAAAGATGATAGCAAAGGAAGATAGTTCAGCTCTGTGGTACATACTGCTTTAGCTGACTTATCACAGATAGAGTTGTTTCTAATATGATTAGAGAGCTATCTGCACAGATGATAGCAAAGGAAGATAGTTCAGCTCTGTGGGTACACACTGCTTTAGCTGACTAATCACAGATAGAGTTGTTTCTAATATGATTAGAGAGCTATCTGCACAGATGATAGCAAAGGAAGATAGTTCAGCTCTGTGGTACACACTGCTTTAGCTGACTAATCACAGATAGAGTTGTTACTAATATGATAAGTGTGCTATCTGCACAGATGATAGCAAAGGAAGATAGTTCAGCTCTGTGGTCACATACTGCTTTAGCTGACTAATCACAGATAGAGTTGTTACTAATATGATTAGTGTGCTATCTGCACAGATGATAGCAAAGGAAGATAGTTCAGCTCTGTGGTACACACTGCTTTAGCTGACTAATCACAGATAGAGTTGTTACTAATATGATTAGTGTGCTATCTGCACAGATGATATCAAAGGAAGATAGTTCAGCTCTGTGGGTACACACTGCTTTAGCTGACTAATCACAGATAGAGTTGTTACTAATATGATTAGTGTGCTATCTGCACAGATGATAGCAAAGGAAGATAGTTCAGCACTAAGGACACATATTGATTTAGCTGACTAATTAAAGATAGAATTATTACTAAAATGATTAGTGTGTTATCAGCACAGATGATAGCAAAGGAAGATAGTTCAGCTCTGTGGTCACATACTGCTTCAGCTGACTAATCACAGTTATAGTTGATATTAATATGATTAGTGTGCTATCTGCACAGATGATAGCAAAGGAAGATAGTTCAGCTCTGTGGTCACACACTGCTTCAGCTGACTAATCACAGATATAGTTGTTATTAATATGATTAGTGTGCTATCTGCACAGATGATAGCAAATTAAGATAATTCTGCTCTGGGGACACACACTGCTTTAGCTGACTTATCACAGATAGAGTTGTTACTAATATTATTAGTGTGCTATCTGCACAGATGATAGCAAAGGAAGATAGTTCAGCTCTGTGGTACACACTGCTTTAGCTGACTTATCACAGATAGAGTTCTTTCTAATATGATTAGTGTGCTATCTGCACAGATGATAGCAAAGGAAGATAGTTCAGCTCTGTGGTACAAACTGCTTTAGCTGACTAATCACAGATATAGTTGTTACAAATATGATTAGTGTGCTATCTGCACAGATGATAGCAAAGGAAGATAGTTCAGCTCTGCGGTACACACTGCTTCAGCTGACTTATCACAGATAGAGTTGTTTCTAATATGATTAGTGTGCTATCTGCACAGATGAGAGCAAAGGAAGATAGTTCAGCTCTGTGGTACACACTGCTTTAGCTGACTAATCACAGATATAGTTGTTACAAATATGATTAGTGAGCTATCTGCACACATGATATCAAAGGAAGATAGTTCAGCTCTGTGGGTACACACTGCTTTAGCTGACTAATCACAGATAGAGTTGTTACTAATATGATTAGTGTGCTATCTGCACAGATGATAGCAAAGGAAGATAGTTCAGCACTAAGGACACACACTGATTTAGCTGACTAATTACAGATAGAATTATTACTAATATGATTAGTGTGTTATCAGCACAGATGATAGCAAAGGAAGATAGTTCAGCTCTGTGGTCACATACTGCTTCAGCTGACTAATCACAGTTATAGTTGATATTAATATGATTAGTGTGCTATCTGCACAGATGATAGCAAAGGAAGATAGTTCAGCTCTGTGGTCACACACTGCTTTAGCTGACTAATCACAGATATAGTTGTTATTAATATGATTAGTGTGCTATCTGCACAGATGATAGCAAATTAAGATAATTCTGCTCAGGGGACACACACTGCTTTAGCTGACTTATCACAGATAGAGTTGTTACTAATATGATTAGTGTGCTATCTGCACAGATGATAGCAAAGGAAGATAGTTCAGCACTGTGGACACACACTGATTTAGCTGACTAATCACAGATAGAGTTGTTACTAATATGATTAGTGAGCTATCTGCACAGATGATAGCAAAGGAAGATAGTTCAGCTCTGTGGGTACACACTGCTTTAGCTGACTAATCACAGATATAGTTGTTACTAATATGATTAGTGTGCTATCTGCACAGATGATAGCAAAGGAAGATAGTTCAGCTCTGTGGTACACACTGCTTTACCTGACTAATCATAGATAGAGTCAATCAGCTCAGAGTGACGTCACAGTAACCATTGAATTAAATCTATTATCTGCAGGAAAAAATGAAAAATTAATACATGAATGTCGTAGCACGGATAAGCAATTTTGGAATATTTCAAATTATATGTTCTTTAGGGTGAAAATCATCAGAAATTTATTGGATTTTCGTCCTTAAGATTTCAAGTGAATTGAAATTACTATTTTATGTTCGCTTCTGAACTGCAAGCATCTGTCACTGAAAATTACGCATGAAATATATAGAGAAAATGTAACACAAAGGTCATTTAAAATGAATGGAAAAAGCTAATTTTACACTATATCATTAAGAAAAATATACAAATAACTTCTGTATAATTTAAAAAATATTCATGAAAGTAAATGATCCTCTTCTTCGCTGGGTCTTGAACTCGGGTCCTCTTCGCTGAAGTCCAGTACGTTATCCTCTCTGCCACGCCCTTCTCTTGAAATTATGCTGGAACTTATATATTAGTTACTTCCAACTGAGATTTGAAAAATAATAAAGAATTTATTTATTTTAGATGGGGAAAGCGGTGGTTATCGTCACATTGGAGTAGATATGAAATATAGTTTGTAATGTATTTTATGCATTTAAATGAGTTGATATAATACTGTTATTATTAGTTAAATATATTATCAAATTATCTATTTTATAATAATATTCCGAATTAAATGTATTTAACTCCATGGAGTTTGAAACTACTATTATATTTACATTCTCGAGGTTATTGTACATAATGAATGTAGTGACTGTGTTATCCTATATATCAGGTTTTTCAATAAATTAATAGAATTTCTTGTAAAAAATAGGTAGTATATGAAAAATATGAAATAATTATTATCTAACTAATTGTTAGTGCAAAGTAAGACAACTTCAACCATACATATTAAATGATGGTAATTACTGATGTGTAAGAATTTAAGTTTCCAGGACGGATGAACTTTTAGAAAAGGATAATAAATCTCAACAAATAACTATAATAATGTATGTACATTTAATGTGAACGCCACCTGGTGGTGAATTACATGATAAATAACGTTAATGATTGTATGTGAAGAGCATATAGATATTAGTTATAATAAAAGAGTGATGTATAACATACATTAATTACTCTTATTAGGATAATTCTTTGAGCTTCGTTGAAATAGGTTCACATTTACAGAGAGGGATAAACTTTCCATTCAAAAAATTCCTTTGTATACCATGTGACACTTAGTTATTTAAAACATGATTATTCTATGCTACTTTATGGAAATAGATGTCATATGTATTGCATTAGGTTTTACATGGATATGTGATAAATTAAGTATGGTTAACAAATGCTATAAGGATTATATTCAACATTTTTCTATGAATGTGACGATAGCAAAGGAAGATAGTTCAGCTCTGTGGACACACACTGCTTTAGCTGACTAATCACATATATAGTTGTTACTAATATGATTAGTGTGCTATCTGCACAGATGATAGCAAAGGAAGATAGTTCAGCTCTGTGGGCACACACATCTTTAGCTGACTAATCTCAGATATAGTTGTTATTAATATGATTAGTGTGCTATCTACACAGATGATACCAAAGGAAGATAGTTCAGCTCTGTGGTACACACTGCTTTAGCTGACTAATCACAGATAGAGTTGTTACTAATATGATTAGTGTGCTATCTGCACAGATGATAGCGAAGGAAGATAGTTCAGCTCTGTGGTACACACTGCTTTAGCTGACTAATCACAGATAGAGTTGTTACTAATATGATTAGTGTGCTATCTGCAAAGATGATAGCAAAGGAAGATAGTTCAGCTCTGTGGTACATACTGCTTTAGCTGACTTATCACAGATAGAGTTGTTTCTAATATGATTAGAGAGCTATCTGCACAGATGATAGCAAAGGAAGATAGTTCAGCTCTGTGGGTACACACTGCTTTAGCTGACTAATCACAGATAGAGTTGTTACTAATATGATTAGTGAGCTATCTGCACAGATGATAGCAAAGGAAGATAGTTCAGCTCTGTGGTACACACTGCTTTAGCTGACTTATCACAGATAGAGTTGTTTCTAATATGATTAGTGTGCTATCTGCACAGATGATAGCAATGGAAGATAGTTGAGCTCTGTGGTACACACTGCTTTAGCTGACTAATCACAGATATAGTTGTTACAAATATGATTAGTGTGCTATCTGCACAGATGATAGCAAAGGAAGATAGTTCAGCTCTGCGGTACACACTGCTTTAGCTGACTTATCACAGATAGAGTTGTTTCTAATATGGTTAGTGTGCTATCTGCACAGATGATAGCAAAGGAAGATAGTTCAGCTCTGTGGTACACACTGCTTTAGCTGACTAATCACAGATATAGTTGTTACAAATATGATTAGTGAGCTATCTGCACAGATGATATCAAAGGAAGATAGTTCAGCTCTGTGGGTACACACTGCTTTAGCTGACTAATCACAGATAGAGTTGTTACTAATATGATTAGTGTGCTATCTGCACAGATGATAGCAAAGGAAGATAGTTCAGCTCTGTGGTCACATACTGCTTCAGCTGACTAATCACAGTTATAGTTGATATTAATATGATTAGTGTGCTATCTGCACAGATGATAGCTAAGGAAGATAGTTCAGCTCTGTGGTCACACACTGCTTTAGCTGACTAATCACAGATATAGTTGTTATTAATATGATTAGTGTGCTATCTGCACAGATGATAGCAAATTAAGATAATTCTGCTCTGGGGACACACACTGCTTTAGCTGACTTATCACAGATAGAGTTGTTACTAATATGATTAGTGTGCTATCTGCACAGATGATAGCAAAGGAAGATAGTTCAGCTCTGTGGGTACACACTGCTTTAGCTGACTAATCACAGATATAGTTGTTACTAATATGATTAGTGTGCTATCTGCACAGATGATAGCAATGGAAGATAGTTCAGCTCTGTGGTACACACTGCTTTACCTGACTAATCATAGATAGAGTCAATCAGCTCAGAGTGACGTCACAGTAACCATTGAATTAAATCTATTATCTGCAGGAAAAAATGAAAAATTAATACATGAATGTCGTAGCACGGATAAGCAATTTTGGAATATTTCAAATTATATGTTCTTTAGGGTGAAAATCATCAGAAATTTATTGGATTTTCGTCCTTAAGATTTCAAGTGAATTGAAATTACTATTTTATGTTCGCTTCTGAACTGCAAGCATCTGTCACTGAAAATTACGCATGAAATATATAGAGAAAATGTAACAAAAAGGTCATTTAAAATGAATGGAAAAAGCTAATTTTACACTATATCATTATGAAAAATATACAAATAATTTCTGTATAATTTAAAAAATATTCATGAAAATAAATGATCCACTTCTTCGCTGGGTCTTGAACTCGGGTCCTCTTCGCTGAAGTCCAGTACGTTATCCTCTCTGCCACGCCCTTCTCTTGAAATTCTGCTGGAACTTATATATTAGTTACTTCCTACTGAGATTTGAAAATTAATAAAGAATTTATTTATTTTAGATGGGGAAAGCGGTGGTTATCGTCACATTGGAGTATATATGAAATATAGTTTGTAATGTATTTTATGCATTTAAATGAGTTGATATAATACTGTTATTATTAGTTAAATATATTATCAAATTATCTATTTTATAATAATATTCCGAATTAAATGTATTTAACTCCATGGAGTTAGAAACTACTATTATATTTACATTCTCGAGGTTATTGTACATAATGAATGTAGTGACTGTGTTATCCTATATATCAGGTTTTTCAATAAATTAATAGAATTTCTTGTAAAAAATAGGTAGTATATGAAAAATATGAAATAATTATTATCTAACTAATTGTTAGTGCAAAGTAAGACAACTTTAACCATACATATTAAATGATGGTAATTACTGATGTGTAAGAATTTAAGTTTCCAGGACGGATGAACTTTTAGAAAAGGATAATAAATCTCAACAAATAACTATAATAATGTATGTACATTTAATGTGAACGCCACCTGGTGGTGAATTACATGATAAATAACGTTAATGATTGTATGTGAAGAGCATATAGATATTAGTTATAATAAAAGAGTGATGTATAACATACATTAATTACTCTTATTAGGATAATTCTTTGAGCTTCGTTGAAATAGGTTCACATTTACAGAGAGGGATAAACTTTCCATTCAAAAAATTCCTTTGTATACCATGTGACACTTAGTTATTTAAAACATGATTATTCCATGCTACTTTATGGAAATAGATGTCATATGTATTGCATTAGGTTTTACATGGATATGTGATAAATTAAGTATGGTTAACAAATGCTATAAGGATTATATTCAACATTTTTCTATGAATGTGATGATAGCAAAGGAAGATAGTTCAGTTCTGTGGACACACACTGCTTTAGCTGACTAATCACATATATAGTTGTTACTAATATGATTAGTGTGCTATCTGCACAGATGATAGCAAAGGAAGATAGTTCAGCTCTGTGGGCACACACATCTTTAGCTGACTAATCTCAGATATAGTTGTTATTAATATGATTAGTGTGCTATCTACACAGATGATACCAAAGGAAGATAGTTCAGCTCTGTGGTACACACTGCTTTAGCTGACTAATCACAGATAGAGTTGTTACTAATATGATTAGTGTGCTATCTGCACAGATGATAGCGAAGGAAGATAGTTCAGCTCTGTGGTACACACTGCTTTAGCTGACTAATCACAGATAGAGTTGTTACTAATATGATTAGTGTGCTATCTGCAAAGATGATAGCAAAGGAAGATAGTTCAGCTCTGTGGTACATACTGCTTTAGCTGACTTATCACAGATAGAGTTGTTTCTAATATGATTAGAGAGCTATCTGCACAGATGATAGCAAAGGAAGATAGTTCAGCTCTGTGGGTACACACTGCTTTAGCTGACTAATCACAGATAGAGTTGTTACTAATATGATTAGTGAGCTATCTGCACAGATGATAGCAAAGGAAGATAGTTCAGCTCTGTGGTACACACTGCTTTAGCTGACTTATCACAGATAGAGTTGTTTCTAATATGATTAGTGTGCTATCTGCACAGATGATAGCAATGGAAGATAGTTCAGCTCTGTGGTACACACTGCTTTAGCTGACTAATCACAGATATAGTTGTTACAAATATGATTAGTGTGCTATCTGCACAGATGATAGCAAAGGAAGATAGTTCAGCTCTGCGGTACACACTGCTTTAGCTGACTTATCACAGATAGAGTTGTTTCTAATATGGTTAGTGTGCTATCTGCACAGATGATAGCAAAGGAAGATAGTTCAGCTCTGTGGTACACACTGCTTTAGCTGACTAATCACAGATATAGTTGTTACAAATATGATTAGTGAGCTATCTGCACAGATGATATCAAAGGAAGATAGTTCAGCTCTGTGGGTACACACTGCTTTAGCTGACTAATCACAGATAGAGTTGTTACTAATATGATTAGTGTGCTATCTGCACAGATGATAGCAAAGGAAGATAGTTCAGCACTAAGGACACACACTGATTTAGCTGACTAATTACAGATAGAATTATTACTAATATGATTAGTGTGTTATCAGCACAGATGATAGCAAAGGAAGATAGTTCAGCTCTGTGGTCACATACTGCTTCAGCTGACTAATCACAGTTATAGTTGATATTAATATGATTAGTGTGCTATCTGCACAGATGATAGCTAAGGAAGATAGTTCAGCTCTGTGGTCACACACTGCTTTAGCTGACTAATCACAGATATAGTTGTTATTAATATGATTAGTGTGCTATCTGCACAGATGATAGCAAATTAAGATAATTCTGCTCTGGGGACACACACTGCTTTAGCTGACTTATCACAGATAGAGTTGTTACTAATATGATTAGTGTGCTATCTGCACAGATGATAGCAAAGGAAGATAGTTCAGCACTGTGGACACACACTGATTTAGCTGACTAATCACAGATAGAGTTGTTACTAATATGATTAGTGAGCTATCTGCACAGATGATAGCAAAGGAAGATAGTTCAGCTCTGTGGGTACACACTGCTTTAGCTGACTAATCACAGATATAGTTGTTACTAATATGATTAGTGTGCTATCTGCACAGATGATAGCAATGGAAGATAGTTCAGCTCTGTGGTACACACTGCTTTACCTGACTAATCATAGATAGAGTCAATCAGCTCAGAGTGACGTCACAGTAACCATTGAATTAAATCTATTATCTGCAGGAAAAAATGAAAAATTAATACATGAATGTCGTAGCACGGATAAGCAATTTTGGAATATTTCAAATTATATGTTCTTTAGGGTGAAAATCATCAGAAATTTATTGGATTTTCGTCCTTAAGATTTCAAGTGAATTGAAATTACTATTTTATGTTCGCTTCTGAACTGCAAGCATCTGTCACTGAAAATTACGCATGAAATATATAGAGAAAATGTAACAAAAAGGTCATTTAAAATGAATGGAAAAAGCTAATTTTACACTATATCATTATGAAAAATATACAAATAATTTCTGTATAATTTAAAAAATATTCATGAAAATAAATGATCCTCTTCTTCGCTGGGTCTTGAACTCGGGTCCTCTTCGCTGAAGTCCAGTACGTTATCCTCTCTGCCACGCCCTTCTCTTGAAATTCTGCTGGAACTTATATATTAGTTACTTCCTACTGAGATTTGAAAATTAATAAAGAATTTATTTATTTTAGATGGGGAAAGCGGTGGTTATCGTCACATTGGAGTATATATGAAATATAGTTTGTAATGTATTTTATGCATTTAAATGAGTTGATATAATACTGTTATTATTAGTTAAATATATTATCAAATTATCTATTTTATAATAATATTCCGAATTAAATGTATTTAACTCCATGGAGTTAGAAACTACTATTATATTTACATTCTCGAGGTTATTGTACATAATGAATGTAGTGACTGTGTTATCCTATATATCAGGTTTTTCAATAAATTAATAGAATTTCTTGTAAAAAATAGGTAGTATATGAAAAATATGAAATAATTATTATCTAACTAATTGTTAGTGCAAAGTAAGACAACTTTAACCATACATATTAAATGATGGTAATTACTGATGTGTAAGAATTTAAGTTTCCAGGACGGATGAACTTTTAGAAAAGGATAATAAATCTCAACAAATAACTATAATAATGTATGTACATTTAATGTGAACGCCACCTGGTGGTGAATTACATGATAAATAACGTTAATGATTGTATGTGAAGAGCATATAGATATTAGTTATAATAAAAGAGTGATGTATAACATACATTAATTACTCTTATTAGGATAATTCTTTGAGCTTCGTTGAAATAGGTTCACATTTACAGAGAGGGATAAACTTTCCCTTCAAAAAATTCCTTTGTATACCATGTGACACTTAGTCATTTAAAACATGTTTATTCCATGCTAAATTATGAAAATATATGTCATATGTATTGCATTAGGTTTTACATGGATATGTGATAAATTAAGTATGGTTAACAAATGCTATAAGGATTATATTTAACATGTTTCTATGAAAGTGATGATAGCAAAGGAAGATAGTTCAGCTCTGTGGACACATACTGCTTCAGCTGACTAATCACAGTTATAGTTGATATTAATATGATTAGTGTGCTATCTACACAGATGATAGCAAAGGAAGATAGTTCAGCTCTGTGGTCACACACTGCTTTAGCTGACTAATCACAGATATAGTTGTTATTAATATGATTAGTGTGCTATCTGCACAGATGATAGCAAATTAAGATAATTCTGCTCTGGGGACACACACTGCTTTAGCTGACTTATCACAGATAGAGTTGTTACTAATATGATTAGTGTGCTATCTGCACAGATGATAGCAAAGGAAGATAGTTCAGCTCTGTGGTACACACTGCTTTAGCTGACTTATCACAGATAGAGTTGTTTCTAATATGATTAGTGTGCTATCTGCACAGATGATAGCAAAGGAAGATAGTTCAGCTCTGTGGTACACACTGCTTTAGCTGACTAATCACAGATATAGTTGTTACAAATATGATTAGTGTGCTATCTGCACAGATGATAGCAAAGGAAGATAGTTCAGCTCTGCGGTACACACTGCTTTAGCTGACTTATCACAGATAGAGTTGTTTCTAATATGGTTAGTGTGCTATCTGCACAGATGATAGCAAAGGAAGATAGTTCAGCTCTGTGGTACACACTGCTTTAGCTGACTAATCACAGATATAGTTGTTACAAATATGATTAGTGAGCTATCTGCACAGATGATATCAAAGGAAGATAGTTCAGCTCTGTGGGTACACACTGCTTTAGCTGACTAATCACAGATATAGTTGTTACAAATATGATTAGTGAGCTATCTGCACAGATGATATCAAAGGAAGATAGTTCAGCTCTGTGGGTACACACTGCTTTAGCTGACTTATCACAGATAGAGTTGTTTCTAATATGGTTAGTGTGCTATCTGCACAGATGATAGCAAAGGAAGATAGTTCAGCTCTGTGGTACACACTGCTTTAGCTGACTAATCACAGATATAGTTGTTACAAATATGATTAGTAAGCTATCTGCAAAGATGATAGCAAAGGAAGATAGTTCAGCTCTGTGGTACATACTGCTTTAGCTGACTTATCACAGATAGAGTAGTTTCTAATATGATTAGAGAGCTATCTGCACAGATGATAGCAAAGGAAGATAGTTCAGCTCTGTGGGTACACACTGCTTTAGCTGACTAATCACAGATAGAGTTGTTACTAATATGATTAGTGTGCTATCTGCACAGATGATAGCAAAGGAAGATAGTTCAGCTCTGTGGTACACACTGCTTTAGCTGACTAATCACAGATATAGTTGTTACAAATATGATTAGTGAGCTATCTGCACAGATGATATCAAAGGAAGATAGTTCAGCTCTGTGGGTACACACTGCTTTAGCTGACTAATCACAGATAGAGTTGTTACTAATATGATTAGTGTGCTATCTGCACAGATGATAGCAAAGGAAGATAGTTCAGCACTAAGGACACACACTGATTTAGCTGACTAATTACAGAGAGAATTATTACTAATATGATTAGTGTGTTATCAGCACAGATGATAGCAAAGGAAGATAGTTCAGCTCTGTGGTCACATACTGCTTCAGCTGACTAATCACAGATAGAGTTGTTACTAATATGATTAGTGTGCTATCTGCACAGATGATAGCAAATTAAGATAATTCTGCTCTGGGGACACACACTGCTGTAGCTGACTTATCACAGATAGAGTTGTTACTAATATGATTAGTGTGCTATCTGCACAGATGATATCAAAGGAAGATAGTTCAGCTCTGTGGGTACACACTGCTTTAGCTGACTAATCACAGATAGAGTTGTTACTAATATGATTAGTGTGTTATCAGCACAGATGATAGCAAAGGAAGATAGTTCAGCTCTGTGGTCACATACTGCTTCAGCTGACTAATCACAGTTATAGTTGATATTAATATGATTAGTGTGCTATCTGCACAGATGATAGCTAAGGAAGATAGTTCAGCTCTGTGGTCACACACTGCTTTAGCTGACTAATCACAGATATAGTTGTTATTAATATGATTAGTGTGCTATCTGCACAGATGATAGCAAATTAAGATAATTCTGCTCTGGGGACACACACTGCTTTAGCTGACTTATCACAGATAGAGTTGTTACTAATATGATTAGTGTGCTATCTGCACAGATGATAGCAAAGGAAGATAGTTCAGCACTGTGGACACACACTGATTTAGCTGACTAATCACAGATAGAGTTGTTACTAATATGATTAGTGAGCTATCTGCACAGATGATAGCAAAGGAAGATAGTTCAGCTCTGTGGGTACACACTGCTTTAGCTGACTAATCACAGATATAGTTGTTACTAATATGATTAGTGTGCTATCTGCACAGATGATAGCAATGGAAGATAGTTCAGCTCTGTGGTACACACTGCTTTACCTGACTAATCATAGATAGAGTCAATCAGCTCAGAGTGACGTCACAGTAACCATTGAATTAAATCTATTATCTGCAGGAAAAAATGAAAAATTAATACATGAATGTCGTAGCACGGATAAGCAATTTTGGAATATTTCAAATTATATGTTCTTTAGGGTGAAAATCATCAGAAATTTATTGGATTTTCGTCCTTAAGATTTCAAGTGAATTGAAATTACTATTTTATGTTCGCTTCTGAACTGCAAGCATCTGTCACTGAAAATTACGCATGAAATATATAGAGAAAATGTAACAAAAAGGTCATTTAAAATGAATGGAAAAAGCTAATTTTACACTATATCATTATGAAAAATATACAAATAATTTCTGTATAATTTAAAAAATATTCATGAAAATAAATGATCCTCTTCTTCGCTGGGTCTTGAACTCGGGTCCTCTTCGCTGAAGTCCAGTACGTTATCCTCTCTGCCACGCCCTTCTCTTGAAATTCTGCTGGAACTTATATATTAGTTACTTCCTACTGAGATTTGAAAATTAATAAAGAATTTATTTATTTTAGATGGGGAAAGCGGTGGTTATCGTCACATTGGAGTATATATGAAATATAGTTTGTAATGTATTTTATGCATTTAAATGAGTTGATATAATACTGTTATTATTAGTTAAATATATTATCAAATTATCTATTTTATAATAATATTCCGAATTAAATGTATTTAACTCCATGGAGTTAGAAACTACTATTATATTTACATTCTCGAGGTTATTGTACATAATGAATGTAGTGACTGTGTTATCCTATATATCAGGTTTTTCAATAAATTAATAGAATTTCTTGTAAAAAATAGGTAGTATATGAAAAATATGAAATAATTATTATCTAACTAATTGTTAGTGCAAAGTAAGACAACTTTAACCATACATATTAAATGATGGTAATTACTGATGTGTAAGAATTTAAGTTTCCAGGACGGATGAACTTTTAGAAAAGGATAATAAATCTCAACAAATAACTATAATAATGTATGTACATTTAATGTGAACGCCACCTGGTGGTGAATTACATGATAAATAACGTTAATGATTGTATGTGAAGAGCATATAGATATTAGTTATAATAAAAGAGTGATGTATAACATACATTAATTACTCTTATTAGGATAATTCTTTGAGCTTCGTTGAAATAGGTTCACATTTACAGAGAGGGATAAACTTTCCCTTCAAAAAATTCCTTTGTATACCATGTGACACTTAGTCATTTAAAACATGTTTATTCCATGCTAAATTATGAAAATATATGTCATATGTATTGCATTAGGTTTTACATGGATATGTGATAAATTAAGTATGGTTAACAAATGCTATAAGGATTATATTTAACATGTTTCTATGAAAGTGATGATAGCAAAGGAAGATAGTTCAGCTCTGTGGACACATACTGCTTCAGCTGACTAATCACAGTTATAGTTGATATTAATATGATTAGTGTGCTATCTACACAGATGATAGCAAAGGAAGATAGTTCAGCTCTGTGGTCACACACTGCTTTAGCTGACTAATCACAGATATAGTTGTTATTAATATGATTAGTGTGCTATCTGCACAGATGATAGCAAATTAAGATAATTCTGCTCTGGGGACACACACTGCTTTAGCTGACTTATCACAGATAGAGTTGTTACTAATATGATTAGTGTGCTATCTGCACAGATGATAGCAAAGGAAGATAGTTCAGCTCTGTGGTACACACTGCTTTAGCTGACTTATCACAGATAGAGTTGTTTCTAATATGATTAGTGTGCTATCTGCACAGATGATAGCAAAGGAAGATAGTTCAGCTCTGTGGTACACACTGCTTTAGCTGACTAATCACAGATATAGTTGTTACAAATATGATTAGTGTGCTATCTGCACAGATGATAGCAAAGGAAGATAGTTCAGCTCTGCGGTACACACTGCTTTAGCTGACTTATCACAGATAGAGTTGTTTCTAATATGGTTAGTGTGCTATCTGCACAGATGATAGCAAAGGAAGATAGTTCAGCTCTGTGGTACACACTGCTTTAGCTGACTAATCACAGATATAGTTGTTACAAATATGATTAGTGAGCTATCTGCACAGATGATATCAAAGGAAGATAGTTCAGCTCTGTGGGTACACACTGCTTTAGCTGACTAATCACAGATATAGTTGTTACAAATATGATTAGTGAGCTATCTGCACAGATGATATCAAAGGAAGATAGTTCAGCTCTGTGGGTACACACTGCTTTAGCTGACTTATCACAGATAGAGTTGTTTCTAATATGGTTAGTGTGCTATCTGCACAGATGATAGCAAAGGAAGATAGTTCAGCTCTGTGGTACACACTGCTTTAGCTGACTAATCACAGATATAGTTGTTACAAATATGATTAGTAAGCTATCTGCAAAGATGATAGCAAAGGAAGATAGTTCAGCTCTGTGGTACATACTGCTTTAGCTGACTTATCACAGATAGAGTAGTTTCTAATATGATTAGAGAGCTATCTGCACAGATGATAGCAAAGGAAGATAGTTCAGCTCTGTGGGTACACACTGCTTTAGCTGACTAATCACAGATAGAGTTGTTACTAATATGATTAGTGTGCTATCTGCACAGATGATAGCAAAGGAAGATAGTTCAGCTCTGTGGTACACACTGCTTTAGCTGACTAATCACAGATATAGTTGTTACAAATATGATTAGTGAGCTATCTGCACAGATGATATCAAAGGAAGATAGTTCAGCTCTGTGGGTACACACTGCTTTAGCTGACTAATCACAGATAGAGTTGTTACTAATATGATTAGTGTGCTATCTGCACAGATGATAGCAAAGGAAGATAGTTCAGCACTAAGGACACACACTGATTTAGCTGACTAATTACAGAGAGAATTATTACTAATATGATTAGTGTGTTATCAGCACAGATGATAGCAAAGGAAGATAGTTCAGCTCTGTGGTCACATACTGCTTCAGCTGACTAATCACAGATAGAGTTGTTACTAATATGATTAGTGTGCTATCTGCACAGATGATAGCAAATTAAGATAATTCTGCTCTGGGGACACACACTGCTGTAGCTGACTTATCACAGATAGAGTTGTTACTAATATGATTAGTGTGCTATCTGCACAGATGATATCAAAGGAAGATAGTTCAGCTCTGTGGGTACACACTGCTTTAGCTGACTAATCACAGATAGAGTTGTTACTAATATGATTAGTGTGTTATCAGCACAGATGATAGCAAAGGAAGATAGTTCAGCTCTGTGGTCACATACTGCTTCAGCTGACTAATCACAGTTATAGTTGATATTAATATGATTAGTGTGCTATCTGCACAGATGATAGCAAAGGAAGATAGTTCAGCACTGTGGCCACACACTGATTTAGCTGACTAATCACAGATAGAGTCAATCAGCTCAGAGTGACGTCACAGTAACCATTAAATTAAATCTATTATCTGCAGGAAAAAATGAAAAATTAATACATGAATGTCGTTGCACGGATAAGCAATTTTGGAATATTTTAAATTATATGTTCTTTAGGGTGAAAATCATCAGAAATTTATTGGATTTTCGTCCTTAAGATTTCAAGTGAATTGAAATTACTATTTTATGTTCGCTTCTGAACTGCAAGCATCTGTCACTGAAAATTACGCATGAAATATATAGAGAAAATGTAACAAAAAGGTCATTTAAAATGAATGGAAAAAGCTAATTTTGCACTATATCATTAAGAAAAATATACAAATAATTTCTGTATAATTTAAAAAATATTCATGAAAATAAATGATCCTCTTCTACGCTGGGTCTTGAACTCGGGTCCTCTTCGCTGAAGTCCAGTACGTTATGCTCTCTGCCACGCCCTTCTCTTGAAATTCTGCTGGAACTTATATATTACTTACTTCCTACTGAGATTTGAAAATTAATAAAGAATTAATTTATTTTAGATGGGGAAAGCGGTGGTTATCGTCACATTGGAGTATATATGAAATATAGTTTGTAATGTATTTTATGCATTTAAATGAGTTGATATAATACTGTTATTATTAGTTAAATATATTATCAAATTATCTATTTTATAATAATATTCCGAATTAAATGTATTCAACTCCATGGAGTTTGAAACTACTATTATATTTACATTCTCGAGGTTATTGTACATAATGAATGTAGTGACTGTGTTATCCTATATATCAGGTTTTTCAATAAATTAATAGAATTTCTTGTAAAAAATAGGTAGTATATGAAAAATATGAAATAATTATTATCTAACAAATTGTTAGTGCAAAGAAAGACAACTTTAACCATACATATTAAATGATGGTAATTACTGATGTGTAAGAATTTAAGTTTCCAGGACGGATGAACTTTCAGAAAAGGATAATAAATCTCAACAAATAACTATAATAATGTATGTACATTTAATGTGAACGCCACCTGGTGGTGAATTACATGATAAATAACGTTAATGATTGTATGTGAAGAGCATATAGATATTAGTTATAATAAAAGAGTGATGTATAACATACATTAATTACTCTTATTAGGATAATTCTTTGAGCTTCGTTGAAATAGGTTCACATTTACAGAAAGGGATAAACTTTCCCTTCAAAAAATTCCTTTGTATACCATGTGACACTTAGTCATTTAAAACATTTTTATTCCATGCTAAATTATGAAAATATATGTCATATGTATTGCATTAGGTTTTACATGGATATGTGATAAATTAAGTATGGTTAACAAATGCTATAAGGATTATATTTAACATGTTGCTATGAATGTGATGATAGCAAAGGAAGATAGTTCAGCTCTGTGGACACACACTGATTTAGCTGACTAATCACAGATATAGTTGTTACTAATATGATTAGTGTGTTATCTGCTCAGATGATAGCAAAGGAAGATAGTTCTGCTCTGTGGACACACACTGCTTTAGCTGACTAATCACAGATATAGTTGTTACTAATATGATTAGTGTGCTATCTGCACAGATGATACCAAAGGAAGATAGTTCAGCTCTGTGGTACAGACTGCTTTAGCTGACTAATCACAGATAGAGTTGTTACTAATATGATTAGTGTGCTATCTGCACAGATGATAGCAAAGGAAGATAGTTAAGCTCTGTGGTACACACTGCTTTAGCTGACTAATCACAGATAGAGTTGTTACTAATATGATTAGTGTGCTATCTGCACAGATGATATCAAAGGAAGATAGTTCAGCTCTGTGGGTACACACTGCTTTAGCTGACTAATCACAAATAGAGTTGTTACTAATATGATTAGTGTGCTATCTGCACAGATGATAGCAAAGGAAGATAGTTCAGCACTAAGGACACATACTGATTTAGCTGACTATTTACAGATAGAATTATTACTAATATGATTAGTGTGTTATCAGCACAGATGATAGCAAAGGAAGATAGTTCAGCTCTGTGGTCACATACTGCTTCAGCTGACTAATCACAGTTATAGTTGATATTAATATGATTAGTGTGCTATCTGCACAGATGATAGCAAAGGAAGATAGTTCAGCTCTGTGGTCACACACTGCTTTAGCTGACTAATCACAGATATAGTTGTTATTAATATGATTAGTGTGCTATCTGCACAGATGATAGCAAATTAAGATAATTCTGCTCTGGGGACACACACTGCTTTAGCTGACTTATCACAGATAGAGTTGTTACTAATATGATTAGTGTGCTATCTGCACAGATGATAGCAAAGGAAGATAGTTCAGCTCTGTGGTACACACTGCTTTAGCTGACTTATCACAGATAGAGTTGTTTCTAATATGATTAGTGTGCTATCTGCACAGATGATAGCAAAGGAAGATAGTTCAGCTCTGCGGTACACACTGCTTTAGCTGACTTATCACAGATAGAGTTGTTTCTAATATGATTAGTGTGCTATCTGCACAGATGAGAGCAAAGGAAGATAGTTCAGCTCTGTGGTACACACTGCTTTAGCTGACTAATCACAGATATAGTTGTTACAAATATGATTAGTGAGCTATCTGCACACATGATATCAAAGGAAGATAGTTCAGCTCTGTGGGTACACACTGCTTTAGCTGACTAATCACAGATAGAGTTGTTACTAATATGATTAGTGTGCTATCTGCACAGATGATAGCAAAGGAAGATAGTTCAGCACTAAGGACACACACTGATTTAGCTGACTAATTACAGATAGAATTATTACTAATATGATTAGTGTGTTATCAGCACAGATGATAGCAAAGGAAGATAGTTCAGCTTTGTGGTCACATACTGCTTCAGCTGACTAATCACAGTTATAGTTGATATTAATATGATTAGTGTGCTATCTGCACAGATGATAGCAAAGGAAGATAGTTCAGCTCTGTGGTCACACACTGCTTTAGCTGACTAATCACAGATATAGTTGTTATTAATATGATTAGTGTGCTATCTGCACAGATGATAGCAAATTAAGATAATTCTGCTCTGGGGACACACACTGCTTTAGCTGACTAATCACAGATAGAGTTGTTACTAATATGATTAGTGTGCTATCTGCACAGATGATAGCAAAGGAAGATAGTTCAGCACTGTGGACACACACTGATTTAGCTGACTAATCACAGATAGAGTTGTTACTAATATGATTAGTGAGCTATCTGCACAGATGATAGCAAAGGAAGATAGTTCAGCTCTGTGGGTACACACTGCTTTAGCTGACTAATCACAGATATAGTTGTTACTAATATGATTAGTGTGCTATCTGCACAGATGATAGCAATGGAAGATAGTTCAGCTCCGTGGTACACACTGCTTTACCTGACTAATCATAGATAGAGTCAATCAGCTCAGAGTGACGTCACAGTAACCATTGAATTAAATCTATTATCTGCAGGAAAAAATGAAAAATTAATACTTGAATGTCGTAGCACGGATAAGCAATTTTGGAATATTCCAAATTATATGTTCTTTAGGGTGAAAATCATCAGAAATTTATTGGATTTTCGTCCTTAAGATTTCAAGTGAATTGAAATTACTATTTTATGTTCGCTTCTGAACTGCAAGCATCTGTCACTGAAAATTACGCATGAAATATATAGAGAAAATGTAACAAAAAGGTCATTTAAAATGAATGGAAAAAGCTAATTTTACACTATATCATTAAGAAAAATATACAAATAATTTCTGTATAATTTAAAAAATATTCATGAAAATAAATGATCCTCTTCTTCGCTGGGTCTTGAACTCGGGTCCTCTTCGCTGAAGTCCAGTACGTTATCCTCTCTGCCACGCCCCTCTCTTGAAATTCTGCTGGAACTTATATATTAGTTACGTCCAACTGAGATTTGAAAAATAATAAAGAATTTATTTATTTTAGATGGGGAAAGCGGTGGTTATCGTCACATTGGAGTAGATATGAAATATAGTTTGTAATGTATTTTATGCATTTAAATGAGTTGATATAATACTGTTACTATTAGTTAAATATATTATCAAATTATCTATTTTATAATAATATTCCGAATTAAATGTATTCAACTCCATGGAGTTTGAAACTACTATTATATTTACATTCTCGAGGTTATTGTACATAATGAATGTAGTGACTGTGTTATCCTATATATCAGGTTTTTCAATAAATTAATAGAATTTCTTGTAAAAAATAGGTAGTATATGAAAAATATGAAATAATTATTATCTAACTAATTGTTAGTGCAAAGTAAGACAACTTTAACCATACATATTAAATGATGGTAATTACTGATGTGTAAGAATTTAAGTTTCCAGGACGGATGAACTTTTAGAAAAGGATAATAAATCTCAACAAATAACTATAATAATGTATGTACATTTAATGTGAACGCCACCTGGTGGTGAATTACATGATAAATAACGTTAATGATTGTGTGTGAAGAGCATATAGATATTAGTTATAATAAAAGAGTGATGTATAACATACATTAATTACTCTTCTTAGGATAATTCTTTGAGCTTCGTTGAAATAGGTTCACATTTACAAAAAGGGATAAACTTTCCCTTCAAAAAATTCCTTTGTATACCATGTGACACTTAGTCATTTAAAACTTGTTAATTCCATTCTACATTATGGGAATAGATGTCATATGTATTGCATTAGGTTTTACATGGATATGTGATAAATTAAGTATGGTTAACAAATGCTATAAGGATTATATTTAACATTTTTCTATGAATGTGATGATAGCAAAGGAAGATAGTTCAGCTCTGTGGACACACACTGCATTAGCTGACTAATCACATATATAGTTGTTACTAATATGATTAGTGTGCTATCTGCACAGATGATAGCAAAGGAAGATAGTTCAGCTCTGTGGGCACACACATCTTTAGCTGACTAATCTCAGATATAGTTGTTATTAATATGATTAGTGTGCTATCTACACAGATGATACCAAAGGAAGATAGTTCAGCTCTGTGGTACACACTGCTTTAGCTGACTAATCACAGATAGAGTTGTTACTAATATGATTAGTGTGCTATCTGCACAGATGATAGCGAAGGAAGATAGTTCAGCTCTGTGGTACAGACTGCTTTAGCTGACTAATCACAGATAGAGTTGTTACTAATATGATTAGTGTGCTATCTGAACAGATGATAGCAAAGGAAGATAGTTCAGCTCTGTGGTACACACTGCTTTAGCTGACTAATCACAGATAGAGTTGTTACTAATATGATTAGTGTGCTATCTGCACAGATGATATCAAAGGAAGATAGTTCAGCTCTGTGGGTACACACTGCTTTAGCTGACTAATCACAGATAGAGTTGTTACTAATATGATTAGTGTGCTATCTGCACAGATGATAGCAAAGGAAGATAGTTCAGCACTAAGGACACATACTGATTTAGCTGACTAATTACAGATAGAATTATTACTAATATGATTAGTGTGTTATCAGCACAGATGATAGCAAAGGAAGATAGTTCAGCTCTGTGGTCACATACTGCTTCAGCTGACTAATCACAGTTATAGTTGATATTAATATGATTAGTGTGCTATCTGCACAGATGATAGCAAAGGAAGATAGTTCAGCTCTGTGGTCACACACTGCTTTAGCTGACTAATCACAGATATAGTTGTTATTAATATGATTAGTGTGCTATCTGCACAGATGATAGCAAATTAAGATAATTCTGCTCTGGGGACACACACTGCTTTAGCTGACTTATCACAGATAGAGTTGTTACTAATATGATTAGTGTGCTATCTGCACAGATGATAGCAAAGGAAGATAGTTCAGCTCTGTGGTACACACTGCTTTAGCTGACTTATCACAGATAGAGTTGTTTCTAATATGATTAGTGTGCTATCTGCACAGATGATAGCAAAGGAAGATAGTTCAGCTCTGTGGTACACACTGCTTTAGCTGACTAATCACAGATATAGTTGTTACAAATATGATTAGTGTGCTATCTGCACAGATGATAGCAAAGGAAGATAGTTCAGCTCTGCGGTACACACTGCTTTAGCTGACTTATCACAGATAGAGTTGTTTCTAATATGATTAGTGTGCTATCTGCACAGATGAGAGCAAAGGAAGATAGTTCAGCTCTGTGGTACACACTGCTTTAGCTGACTAATCACAGATATAGTTGTTACAAATATGATTAGTGAGCTATCTGCACAGATGATATCAAAGCAAGATAGTTCAGCTCTGTGGGTACACACTGCTTTAGCTGACTAATCACAGATAGAGTTGTTACTAATATGATTAGTGTGCTATCTGCACAGATGATAGCAAAGAAAGATAGTTCAGCACTAAGGACACACACTGATTTAGCTGACTAATTACAGATAGAATTATTACTAATATGATTAGTGTGTTATCAGCACAGATGATAGCAAAGGAAGATAGTTCAGCTCTGTGGTCACATACTGCTTCAGCTGACTAATCACAGTTATAGTTGATATTAATATGATTAGTGTGCTATCTGCACAGATGATAGCAAAGGAAGATAGTTCAGCTCTGTGGTCACACACTGCTTTAGCTGACTAATCACAGATATAGTTGTTATTAATATGATTAGTGTGCTATCTGCACAGATGATAGCAAATTAAGATAATTCTGCTCTGGGGACACACACTGCTTTAGCTGACTTATCACAGATAGAGTTGTTACTAATATGATTAGTGTGCTATCTGCACAGATGATAGCAAAGGAAGATAGTTCAGCACTGTGGACACACACTGATTTAGCTGACTAATCACAGATAGAGTTGTTACTAATATGATTAGTGAGCTATCTGCACAGATGATAGCAAAGGAAGATAGTTCAGCTCTGTGGGTACACACTGCTTTAGCTGACTAATCACAGATATAGTTGTTACTAATATGATTAGTGTGCTATCTGCACAGATGATAGCAATGGAAGATAGTTCAGCTCCGTGGTACACACTGCTTTACCTGACTAATCATAGATAGAGTCAATCAGCTCAGAGTGACGTCACAGTAACCATTGAAATAAATCTATTATCTGCAGGAAAAAATGAAAAATTAATACTTGAATGTCGTAGCACGGATAAGCAATTTTGGAATATTCCAAATTATATGTTCTTTAGGGTGAAAATCATCAGAAATTTATTGGATTTTCGTCCTTAAGATTTCAAGTGAATTGAAATTACTATTTTATGTTCGCTTCTGAACTGCAAGCATCTGTCACTGAAAATTACGCATGAAATATATAGAGAAAATGTAACAAAAAGGTCATTTAAAATGAATGGAAAAAGCTAATTTTACACTATATCATTAAGAAAAATATACAAATAATTTCTGTATAATTTAAAAAATATTCATGAAAATAAATGATCCTCTTCTTCGCTGGGTCTTGAACTCGGGTCCTCTTCGCTGAAGTCCAGTACGTTATCCTCTCTGCCACACCTTCTCTTGAAATTATGCTGGAACTTATCTATTAGTTACTTCCAACTGAGATTTGAAAAATAATAAAGAATTTATTTATTTTAGATGGGGAAAGCGGTGGTTATCGTCACATTGGAGTAGATATGAAATATAGTTTGTAATGTATTTTATGCATTTAAATGAGTTGATATAATACTGTTACTATTAGTTAAATATATTATAAATTATCTATTTTATAATAATATTCCGAATTAAATGTATTTAACTCCATGGAGTTTGAAACTACTATTATATTTACATTCTCGAGGTTATTGTACATAATGAATGTAGTGACTGTGTTATCCTATATATCAGGTTTTTCAATAAATTAATAGAATTTCTTGTAAAAAATAGGTAGTATATGAAAAATATGAAATAATTATTATCTAACTAATTGTTAGTGCAAAGTAAGACAACTTTAACCATACATATTAAATGATGGTAATTACTGAAATGTAAGAATTTAAGTTTCCAGGACGGATGAACTTTTTGAAAAGGATAATAAATCTCAACAAATAACTATAATAATGTATGTACATTTAATGTGAACGCCACCTGGTGGTGAATTACATGATAAATAACGTTAATGATTGTATGTGAAGAGCATATAGATATTAGTTATAATAAAAGAGTGATGTATAACATACATTAATTACTCTTATTAGGATAATTCTTTGAGCTTCGTTGAAATAGGTTCACATTTACAGAGAGGGATAAACTTTCCCTTCAAAAAATTCCTTTGTATACCATGTGACACTTAGTCATTTAAAACATGTTTATTCCATGCTAAATTATGAAAATATATGTCATATGTATTGCATTAGGTTTTACATGGATATGTGATAAATTAAGTATGGTTAACAAATGCTATAAGGATTATATTTAACATGTTTCTATGAGAGTGATGATAGCAAAGGAAGATAGTTCAGCTCTGTGGACACATACTGCTTCAGCTGACTAATCACAGTTATAGTTGATATTAATATGATTAGTGTGCTATCTACACAGATGATAGCAAAGGAAGATAGTTCAGCTCTGTGGTCACACACTGCTTTAGCTGACTAATCACAGATATAGTTGTTATTAATATGATTAGTGTGCTATCTGCACAGATGATATCAAAGGAAGATAGTTCAGCTCTGTGGGTACACACTGCTTTAGCTGACTAATCACAGATAGAGTTTTTACTAATATGATTAGTGTGTTATCAGCACAGATGATAGCAAAGGAAGATAGTTCAGCTCTGTGGTCACACACTGCTTTAGCTGACTAATCACAGATATAGTTGTTATTAATATGATTAGTGTGCTATCTGCACAGATGATATCAAAGGAAGATAGTTCAGCTCTGTGGGTACACACTGCTTTAGCTGACTAATCACAGATAGAGTTTTTACTAATATGATTAGTGTGGTATCTGCACAGATGATATCAAAGCAAGATAGTTCAGCTCTGTGGGTACACACTGCTTTAGCTGACTAATCACAGATAGAGTTGTTACTAATATGATTAGTGTGCTATCTGCACAGATGATAGCAAAGAAAGATAGTTCAGCACTAAGGACACACACTGATTTAGCTGACTAATTACAGATAGAATTATTACTAATATGATTAGTGTGTTATCAGCACAGATGATAGCAAAGGAAGATAGTTCAGCTCTGTGGTCACATACTGCTTCAGCTGACTAATCACAGTTATAGTTGATATTAATATGATTAGTGTGCTATCTGCACAGATGATAGCAAAGGAAGATAGTTCAGCTCTGTGGTCACACACTGCTTTAGCTGACTAATCACAGATATAGTTGTTATTAATATGATTAGTGTGCTATCTGCACAGATGATAGCAAATTAAGATAATTCTGCTCTGGGGACACACACTGCTTTAGCTGACTTATCACAGATAGAGTTGTTACTAATATGATTAGTGTGCTATCTGCACAGATGATAGCAAAGGAAGATAGTTCAGCACTGTGGACACACACTGATTTAGCTGACTAATCACAGATAGTGTTGTTACTAATATGATTAGTGAGCTATCTGCACAGATGATAGCAAAGGAAGATAGTTCAGCTCTGTGGGTACACACTGCTTTAGCTGACTAATCACAGATATAGTTGTTACTAATATGATTAGTGTGCTATCTGCACAGATGATAGCAATGGAAGATAGTTCAGCTCCGTGGTACACACTGCTTTACCTGACTAATCATAGATAGAGTCAATCAGCTCAGAGTGACGTCACAGTAACCATTGAATTAAATCTATTATCTGCAGGAAAAAATGAAAAATCAATACTTGAATGTCGTAGCACGGATAAGCAATTTTGGAATATTCCAAATTATATGTTCTTTAGGGTGAAAATCATCAGAAATTTATTGGATTTTCGTCCTTAAGATTTCAAGTGAATTGAAATTACTATTTTATGTTCGCTTCTGAACTGCAAGCATCTGTCACTGAAAATTACGCATGAAATATATAGAGAAAATGTAACAAAAAGGTCATTTAAAATGAATGGAAAAAGCTAATTTTACACTATATCATTAAGAAAAATATACAAATAATTTCTGTATAATTTAAAAAATATTCATGAAAATAAATGATCCTCTTCTTCGCTGGGTCTTGAACTCGGGTCCTCTTCGCTGAAGTCCAGTACGTTATCCTCTCTGCCACACCTTTTCTTGAAATTATGCTGGAACTTATATATTAGTTACTTCCAACTGAGATTTGAAAAATAATAAAGAATTTATTTATTTTAGATGGGGAAAGCGGTGGTTATCGTCACATTGGAGTAGATATGAAATATAGTTTGTAATGTATTTTATGCATTTAAATGAGTTGATATAATACTGTTACTATTAGTTAAATATATTATCAAATTATCTATTTTATAATAATATTCCGAATTAAATGTATTTAACTCCATGGAGTTTGAAACTACTATTATATTTACATTCTCGAGGTTATTGTACATAATGAATGTAGTGACTGTGTTATCCTATATATCAGGTTTTTCAATAAATTAATAGAATTTCTTGTAAAAAATAGGTAGTATATGAAAAATATGAAATAATTATTATCTAACTAATTATTAGTGCAAAGTAAGACAACTTTAACCATACATATTAAATGATGGTAATTACTGATGTGTAAGAATTTAAGTTTCCAGGACGGATGAACTTTTAGAAAAGGATAATAAATCTCAACAAATAACTATAATAATGTATGTACATTTAATGTGAACGCCACCTGGTGGTGAATTACATGATAAATAACGTTAATGATTGTATGTGAAGAGCATATAGATATTAGTTATAATAAAAGAGTGATGTATAACATACATTAATTACTCTTATTAGGATAATTCTTTGAGCTTCGTTGAAATAGGTTCACATTTACAGAGAGGGATAAACTTTCCCTTCAAAAAATTCCTTTGTATACCATGTGACACTTAGTCATTTAAAACATGTTTATTCCATGCTAAATTATGAAAATATATGTCATATGTAGTGCATTAGGTTTTACATGGATATGTGATAAATTAAGTATGGTTAACAAATGCTATAAGGATTATATTTAACATGTTTCTATGAAAGTGATGATAGCAAAGGAAGATAGTTCAGCTCTGTGGACACATACTGCTTCAGCTGACTAATCACATACATAGTTGATATTAATATGATTAGTGTGCTATCTACACAGATGATAGCAAAGGAAGATAGTTCAGCTCTGTGGTCACACACTGCTTTAGCTGACTAATCACAGATATAGTTGTTATTAATATGATTAGTGTGCTATCTGCACAGATGATATCAAAGGAAGATAGTTCAGCTCTGTGGGTACACACTGCTTTAGCTGACTAATCACAGATAGAGTTTTTACTAATATGATTAGTGTGTTATCAGCACAGATGATAGCAAAGGAAGATAGTTCAGCTCTGTGGTCACATACTGCTTCAGCTGACTAATCACAGTTATAGTTGATATTAATATGATTAGTGTGCTATCTGCACAGATGATAGCTAAGGAAGATAGTTCAGCTCTGTGGTCACACACTGCTTTAGCTGACTAATCACAGATATAGTTGTTATTAATATGATTAGTGTGCTATCTGCACAGATGATAGCAAATTAAGATAATTCTGCTCTGGGGACACACACTGCTTTAGCTGACTTATCACAGATAGAGTTGTTACTAATATGATTAGTGTGCTATCTGCACAGATGATAGCAAAGGAAGATAGTTCAGCACTGTTGACACACACTGATTTAGCTGACTAATCACAGATAGAGTTGTTACTAATATGATTAGTGAGCTATCTGCACAGATGATAGCAAAGGAAGATAGTTCAGCTCTGTGGGTACACACTGCTTTAGCTGACTAATCACAGATATAGTTGTTACTAATATGATTAGTGTGCTATCTGCACAGATGATAGCAATGGAAGATAGTTCAGCTCTGTGGTACACACTGCTTTACCTGACTAATCATAGATAGAGTCAATCAGCTCAGAGTGACGTCACAGTAACCATTGAATTAAATCTATTATCTGCAGGAAAAAATGAAAAATTAATACATGAATGTCGTAGCACGGATAAGCAATTTTGGAATATTTCAAATTATATGTTCTTTAGGGTGAAAATCATCAGAAATTTATTGGATTTTCGTCCTTAAGATTTCAAGTGAATTGAAATTACTATTTTATGTTCGCTTCTGAACTGCAAGCATCTGTCACTGAAAATTACGCATGAAATATATAGAGAAAATGTAACAAAAAGGTCATTTAAAATGAATGGAAAAAGCTAATTTTACACTATATCATTAAGAAAAATATACAAATAATTTCTGTATAATTTAAAAAATATTCATGAAAATAAGTGATCCTCTTCTTCCCTGGGTCTTGAACTCGGGTCCTCTTCGCTGAAGTCCAGTACGTTATCCTCTCTGCCACGCCCTTCTCTTGAAATTCTGCTGGAACTTATATATTAGTTACTTCCTACTGAGATTTGAAAATTAATAAAGAATTTATTTATTTTAGATGGGGAAAGCGGTGGTTATCGTCACATTGGAGTATATATGAAATATAGTTTGTAATGTATTTTATGCATTTAAATGAGTTGATATAATACTGTTATTATTAGTTAAATATATTATCAAATTATCTATTTTATAATAATATTCCGAATTAAATGTATTTAACTCCATGGAGTTTGAAACTACTATTATATTTACATTCTCGAGGTTATTGTACATAATGAATGTAGTGACTGTGTTATCCTATATATCAGGTTTTTCAATAAATTAATAGAATTTCTTGTAAAAAATAGGTAGTATATGAAAAATATGAAATAATTATTATCTAACTAATTGTTAGTGCAAAGTAAGACAACTTTAACCATACATATTAAATGATGGTAATTACTGATGTGTAAGAATTTAAGTTTCCAGGACGGATGAACTTTTAGAAAAGGATAATAAATCTCAACAAATAACTATAATAATGTATGTATATTTAATGTGAACGCCACCTGGTGGTGAATTACATGATAAATAACGTTAATGATTGTATGTGAAGAGCATATAGATATTAGTTATAATAAAAGAGTGATGTATAACATACATTAATTACTCTTATTAGGATAATTCTTTGAGCTTCGTTGAAATAGGTTCACATTTACAGAGAGGGATAAACTTTCCCTTCAAAAAATTCCTTTGTATACCATGTGACACTTAGTCATTTAAAACATGTTTATTCCATGCTAAATTATGAAAATATATGTCATATGTATTGCATTAGGTTTTACATGGATATGTGATAAATTAAGTATGGTTAACAAATGCTATAAGGATTATATTTAACATGTTTCTATGAAAGTGATGATAGCAAAGGAAGATAGTTCAGCTCTGTGGACACATACTGCTTCAGCTGACTAATCACAGTAATAGTTGATATTAATATGATTAGTGTGCTATCTACACAGATGATAGCAAAGGAAGATAGTTCAGCTCTGTGGTCACACACTGCTTTAGCTGACTAATCACAGATATAGTTGTTATTAATATGATTAGTGTGCTATCTGCACAGATGATAGCAAATTAAGATAATTCTGCTCTGGGGACACACACTGCTTTAGCTGACTTATCACAGATAGAGTTGTTACTTATATGATTAGTGTGCTATCTGCACAGATGATAGCAAAGGAAGATAGTTCAGCTCTGTGGTACACACTGCTTTAGCTGACTTATCACAGATAGAGTTGTTTCTAATATGATTAGTGTGCTATCTGCACAGATGATAGCAAAGGAAGATAGTTCAGCTCTGTTGTACACACTGCTTTAGCTGACTAATCACAGATATAGTTGTTACAAATATGATTAGTGTGCTATCTGCACAGATGATAGCAAAGGAAGATAGTTCAGCTCTGCGGTACACACTGCTTTAGCTGACTTATCACAGATAGAGTTGTTTCTAATATGGTTAGTGTGCTATCTGCACAGATGATAGCAAAGGAAGATAGTTCAGCTCTGTGGTACACACTGCTTTAGCTGACTAATCACAGATATAGTTGTTACAAATATGATTAGTGAGCTATCTGCACAGATGATATCAAAGGAAGATAGTTCAGCTCTGTGGGTACACACTGCTTTAGCTGACTAATCACAGATAGAGTTGTTACTAATATGATTAGTGTGCTATCTGCACAGATGATAGCAAAGGAAGATAGTTCAGCACTAAGGACACACACTGATTTAGCTGACTAATTACAGATAGAATTATTACTAATATGATTAGTGTGTTATCAGCACAGATGATAGCAAAGGAAGATAGTTCAGCTCTGTGGTCACATACTGCTTCAGCTGACTAATCACAGTTATAGTTGATATTAATATGATTAGTGTGCTATCTGCACAGATGATAGCAAAGGAAGATAGTTCAGCTCTGTGGTCACACACTGCTTTAGCTGACTAATCACAGATAAAGTTGTTATTAATATGATTAGTGTGCTATCTGCACAGATGATAGCAAATTAAGATAATTCTGCTCTGGGGACACACACTGCTTTAGCTGACTTATCACAGATAGAGTTGTTACTTATATGATTAGTGTGCTATCTGCACAGATGATAGCAAAGGAAGATAGTTCAGCTCTAAGGTACACACTGCTTTAGCTGACTTATCACAGATAGAGTTGTTTCTAATATGATTAGTGTGCTATCTGCACAGATGATAGCAAAGGAAGATAGTTCAGCTCTGTGGTACACACTGCCTTAGCTGACTAATCACAGATATAGTTGTTACAAATATGATTAGTGTGCTATCTGCACAGATGATAGCAAAGGAAGATAGTTCAGCTCTGCGGTACACACTGCTTTAGCTGACTTATCACAGATAGAGTTGTTTCTAATATGGTTAGTGTGCTATCTGCACAGATGATAGCAAAGGAAGATAGTTCAGCTCTGTGGTACACACTGCTTTAGCTGACTAATCACAGATATAGTTGTTACAAATATGATTAGTGAGCTATATGCACAGATGATATCAAAGGAAGATAGTTCAGCTCTGTGGGTACACACTGCTTTAGCTGACTAATCACAGATAGAGTTGTTACTAATATGATTAGTGTGCTATCTGCACAGATGATAGCAAAGGAAGATAGTTCAGCACTAAGGACACACACTGATTTAGCTGACTAATTACAGATAGAATTATTACTAATATGATTAATGTGTTATCAGCACAGATGATAGCAAAGGAAGATAGTTCAGCTCTGTGGTCACATACTGCTTCAGCTGACTAATCACAGTTATAGTTGATATTAATATGATTAGTGTGCTATCTGCACAGATGATAGCAAAGGAAGATAGTTCAGCTCTGTGGTCACACACTGCTTTAGCTGACTAATCACAGATATAGTTGTTATTAATATGATTAGTGTGCTATCTGCACAGATGATAGCAAATTAAGATAATTCTGCTCTGGGGACACACACTGCTTTAGCTGACTTATCACAGATAGAGTTGTTACTAATATGATTAGTGTGCTATCTGCACAGATGATAGCAAATGAAGATAGTTCAGCACTGTGGACACACACTGATTTAGCTGACTAATCACAGATAGAGTCAATCAGCTCAGAGTGACGTCACAGTAACCATTGAATTAAATCTATTATCTGCAGGAAAAAATGAAAAATTAATACATGAATGTCGTAGCACGGATAAGCAATTTTGGAATATTTCAAATTATATGTTCTTTAGGGTGAAAATCATCAGAAATTTATTGGATTTTCGTCCATAAGATTTCAAGTGAATTGAAATTACTATTTTATGTTCGCTTCTGAACTGCAAGCATCTGTCACTGAAAATTACGCATGAAATATATAGAGAAAATGTAACAAAAAGGTCATTTAAAATGAATGGAAAAAGCTAATTTTACACTATATCATTAAGAAAAATATACAAATAATTTCTGTATAATTTAAAAAATATTCATGAAAATAAATGATCCTCTTCGCGGGGTCTTGAACTGGGGTCCTCTTCGCTGAAGTCCAGTACGTTATCCTATCTGCCACGCCCTTCTCTTGAAATTCTGCTGGAACTTATATATTACTTACTTCCTACTGAGATTTGAAAATTAATAAAGAATTTATTTATTTTAGATGGGGAAAGCGGTGGTTATCGTCACATTGGAGTATATATGAAATATAGTTTGTAATGTATTTTATGCATTTAAATGAGTTGATATAATACTGTTATTATTAGTTAAATATATTATCAAATTATCTATTTTATAATAATATTCCGAATTAAATGTATTTAACTCCATGGAGTTTGAAACTACTATTATATTTACATTCTTGAGGTTATTGTACATAATAAATGTAGTGACTGTGTTATCCTATATATCAGGTTTTTCATTAAATTAATAGAATTTCTTGTAAAAAATAGGTAGTATATGAAATAATTATTATCTAACTAATTGTTAGTGCAAAGTAAGACAACTTTAACCATACATATTAAATGATGGTAATTACTGATGTGTAAGAATTTAAGTTTCCAGGACGGATGAACTTTTAGAAAAGGATAATAAATCTCAACAAATAACTATAATAATGTATGTACATTTAATGTGAACGCCACCTGGTGGTGAATTACATGATAAATAACGTTATTGATTGTATGTGAAGAGCATATAGATATTAGTTATAATAAAAGAGTGATGTATAACATACATTAATTACTCTTATTAGGATAATTCTTTGAGCTTCGTTGAAATAGGTTCACATTTACAAAAAGGGATAAACTTTCCCTTCAAAAAATTCCTTTGTATACCATGTGACACTTAGTCATTTAAAACATGTTTATTCCATGCTAAATTATGAAAATATATGTCATATGTATTGCATTAGGTTTTACATGGATATGTGATAAATTAAGTATGGTTAGCAAATGCTATAAGGATTATATTTAACATGTTTCTATGAAAGTGATGATAGCAAAGGAAGATAGTTCAGCTCTGTGGACACACACTGCTTTAGCTGACTAATCACAGTTATAGTTGTTATTAATATGATTAGTGTGCTAGCTGCACAGATGATAGCAAAGGAAGATAGTTCTGCTCTGTGGACACACACTGCTTTAGCTGACTAATCACAGATATAGTTGTTACTAATATGATTAGTGTGCTATCTGCACAGATGATACCAAAGGAAGATAGTTCAGCTCTGTGGTCACATACTGCTTCAGCTGACTAATCACAGTTATAGTTGATATTAATATGATTAGTGTGCTATCTACACAGATGATAGCAAAGGAAGATAGTTCAGCTCTGTGGTCACACACTGCTTTAGCTGACTAATCACAGATATAGTTGTTATTAATATGATTAGTGTGCTATCTGCACAGATGATAGCAAATTAAGATAATTCTGCTCTGGGGACACACACTGCTTTAGCTGACTTATCACAGATAGAGTTGTTACTAATATGATTAGTGTGCTATCTGCACAGATGATAGCAAAGGAAGATAGTTCAGCACTGTGGACACACAATGATTTAGCTGACTAATCACAGATAGAGTCAATCAGCTCAGAGTGACGTCACAGTAACCATTGAATTAAATCTATTATCTGCAGGAAAAAATGAAAAATTAATACATGAATGTCGTAGCACGGATAAGCAATTTTGGAATATTTCAAATTATATGTTCTTTAGGGTGAAAATCATCAGAAATTTATTGGATTTTCGTCCTTAAGATTTCAAGTGAATTGAAATTACTATTTTATGTTCGCTTCTGAACTGCAAGCATCTGTCACTGAAAATTACGCATGAAATATATAGAGAAAATGTAACAAAAAGGTCATTTAAAATGAATGGAAAAAGCTAATTTTACACTATATCATTAAGAAAAATATACAAATAATTTCTGTATAATTTAAAAAATATTCATGAAAATAAATGATCCTCTTCGCGGGGTCTTGAACTGGGGTCCTCTTCGCTGAAGTCCAGTACGTTATCCTCTCTGCCACGCCCTTCTCTTGAAATTCTGCTGGAACTTATATATTACTTACTTCCTACTGAGATTTGAAAATTAATAAAGAATTTATTTATTTTAGATGGGGAAAGCGGTGGTTATCGTCACATTGGAGTATATATGAAATATAGTTTGTAATGTATTTTATGCATTTAAATGAGTTGATATAATACTGTTATTATTAGTTAAATATATTATCAAATTATCTATTTTATAATAATATTCCGAATTAAATGTATTTAACTCCATGGAGTTTGAAACTACTATTATATTTACATTCTTGAGGTTATTGTACATAATAAATGTAGTGACTGTGTTATCCTATATATCAGGTTTTTCATTAAATTAATAGAATTTCTTGTAAAAAATAGGTAGTATATGAAATAATTATTATCTAACTAATTGTTAGTGCAAAGTAAGACAACTTTAACCATACATATTAAATGATGGTAATTACTGATGTGTAAGAATTTATGTTTCCAGGACGGATGAACTTTTAGAAAAGGATAATAAATCTCAACAAATAACTATAATAATGTATGTACATTTAATGTGAACGCCACCTGGTGGTGAATTACATGATAAATAACGTTAATGATTGTATGTGAAGAGCATATAGATATTAGTTATAATAAAAGAGTGATGTATAACATACATTAATTACTCTTATTAGGATAATTCTTTGAGCTTCGTTGAAATAGGTTCACATTTACAGAGAGGGATAAACTTTCCATTCAAAAAATTCCTTTGTATACCATGTGACACTTAGTTATTTAAAACATGATTATTCCATGCTACTTTATGGAAATAGATGTCATATGTATTGCATTAGGTTTTACATGGATATGTGATAAATTAAGTATGGTTAACAAATGCTATAAGGATTATATTCAACATTTTTCTATGAATGTGATGATAGCAAAGGAAGATAGTTCAGTTCTGTGGACACACACTGCTTTAGCTGACTAATCACATATATAGTTGTTACTAATATGATTAGTGTGCTATCTGCACAGATGATAGCAAAGGAAGATAGTTCAGCTCTGTGGGCACACACATCTTTAGCTGACTAATCTCAGATATAGTTGTTATTAATATGATTAGTGTGCTATCTACACAGATGATACCAAAGGAAGATAGTTCAGCTCTGTGGTACACACTGCTTTAGCTGACTAATCACAGATAGAGTTGTTACTAATATGATTAGTGTGCTATCTGCACAGATGATAGCGAAGGAAGATAGTTCAGCTCTGTGGTACACACTGCTTTAGCTGACTAATCACAGATAGAGTTGTTACTAATATGATTAGTGTGCTATCTGCAAAGATGATAGCAAAGGAAGATAGTTCAGCTCTGTGGTACATACTGCTTTAGCTGACTTATCACAGATAGAGTTGTTTCTAATATGATTAGAGAGCTATCTGCACAGATGATAGCAAAGGAAGATAGTTCAGCTCTGTGGGTACACACTGCTTTAGCTGACTAATCACAGATAGAGTTGTTACTAATATGATTAGTGAGCTATCTGCACAGATGATAGCAAAGGAAGATAGTTCAGCTCTGTGGTACACACTGCTTTAGCTGACTTATCACAGATAGAGTTGTTTCTAATATGATTAGTGTGCTATCTGCACAGATGATAGCAATGGAAGATAGTTCAGCTCTGTGGTACACACTGCTTTAGCTGACTAATCACAGATATAGTTGTTACAAATATGATTAGTGTGCTATCTGCACAGATGATAGCAAAGGAAGATAGTTCAGCTCTGCGGTACACACTGCTTTAGCTGACTTATCACAGATAGAGTTGTTTCTAATATGGTTAGTGTGCTATCTGCACAGATGATAGCAAAGGAAGATAGTTCAGCTCTGTGGTACACACTGCTTTAGCTGACTAATCACAGATATAGTTGTTACAAATATGATTAGTGAGCTATCTGCACAGATGATATCAAAGGAAGATAGTTCAGCTCTGTGGGTACACACTGCTTTAGCTGACTAATCACAGATAGAGTTGTTACTAATATGATTAGTGTGCTATCTGCACAGATGATAGCAAAGGAAGATAGTTCAGCACTAAGGACACACACTGATTTAGCTGACTAATTACAGATAGAATTATTACTAATATGATTAGTGTGTTATCAGCACAGATGATAGCAAAGGAAGATAGTTCAGCTCTGTGGTCACATACTGCTTCAGCTGACTAATCACAGTTATAGTTGATATTGATATGATTAGTGTGCTATCTGCACAGATGATAGCAAAGGAAGATAGTTCAGCTCTGTGGTCACACACTGCTTTAGCTGACTAATCACAGATATAGTTGTTATTAATATGATTAGTGTGCTATCTGCACAGATGATAGCAAATTAAGATAATTCTGCTCTGGGGACACACACTGCTTTAGCTGACTTATCACAGATAGAGTTGTTACTAATATGATTAGTGTGCTATCTGCACAGATGATAGCAAAGGAAGATAGTTCAGCACTGTGGACACACACTGATTTAGCTGACTAATCACAGATAGAGTTGTTTCTAATATGATTAGTGTGCTATCTGCACAGATGATAGCAAAGGAAGATAGTTCAGCTCTGTGGTACACACTGCTTTAGCTGACTAATCACAGATATAGTTGTTACAAATATGATTAGTGTGCTATCTGCACAGATGATAGCAAAGGAAGATAGTTCAGCTCTGCGGTACACACTGCTTTAGCTGACTTATCACAGATAGAGTTGTTTCTAATATGGTTAGTGTGCTATCTGCACAGATGATAGCAAAGGAAGATAGTTCAGCTCTGTGGTACACACTGCTTTAGCTGACTAATCACAGATATAGTTGTTACAAATATGATTAGTGAGCTATCTGCACAGATGATATCAAAGGAAGATAGTTCAGCTCTGTGGGTACACACTGCTTTAGCTGACTAATCACAGATAGAGTTGTTACTAATATGATTAGTGTGCTATCTGCACAGATGATAGCAAAGGAAGATAGTTCAGCACTAAGGACACACACTGATTTAGCTGACTAATTACAGATAGAATTATTACTAATATGATTAGTGTGTTATCAGCACAGATGATAGCAAAGGAAGATAGTTCAGCTCTGTGGTCACATACTGCTTCAGCTGACTAATCACAGTTATAGTTGATATTAATATGATTAGTGTGCTATCTGCACAGATGATAGCAAAGGAAGATAGTTCAGCTCTGTGGTCACACACTGCTTTAGCTGACTAATCACAGATATAGTTGTTATTAATATGATTAGTGTGCTATCTGCACAGATGATAGCAAATTAAGATAATTCTGCTCTGGGGACACACACTGCTTTAGCTGACTTATCACAGATAGAGTTGTTACTAATATGATTAGTGTGCTATCTGCACAGATGATAGCAAAGGAAGATAGTTCAGCACTGTGGACACACACTGATTTAGCTGACTAATCACAGATAGATTTGTTACTAATATGATTAGTGAGCTATCTGCACAGATGATAGCAAAGGAAGATAGTTCAGCTCTGTGGTACACACTGCTTTAGCTGACTTATCACAGATAGAGTTGTTTCTAATATGATTAGTGTGCTATCTGCACAGATGATAGCAAAGGAAGATAGTTCAGCTCTGTGGTACACACTGCTTTAGCTGACTAATCACAGATATAGTTGTTACAAATATGATTAGTGTGCTATCTGCACAGATGATAGCAAAGGAAGATAGTTCAGCTCTGCGGTACACACTGCTTTAGCTGACTTATCACAGATAGAGTTGTTTCTAATATGGTTAGTGTGCTATCTGCACAGATGATAGCAAAGGAAGATAGTTCAGCTCTGTGGTACACACTGCTTTAGCTGACTAATCACAGATATAGTTGTTACAAATATGATTAGTGAGCTATCTGCACAGATGATATCAAAGGAAGATAGTTCAGCTCTGTGGGTACACACTGCTTTAGCTGACTAATCACAGATAGAGTTGTTACTAATATGATTAGTGTGCTATCTGCACAGATGATAGCAAAGGAAGATAGTTCAGCACTAAGGAGACACACTGATTTAGCTGACTAATTACAGATAGAATTATTACTAATATGATTAGTGTGTTATCAGCACAGATGATAGCAAAGGAAGATAGTTCAGCTCTGTGGTCACATACTGCTTCAGCTGACTAATCACAGTTATAGTTGATATTAATATGATTAGTGTGCTATCTGCACAGATGATAGCAAAGGAAGATAGTTCAGCTCTGTGGTCACACACTGCTTTAGCTGACTAATCACAGATATAGTTGTTATTAATATGATTAGTGTGCTATCTGCACAGATGATAGCAAATTAAGATAATTCTGCTCTGGGGACACACACTGCTTTAGCTGACTTATCACAGATAGAGTTGTTACTAATATGATTAGTGTGCTATCTGCACAGATGATAGCAAAGGAAGATAGTTCAGCACTGTGGACACACACTGATTTAGCTGACTAATCACAGATAGAGTTGTTACTAATATGATTAGTGAGCTATCTGCACAGATGATAGCAAAGGAAGATAGTTCAGCTCTGTGGGTACACACTGCTTTAGCTGACTAATCACAGATATAGTTGTTACTAATATGATTAGTGTGCTATCTGCACAGATGATAGCAATGGAAGATAGTTCAGCTCTGTGGTACACACTGCTTCACCTGACTAATCATAGATAGAGTCAATCAGCTCAGAGTGACGTCACAGTAACCATTGAATTAAATCTATTATCTGCAGGAAAAAATGAAAAATTAATACATGAATGTCGTAGCACGGATAAGCAATTTTGGAATATTTCAAATTATATGTTCTTTAGGGTGAAAATCATCAGAAATTTATTGGATTTTCGTCCTTAAGATTTCAAGTGAATTGAAATTACTATTTTATGTTCGCTTCTGAACTGCAAGTATCTGTCACTGAAAATTACGCATGAAATATATAGATAAAATGTAACAAAAAGGTCATTTAAAATGAATGGAAAAAGCTAATTTTACACTATATCATTAAGAAAAATATACAAATAATTTCTGTATAATTTAAAAATATTCATGAAAATAAATGATCCTCTTCTTCGCTGGGTCTTGAACTCGGGTCCTCTTCGCTGAAGTCCAGTACGTTATCCTCTCTGCCACGCCCTTCTCTTGAAATTCTGCTGGAACTTACATATTACTTACTTCCTACTGAGATTTGAAAATTAATAAAGAATTTATTTATTTTAGATGGGGAAAGCGGTGGTTATCGTCACATTGGAGTATATATGAAATATAGTTTGTAATGTATTTTATGCATTTAAATGAGTTGATATAATACTGTTATTATTAGTTAAATATATTATCAAATTATCTATTTTATAATAATATTCCGAATTAAATGTATTCAACTCCATGGAGTTAGAAACTACTATTATATTTACATTCTCGAGGTTATTGTACATAATGAATGTAGTGACTGTGTTATCCTATATATCAGGTTTTTCAATAAATTAATAGAATTTCTTGTAAAAAATAGGTAGTATATGAATAATATGAAATAATTATTATCTAACTAATTATTAGTGCAAAGTAAGACAACTTTAACCATACATATTAAATGATGGTAATTACTGATGTGTAAGAATTTAAGTTTCCAGGACGGATGAACTCTTAGAAAAGGATAATAAATCTCAACAAATAACTAAAATAATGTATGTACATTTAATGAGAACGCCACCTGGTGGTGAATTACATGATAAATAACGTTAATGACTGTATGTGAAGAGCATATAGATATTAGTTATAATAAAAGAGTGATGTATAACATACATTAATTACTCTCTTATTAGGATAATTCTTTGAGCTTCGTTGAAATAGGTTCACATTTACGAAAAGGGATAAACTTTCCCTTCAAAAAATTCCTTTGTATACCATGTGACACTTAGTCATTTAAAACATGTTTATTCCATGCTAAATTATGAAAATATATGTCATATGTATTGCATTAGGTTTTACATGGATATGTGATAAATTAAGTATGGTTAACAAATGCTATAAGGATTATATTTAACATGTTTCTATGAAAGTGATGATAGCAAAGGAAGATAGTTCAGCTCTGTGGACACATACTGCTTCAGCTGACTAATCACAGTTATAGTTGATATTAATATGATTAGTGTGCTATCTACACAGATGATAGCAAAGGAAGATAGTTCAGCTCTGTGGTCACACACTGCTTTAGCTGACTAATCACAGATATAGTTGTTATTAATATGATTAGTGTGCTATCTGCACAGATGATAGCAAATTAAGATAATTCTGCTCTGGGGACACACACTGCTTTAGCTGACTTATCACAGATAGAGTTGTTACTAATATGATTAGTGTGCTATCTGCACAGATAATAGCAAAGGAAGATAGTTCAGCTCTGTGGTACACACTGCTTTAGCTGACTTATCACAGATAGAGTTGTTTCTAATATGATTAGTGTGCTATCTGCACAGATGATAGCAAAGGAAGATAGTTCAGCTCTGTGGTACACACTGCTTTAGCTGACTAATCACAGATATAGTTGTTACAAATATGATTAGTGTGCTATCTGCACAGATGATAGCAAAGGAAGATAGTTCAGCTCTGCGGTACACACTGCTTTAGCTGACTTATCACATATAGAGTTGTTTCTAATATGGTTAGTGTGCTATCTGCACAGAGGATAGCAAAGGAAGATAGTTCAGCTCTGTGGTACACACTGCTTTAGCTGACTAATCACAGATATAGTTGTTACAAATATGATTAGTGAGCTATCTGCACAGATGATATCAAAGGAAGATAGTTCAGCTCTGTGGGTACACACTGCTTTAGCTGACTAATCACAGATAGAGTTGTTACTAATATGATTAGTGTGCTATCTGCACAGATGATAGCAAAGGAAGATAGTTCAGCACTAAGGACACACACTGATTTAGCTGATTAATTACAGATAGAATTATTACTAATATGATTAGTGTGTTATCAGCACAGATAATAGCAAAGGAAGATAGTTCAGCTCTGTGGTCACATACTGCTTCAGCTGACTAATCACAGTTATAGTTGATATTAATATGATTAGTGTGCTATCTGCACAGATGATAGCAAAGGAAGATAGTTCAGCTCTGTGGGTACACACTGCTTTAGCTGACTAATCACAGATATAGTTGTTATTAATATGATTAGTGTGCTATCTGCACAGATGATAGCAAATTAAGATAATTCTGCTCTGGGGACACACACTGCTTTAGCTGACTTATCACAGATAGAGTTGTTACTAATATGATTAGTGTGCTATCTGCACAGATGATAGCAAAGGAAGATAGTTCAGCACTGTGGACACACACTGATTTAGCTGACTAATCACAGATAGAGTTGTTACTAATATGATTAGTGAGCTATCTGCACAGATGATAGCAAAGGAAGATAGTTCAGCTCTGTGGGTACACACTGCTTCACCTGACTAATCATAGATAGAGTCAATCAGTTCAGAGTGACGTCACAGTAACCATTGAATTAAATCTATTATCTGCAGGAAAAAATGAAAAATTAATACATGAATGTCGTAGCACGGATAAGCAATTTTGGAATATTTCAAATTATATGTTCTTTAGGGTGAAAATCATCAGAAATTTATTGGATTTTCGTCCTTAAGATTTCAAGTGAATTGTAATTACTATTTTATGTTCGCTTCTGAACTGCAAGCATCTGTCACTGAAAATTACGCATGAAATATATAGAGAAAATGTAACAAAAAGGTCATTTAAAATGAATGGAAAAAGCTAATTTTACACTATATCATTAAGAGAAATATACAAATAATTTCTGTATAATTTAAAAAATATTCATGAAAATAAATGATCCTCTTCTTCGCTGGGTCTTGAACTCGGGTCCTCTTCGCTGAAGTCCAGTACGTTATCCTCTCTGCCACCCCCTTCTCTTGAAATTATGCTGGAAATTATATATCACTTACTTCCTACTGAGATTTGAAAAATAATAAAGAATTTATTTATTTTAGATGGGGAAAGCGGTGGTTATCGTCACATTGGAGTATATATGAAATATAGTTTGTAATGTATTTTATGCATTTAAATGAGTTGATATAATACTGTTATTATTAGTTAAATATATTATCAAATTATCTATTTTATAATAATATTCCGAATTAAATGTATTCAACTCCATGGAGTTTGAAACTACTATTATATTTACATTCTTGAGGTTATTGTACATAATGAATGTAGTGACTGTGTTATCCTATATATCAGGTTTTTCAATAAATTAATAGAATTTCTTGTAAAAAATAGGTAGTATATGAAAAATATGAAATAATTATTATCTAACTAATTGTTAGTGCAAAGTAAGACAACTTTAACCATACATATTAAATGATGGTAATTACTGATGTGTAAGAATTTAAGTTTCCAGGACGGATGAACTTTCAGAAAAGGATAATAAATCTCAACAAATAACTATAATAATGTATGTACATTTAATGAGAACGCCACCTGGTGGTGAATTACATGATAAATAACGTTAATGATTGTATGTGAAGAGCATATAGATATTAGTTATAATAAAAGAGTGATGTATAACATACATTAATTACTCTTATTAGGATAATTCTTTGAGCTTCGTTGAAATAGGTTCACATTTACAGAGAGGGATAAACTTTCCCTTCAAAAAATTCCTTTGTATACCATGTGACAATTAGTTATTTAAAACATGTTTATTCCATGCTAAATTATGAAAATATATGTCATATGTAGTGCATTAGGTTTTACATGGATATGTGATAAATTAAGTATGGTTAACAAATGCTATAAGGATTATATTTAACATGTTTCTATGAAAGTGATGATAGCAAAGGAAGATAGTTCAGCTCTGTGGACACATACTGCTTCAGCTGACTAATCACAGTTATAGTTGATATTAATATGATTAGTGTGCTATCTACACAGATGATAGCAAAGGAAGATAGTTCAGCTCTGTGGTCACACACTGCTCTAGCTGACTAATCACAGATTTAGTTGTTATTAATATGATTAGTGTGCTATCTGCACAGATGATAGCAAATTAAGATAATTCTGCTCTGGGGACACACACTGCTTTAGCTGACTTATCACAGATAGAGTTGTTACTAATATGATTAGTGTGCTATCTGCACAGATGATAGCAAAGGAAGATAGTTCAGCTCTGTGGTACACACTGCTTTAGCTGACTTATCACAGATAGAGTTGTTTCTAATATGATTAGTGTGCTATCTGCACAGATGATAGCAAAGGAAGATAGTTCAGCTCTGTGATACACACTGCTTTAGCTGACTAATCACAGATATAGTTGTTACAAATATGATTAGTGTGCTATCTGCACAGATGATAGCAAAGGAAGATAGTTCAGCTCTGCGGTACACACTGCTTTAGCTGACTTATCACATATAGAGTTGTTTCTAATATGGTTAGTGTGCTATCTGCACAGAGGATAGCAAAGGAAGATAGTTCAGCTCTGTGGTACACACTGCTTTAGCTGACTAATCACAGATATAGTTGTTACAAATATGATTAGTGAGCTATCTGCACAGATGATATCAAAGGAAGATAGTTCAGCTCTGTGGGTACACACTGCTTTAGCTGACTAATCACAGATAGAGTTGTTACTAATATGATTAGTGTGCTATCTGCACAGATGATAGCAAAGGAAGATAGTTCAGCACTAAGGACACACACTGATTTAGCTGACTAATTACAGATAGAATTATTACTAATATGATTAGTGTGTTATCAGCACAGATGATAGCAAAGGAAGATAGTTCAGCTCTGTGGTCACATACTGCTTCAGCTGACTAATCACAGTTATAGTTGATATTAATATGATTAGTGTGCTATCTGCACAGATGATAGCAAAGGAAGATAGTTCAGCTCTGTGGTCACACACTGCTTTAGCTGACTAATCACAGATATAGTTGTTATTAATATGATTAGTGTGCTATCTGCACAGATGATAGCAAATTAAGATAATTCTGCTCTGGGGACACACACTGCTTTAGCTGACTTATCACAGATAGAGTTGTTACTAATATGATTAGTGTGCTATCTGCACAGATGATAGCAAAGGAAGATAGTTCAGCACTGTGGACACACACTGATTTAGCTGACTAATCACAGATAGAATTGTTACTAATATGATTAGTGAGCTATCTGCACAGATGATAGCAAAGGAAGATAGTTCAGCTCTGTGGTACACACTGCTTTAGCTGACTTATCACAGATAGAGTTGTTTCTAATATGATTAGTGTGCTATCTGCACAGATGATAGCAAAGGAAGATAGTTCAGCTCTGTGGTACACACTGCTTTAGCTGACTAATCACAGATATAGTTGTTACAAATATGATTAGTGTGCTATCTGCACAGATGATAGCAAAGGAAGATAGTTCAGCTCTGCGGTACACACTGCTTTAGCTGACTTATCACAGGTAGAGTTGTTTCTAATATGGTTAGTGTGCTATCTGCACAGATGATAGCAAAGGAAGATAGTTCAGCTCTGTGGTACACACTGCTTTAGCTGACTAATCACAGATATAGTTGTTACAAATATGATTAGTGAGCTATCTGCACAGATGATATCAAAGGAAGATAGTTCAGCTCTGTGGGTACACACTGCTTTAGCTGACTAATCACAGATAGAGTTGTTACTAATATGATTAGTGTGCTATCTGCACAGATGATAGCAAAGGAAGATAGTTCAGCACTAAGGACACACACTGATTTAGCTGACTAATTACAGATAGAATTATTACTAATATGATTAGTGTGTTATCAGCACAGATGATAGCAAAGGAAGATAGTTCAGCTCTGTGGTCACATACTGCTTCAGCTGACTAATCACAGTTATAGTTGATATTAATATGATTAGTGTGCTATCTGCACAGATGATAGCAAAGGAAGATAGTTCAGCTCTGTGGTCACACACTGCTTTAGCTGACTTATCACAGATAGAGTTGTTACTAATATGATTAGTGTGCTATCTGCACAGATGATCGCAAAGGAAGATAGTTCAGCACTGTGGACACACACTGATTTAGCTGACTAATCACAGATAGAGTTGTTACTAATATGATTAGTGAGCTATCTGCACAGATGATAGCAAAGGAAGATAGTTCAGCTCTGTGGGTACACACTGCTTTAGCTGACTAATCACAGATATAGTTGTTACTAATATGATTAGTGAGCTATCTGCACAGATGATAGCAATGGAAGATAGTTCAGCTCTGTGGTACACACTGCTTCACCTGACTAATCATAGATAGAGTCAATCAGCTCAGAGTGACGTCACAGTAACCATTGAATTAAATCTATTATCTGCAGGAAAAAATGAAAAATTAATACATGAATGTCGTAGCACGGATAAGCAATTTTGGAATATTTCAAATTATATGTTCTTTAGGGTGAAAATCATCAGAAATTTATTGGATTTTCGTCCTTAAGATTTCAAGTGAATTGAAATTACTATTTTATGTTCGCTTCTGAACTGCAAGTATCTGTCACTGAAAATTACGCATGAAATATATAGAGAAAATGTAACAAAAAGGTCATTTAAAATGAATGGAAAAAGCTAATTTTACACTATATCATTAAGAAAAATATACAAATAATTTCTGTATAATTTAAAAATATTCATGAAAATAAATGATCCTCTTCTTCGCTGGGTCTTGAACTCGGGTCCTCTTCGCTGAAGTCCAGTACATTATCCTCTCTGCCACGCCCTTCTCTTGAAATTCTGCTGGAACTTATATATTACTTACTTCCTACTGAGATTTGAAAATTAATAAAGAATTTATTTATTTTAGATGGGGAAAGCGGTGGTTATCGTCACATTGGAGTATATATGAAATATAGTTTGTAATGTATTTTATGCATTTAAATGAGTTGATATAATACTGTTATTATTAGTTAAATATATTATCAAATTATCTATTTTATAATAATATTCCGAATTAAATGTATTTAACTCCATGGAGTTTGAAACTACTATTATATTTACATTCTTGAGGTTATTGTACATAATGAATGTAGTGACTGTGTTATCCTATATATCAGGTTTTTCAATAAATTAATAGAATTTCTTGTAAAAAATAGGTAGTATATGAAAAATATGAAATAATTATTATCTAACTAATTGTTAGTGCAAAGTAAGACAACTTTAACCATACATATTAAATGATGGTAATTACTGATGTGTAAGAATTTAAGTTTCCAGGACGGATGAACTTTTAGAAAAGGATAATAAATCTCAACAAATAACTATAATAATGTATGTACATTTAATGTGAACGCCACCTGGTGGTGAATTACATGATAAATAACGTTAATGATTGTATGTGAAGAGCATATAGATATTAGTTTTAATAAAAGAGTGATGTATAACATACATTAATTACACTCTTATTAGGATAATTCTTTGAGCTTCGTTGAAATAGGTTCACATTTACAGAGAGGGATAAACTTTCCCTTCAAAAAATTCCTTTGTATACCATGTGACACTTAGTCATTTAAAACTTGTTAATTCCATTCTACATTATGCAAATAGATGTCATATGTATTGCATTAGGTTTTACATGGATATGTGATAAATTAAGTATGGTTAGCAAATGCTATAAGGATTATATTTAACATTTTTCTATTAATGTGATGATAGCAAAGGAAGATAGTTCAGCTCTGTGGACACACACTGCTTTAGCTGACTAATCACATATATAGTTGTTACTAATATGATTAGTGTGCTATCTGCACAGATGATAGCAAAGGAAGATAGTTCAGCTCTGTGGGCACACACATCTTTAGCTGACTAATCTCAGATATAGTTGTTATTAATATGATTAGTGTGCTATCTACACAGATGATACCAAAGGAAGATAGTTCAGCTCTGTGGTACACACTGCTTCAGCTGACTAATCACAGATAGAGTTGTTACTAATATGATTAGTGTGCTATCTGCACAGATGATAGCGAAGGAAGATAGTTCAGCTCTGTGGTACACACTGCTTTAGCTGACTAATCACAGATAGAGTTGTTACTAATATGATTAGTGTGCTATCTGCAAATATGATAGCAAAGGAAGATAGTTCAGCTCTGTGGTACATACTGCTTTAGCTGACTTATCACAGATAGAGTTGTTTCTAATATGATTAGAGAGCTATCTGCACAGATGATAGCAAAGGAAGATAGTTCAGCTCTGTGGGTACACACTGCTTTAGCTGACTAATCACAGATAGAGTTGTTACTAATATGATTAGTGTGCTATCTGCACAGATGATAGCAATGGAAGATAGTTCAGCTCTGTGGTACACACTGCTTTACCTGACTAATCATAGATAGAGTCAATCAGCTCAGAGTGACGTCACAGTAACCATTGAATTAAATCTATTATCTACAGGAAAAAATGAAAAATTAATACATGAATGTCGTAGCACGGATAAGCAATTTTGGAATATTTCAAATTATATGTTCTTTAGGGTGAAAATCATCAGAAATTTATTGGATTTTCGTCCTTAAGATTTCAAGTGAATTGAAATTACTATTTTATGTTCGCTTCTGAACTGCAAGCATCTGTCACTGAAAATTACGCATGAAATATATAGAGAAAATGTAACAAAAAGGTCATTTAAAATGAATGGAAAAAGCTAATTTTACACTATATCATTAAGAAAAATATACAAATAATTTCTGTATAATTTAAAAAATATTCATGAAAGTAAATGATCCTCTTCTTCGCTGGGTCTTGAACTCGGGGCCTCTTCGCTGAAGTCCAGTACGTTATCCTCTCTGCCACGCCCTTCTCTTGAAATTATGCTGGAACTTATATATTACTTACTTCCTACTGAGATTTGAAAAATAATAAAGAATTTATTTATTTTAGATGGGGAAAGCGGTGGTTATCGTCACATTGGAGTATATATGAAATATAGTTTGTAATGTATTTTATGCATTTAAATGAGTTGATATAATACTGTTATTATTAGTTAAATATATTATCAAATTATCTATTTTATAATAATATTCCGAATTAAATGTATTTAACTCCATGGAGTTTGAAACTACTATTATATTTACATTCTTGAGGTTATTGTACATAATGAATGTAGTGACTGTGTTATCCTATATATCAGGTTTTTCAATAAATTAATAGAATTTCTTGTAAAAAATAGGTAGTATATGAATAATATGAAATAATTATTATCTAACTAATTGTTAGTGCAAAGTAAGACAACTTTAACCATACATATTAAATGATGGTAATTACTGATGTGTAAGAATTTAAGTTTCCAGGACGGATGAACTCTTAGAAAAGGATAATAAATCTCAACAAATAACTATAATAATGTATGTACATTTAATGAGAACGCCATCTGGTGGTGAATTACATGATAAATAACGTTAATGATTGTATGTGAAGAGCATATAGATATTAGTTATAATAAAAGAGTGATGTATAACATACATTAATTACTCTTATTTTGATAATTCTTTAAGCTTTGTTGAAATAGGTTCACATTTACGAAAAGGGATAAACTTTCCCTTCAAAAAATTCCTTTGTATACCATGTGACACTTAGTCATTTAAAACATGTTTATTCCATGCTAAATTATGAAAATATATGTCATATGTATTGCATTAGGTTTTACATGGATATGTGATAAATTAAGTATGGTTAACAAATGCTATAAGGATTATATTTAACATGTTTCTATGAAAGTGATGATAGCAAAGGAAGATAGTTCAGCTCTGTGGACACATACTGCTTCAGCTGACTAATCACAGTTATAGTTGATATTAATATGATTAGTGTGCTATCTACACAGATGATAGCAAAGGAAGATAGTTCAGCTCTGTGGTCACACACTGCTTTAGCTGACTAATCACAGATATAGTTGTTATTAATATGATTAGTGTGCTATCTGCACAGATGATAGCAAATTAAGATAATTCTGCTCTGGGGACACACACTGCTTTAGCTGACTTATCACAGATAGAGTTGTTACTAATATGATTAGTGTGCTATCTGCACAGATGATAGCAAAGGAAGATAGTTCAGCTCTGTGGTACACACTGCTTTAGCTGACTTATCACAGATAGAGTTGTTTCTAATATGATTAGTGTGCTATCTGCACAGATGATAGCAAAGGAAGATAGTTCAGCTCTGTGGTACACACTGCTTTAGCTGACTAATCACAGATATAGTTGTTACAAATATGATTAGTGTGCTATCTGCACAGATGATAGCAAAGGAAGATAGTTCAGCTCTGCGGTACACACTGCTTTAGCTGACTTATCACATATAGAGTTGTTTCTAATATGGTTAGTGTGCTATCTGCACAGAGGATAGCAAAGGAAGATAGTTCAGCTCTGTGGTACACACTGCTTTAGCTGACTTATCACAGATAGAGTTGTTTCTAATATGATTAGTGTGCTATCTGCACAGATGATAGCAAAGGAAGATAGTTCAGCTCTGTGGTACACACTGCTTTAGCTGACTAATCACAGATATAGTTGTTACAAATATGATTAGTGTGCTATCTGCACAGATGATAGCAAAGGAAGATAGTTCAGCTCTGCGGTACACACTGCTTTAGCTGACTTATCACATATAGAGTTGTTTCTAATATGGTTAGTGTGCTATCTGCACAGAGGATAGCAAAGGAAGATAGTTCAGCTCTGTGGTACACACTGCTTTAGCTGACTAATCACAGATATAGTTGTTATTAATATGATTAGTGTGCTATCTGCACAGATGATAGCAAATTAAGATAATTCTGCTCTGGGGACACACACTGCTTTAGCTGACTTATCACAGATAGAGTTGTTACTAATATGATTAGTGTGCTATCTGCACAGATGATAGCAAAGGAAGATAGTTCAGCACTGTGGACACACACTGATTTAGCTGACTAATCACAGATAGAGTTGTTACTAATATGATTAGTGAGCTATCTGCACAGATGATAGCAAAGGAAGATAGTTCAGCTCTGTGGGTACACACTGCTTCACCTGACTAATCATAGATAGAGTCAATCAGCTCAGAGTGACGTCACAGTAACCATTGAATTAAATCTATTATCTGCAGGAAAAAATGAAAAATTAATACATGAATGTCGTAGCACGGATAAGCAATTTTGGAATATTTCAAATTACATGTTCTTTAGGGTGAAAATCATCAGAAATTTATTGGATTTTCGTCCTTAAGATTTCAAGTGAATTGTAATTACTATTTTATGTTCGCTTCTGAACTGCAAGCATCTGTCACTGAAAATTACGCATGAAATATATAGAGAAAATGTAACAAAAAGGTCATTTAAAATGAATGGAAAAAGCTAATTTTACACTATATCATTAAGAGAAATATACAAATAATTTCTGTATAATTTAAAAAATATTCATGAAAATAAATGATCCTCTTTTTCGCTGGGTCTTGAACTCGGGTCCTCTTCGCTGAAATCAAGTACGTTATCCTCTCTGCCACGCCCTTCTCTTGAAATTATGCTGGAACTTGTATATCACTTACTTCCTACTGAGATTTGAAAAATAATAAAGAATTTATTTATTTTAGATGGGGAAAGCGGTGGTTATCGTCACATTGGAGTATATATGAAATATAGTTTGTAATGTATTTTATGCATTTAAATGAGTTGATATAATACTGTTATTATTAGTTAAATATATTATCAAATTATCTATTTTATAATAATATTCCGAATTAAATGTATTTAATTCCATGGAGTTTGAAACTACTATTATATTTACATTCTCGAGGTTATTGTACATAATGAATGTAGTGACTGTGTTATCCTATATATCAGGTTTTTCAATAAATTAATAGAATTTCTTGTAAAAAATAGGTAGTATATGAAAAATATGAAATAATTATTATCTAACTAATTGTTAGTGCAGAGTAAGACAACTTTAACCATACATATTAAATGATGGTAATTACTGATGTGTAAGAATTTAAGTTTCCAGGACGGATGAACTTTTAGAAAAGGATAATAAATCTCAACAAATAACTATAATAATGTATGTACATTTAATGAGAACGCCACCTGGTGGTGAATTACATGATAAATAACGTTAATGATTGTATGTGAAGAGCATATAGATATTAGTTATAATAAAAGAGTGATGTATAACATACATTAATTACTCTTATTAGGATAATTCTTTGAGCTTCGTTGAAATAGGTTCACATTTACAGAGAGGGATAAACTTTCCCTTCAAAAAATTCCTTTGTATACCATGTGACACTTAGTCATTTAAAACATGTTTATTCCATGCTAAATTATGAAAATATATGTCATATGTAGTGCATTAGGTTTTACATGGATATGTGATAAATTAAGTATGGTTAACAAATGCTATAAGGATTATATTTAACATGTTTCTATGAAAGTGATGATAGCAAAGGAAGATAGTTCAGCTCTGTGGACACATACTGCTTCAGCTGACTAATCACAGTTATAGTTGATATTAATACGATTAGTGTGCTATCTACACAGATGATAGCAAAGGAAGATAGTTCAGCTCTGTGGTCACACACTGCTCTAGCTGACTAATCACAGATTTAGTTGTTATTAATATGATTAGTGTGCTATCTGCACAGATGATAGCAAAGGAAGATAGTTCAGCTCTGTGGTACACACTGCTTTAGCTGACTAATCACAGATATAGTTGTTACAAATATGATTAGTGTGCTATCTGCACAGATGATAGCAAAGGAAGATAGTTCAGCTCTGCGGTACACACTGCTTTAGCTGACTTATCACATATAGAGTTGTTTCTAATATGGTTAGTGTGCTATCTGCACAGAGGATAGCAAAGGAAGATAGTTCAGCTCTGTGGTCACACACTGTTCTAGCTGACTAATCACAGATTTAGTTGTTATTAATATGATTAGTGTGCTATCTGCACAGATGATAGCAAATTAAGATAATTCTGCTCTGGGGACACACACTGCTTTAGCTGACTTATCACAGATAGAGTTGTTACTAATATGATTAGTGTGCTATCTGCACAGATGATAGCAAAGGAAGATAGTTCAGCTCTGTGGTACACACTGCTTTAGCTGACTTATCACAGATAGAGTTGTTTCTAATATGATTAGTGTGCTATCTGCACAGATGATAGCAAAGGAAGATAGTTCAGCTCTGTGGTACACACTGCTTTAGCTGACTAATCACAGATATAGTTGTTACAAATATGATTAGTGTGCTATCTGCACAGATGATAGCAAAGGAAGATAGTTCAGCTCTGCGGTACACACTGCTTTAGCTGACTTATCACATATAGAGTTGTTTCTAATATGGTTAGTGTGCTATCTGCACAGAGGATAGCAAAGGAAGATAGTTCAGCTCTGTGGTACACACTGCTTTAGCTGACTAATCACAGATATAGTTGTTACAAATATGATTAGTGAGCTATCTGCACAGATGATATCAAAGGAAGATAGTTCAGCTCTGTGGGTACACACTGCTTTAGCTGACTAATCACAGATAGAGTTGTTACTAATATGATTAGTGTGCTATCTGCACAGATGATAGCAAAGGAAGATAGTTCAGCACTAAGGACACACACTGATTTAGCTGACTAATTACAGATAGAATTATTACTAATATGATTAGTGTGTTATCAGCACAGATGATAGCAAAGGAAGATAGTTCAGCTCTGTGGTCACATACTGCTTCAGCTGACTAATCACAGTTATAGTTGATATTAATATGATTAGTGTGCTATCTGCACAGATGATAGCAAAGGAAGATAGTTCAGCTCTGTGGTCACACACTGCTTTAGCTGACTAATCACAGATATAGTTGTTATTAATATGATTAGTGTGCTATCTGCACAGATGATAGCAAATTAAGATAATTCTGCTCTGGGGACACACACTGCTTTAGCTGACTTATCACAGATAGAGTTGTTACTAATATGATTAGTGTGCTATCTGCACAGATGATAGCAAAGGAAGATAGTTCAGCACTGTGGACACACACTGATTTAGCTGACTAATCACAGATAGAGTTGTTACTAATATGATTAGTGAGCTATCTGCACAGATGATAGCAAAGGAAGATAGTTCAGCTCTGTGGGTACACACTGCTTTAGCTGACTAATCACAGATATAGTTGTTACTAATATGATTAGTGTGCTATCTGCACAGATGATAGCAATGGAAGATAGTTCAGCTCTGTGGTACACACTGCTTTACCTGACTAATCATAGATAGAGTCAATCAGCTCAGAGTGACGTCACAGTAACCATTGAATTAAATCTATTATCTGCAGGAAAAAATGAAAAATTAATACATGAATGTCGTAGCACGGATAAGCAATTTTGGAATATTTCAAATTACATGTTCTTTAGGGTGAAAATCATCAGAAATTTATTGGATTTTCGTCCTTAAGATTTCAAGTGAATTGTAATTACTATTTTATGTTCGCTTCTGAACTGCAAGCATCTGTCACTGAAAATTACGCATGAAATATATAGAGAAAATGTAACAAAAAGGTCATTTAAAATGAATGGAAAAAGCTAATTTTACACTATATCATTAAGAGAAATATACAAATAATTTCTGTATAATTTAAAAAATATTCATGAAAATAAATGATCCTCTTTTTCGCTGGGTCTTGAACTCGGGTCCTCTTCGCTGAAATCAAGTACGTTATCCTCTCTGCCACGCCCTTCTCTTGAAATTATGCTGGAACTTATATATCACTTACTTCCTACTGAGATTTGAAAAATAATAAAGAATTTATTTATTTTAGATGGGGAAAGCGGTGGTTATCGTCACATTGGAGTATATATGAAATATAGTTTGTAATGTATTTTATGCATTTAAATGAGTTGATATAATACTGTTATTATTAGTTAAATATATTATCAAATTATCTATTTTATAATAATATTCCGAATTAAATGTATTTAATTCCATGGAGTTTGAAACTACTATTATATTTACATTCTCGAGGTTATTGTACATAATGAATGTAGTGACTGTGTTATCCTATATATCAGGTTTTTCAATAAATTAATAGAATTTCTTGTAAAAAATAGGTAGTATATGAAAAATATGAAATAATTATTATCTAACTAATTGTTAGTGCAGAGTAAGACAACTTTAACCATACATATTAAATGATGGTAATTACTGATGTGTAAGAATTTAAGTTTCCAGGACGGATGAACTTTCAGAAAAGGATAATAAATCTCAACAAATAACTATAATAATGTATGTACATTTAATGAGAACGCCACCTGGTGGTGAATTACATGATAAATAACGTTAATGATTGTATGTGAAGAGCATATAGATATTAGTTATAATAAAAGAGTGATGTATAACATACATTAATTACTCTTATTAGGATAATTCTTTGAGCTTCGTTGAAATAGGTTCACATTTACAGAGAGGGATAAACTTTCCCTTCAAAAAATTCCTTTGTATACCATGTGACAATTAGTTATTTAAAACATGTTTATTCCATGCTAAATTATGAAAATATATGTCATATGTAGTGCATTAGGTTTTACATGGATATGTGATAAATTAAGTATGGTTAACAAATGCTATAAGGATTATATTTAACATGTTTCTATGAAAGTGATGATAGCAAAGGAAGATAGTTCAGCTCTGTGGACACATACTGCTTCAGCTGACTAATCACAGTTATAGTTGATATTAATATGATTAGTGTGCTATCTACACAGATGATAGCAAAGGAAGATAGTTCAGCTCTGTGGTCACACACTGCTCTAGCTGACTAATCACAGATTTAGTTGTTATTAATATGATTAGTGTGCTATCTGCACAGATGATAGCAAATTAAGATAATTCTGCTCTGGGGACACACACTGCTTTAGCTGACTTATCACAGATAGAGTTGTTACTAATATGATTAGTGTGCTATCTGCACAGATGATAGCAAAGGAAGATAGTTCAGCTCTGTGGTACACACTGCTTTAGCTGACTTATCACAGATAGAGTTGTTTCTAATATGATTAGTGTGCTATCTGCACAGATGATAGCAAAGGAAGATAGTTCAGCTCTGTGGTACACACTGCTTTAGCTGACTAATCACAGATATAGTTGTTACAAATATGATTAGTGTGCTATCTGCACAGATGATAGCAAAGGAAGATAGTTCAGCTCTGCGGTACACACTGCTTTAGCTGACTTATCACAGATAGAGTTGTTTCTAATATGGTTAGTGTGCTATCTGCACAGATGATAGCAAAGGAAGATAGTTCAGCTCTGTGGTACACACTGCTTCAGCTGACTAATCACAGTTATAGTTGATATTAATATGATTAGTGTGCTATCTACACAGATGATAGCAAAGGAAGATAGTTCAGCTCTGTGGTCACACACTGCTCTAGCTGACTAATCACAGATTTAGTTGTTATTAATATGATTAGTGTGCTATCTGCACAGATGATAGCAAATTAAGATAATTCTGCTCTGGGGACACACACTGCTTTAGCTGACTTATCACAGATAGAGTTGTTACTAATATGATTAGTGTGCTATCTGCACAGATGATAGCAAAGGAAGATAGTTCAGCTCTGTGGTACACACTGCTTTAGCTGACTTATCACAGATAGAGTTGTTTCTAATATGATTAGTGTGCTATCTGCACAGATGATAGCAAAGGAAGATAGTTCAGCTCTGTGGTACACACTGCTTTAGCTGACTAATCACAGATATAGTTGTTACAAATATGATTAGTGTGCTATCTGCACAGATGATAGCAAAGGAAGATAGTTCAGCTCTGCGGTACACACTGCTTTAGCTGACTTATCACAGATAGAGTTGTTTCTAATATGGTTAGTGTGCTATCTGCACAGATGATAGCAAAGGAAGATAGTTCAGCTCTGTGGTACACACTGCTTTAGCTGACTAATCACAGATATAGTTGTTACAAATATGATTAGTGAGCTATCTGCACAGATGATATCAAAGGAAGATAGTTCAGCTCTGTGGGTACACACTGCTTTAGCTGACTAATCACAGATAGAGTTGTTACTAATATGATTAGTGTGCTATCTGCACAGATGATAGCAAAGGAAGATAGTTCAGCACTAAGGACACACACTGATTTAGCTGACTAATTACAGATAGAATTATTACTAATATGATTAGTGTGTTATCAGCACAGATGATAGCAAAGGAAGATAGTTCAGCTCTGTGGTCACACACTGCTTTAGCTGACTAATCACAGATATAGTTGTTATTAATATGATTAGTGTGCTATCTGCACAGATGATAGCAAATTAGGATAATTCTGCTCTGGGGACACACACTGCTTTAGCTGACTTATCACAGATAGAGTTGTTACTAATATGATTAGTGTGCTATCTGCACAGATGATAGCAAAGGAAGATAGTTCAGCACTAAGGACACACACTGATTTAGCTGACTAATTACAGATAGAATTATTACTAATATGATTAGTGTGTTATCAGCACAGATGATAGCAAAGGAAGATAGTTCAGCTCTGTGGTCACATACTGCTTCAGCTGACTAATCACAGTTATAGTTGATAATAATATGATTAGTGTGCTATCTGCACAGATGATAGCAAAGGAAGATAGTTCAGCTCTGTGGTCACACACTGCTTTAGCTGACTAATCACAGATATAGTTGTTATTAATATGATTAGTGTGCTATCTGCACAGATGATAGCAAATTAAGATAATTCTGCTCTGTGGTCACACACTGCTTTAGCTGACTTATCACAGATAGAGTTGTTACTAATATGATTAGTGTGCTATCTGCACAGATGATAGCAAAGGAAGATAGTTCAGCACTGTGGACACACACTGATTTAGCTGACTAATCACAGATAGAGTTGTTACTAATATGATTAGTGAGCTATCTGCACAGATGATAGCAAAGGAAGATAGTTCAGCTCTGTGGGTACACACTGCTTTAGCTGACTAATCACAGATATAGTTGTTACAAATATGATTAGTGTGCTATCTGCACAGATGATAGCAAAGGAAGATAGTTCAGCACTAAGGACACACACTGATTTAGCTGACTAATTACAGATAGAATTATTACTAATATGATTAGTGTGTTATCAGCACAGATGATAGCAAAGGAAGATAGTTCAGCTCTGTGGTCACATACTGCTTCAGCTGACTAATCACAGTTATAGTTGATATTAATATGATTAGTGTGCTATCTGCACAGATGATAGCAAAGGAAGATAGTTCAGCTCTGTGGTCACACACTGCTTTAGCTGACTAATCACAGATATAGTTGTTATTAATATGATTAGTGTGCTATCTGCACAGATGATAGCAAATTAAGATAATTCTGCTCTGGGGACACACACTGCTTTAGCTGACTTATCACAGATAGAGTTGTTACTAATATGATTAGTGTGCTATCTGCACAGATGATAGCAAAGGAAGATAGTTCAGCACTGTGGACACACACTGATTTAGCTGACTAATCACAGATAGAATTGTTACTAATATGATTAGTGAGCTATCTGCACAGATGATAGCAAAGGAAGATAGTTCAGCTCTGTGGTACACACTGCTTTAGCTGACTTATCACAGATAGAGTTGTTTCTAATATGATTAGTGTGCTATCTGCACAGATGATAGCAAAGGAAGATAGTTCAGCTCTGTGGTACACACTGCTTTAGCTGACTAATCACAGATATAGTTGTTACAAATATGATTAGTGTGCTATCTGCACAGATGATAGCAAAGGAAGATAGTTCAGCTCTGCAGTACACACTGCTTTAGCTGACTTATCACAGATAGAGTTGTTTCTAATATGGTTAGTGTGCTATCTGCACAGATGATAGCAAAGGAAGATAGTTCAGCTCTGTGGTACACACTGCTTTAGCTGACTAATCACAGATATAGTTGTTACAAATATGATTAGTGAGCTATCTGCACAGATGATATCAAAGGAAGATAGTTCAGCTCTGTGGGTACACACTGCTTTAGCTGACTAATCACAGATAGAGTTGTTACTAATATGATTAGTGTGCTATCTGCACAGATGATAGCAAAGGAAGATAGTTCAGCACTAAGGACACACACTGATTTAGCTGACTAATTACAGATAGAATTATTACTAATATGATTAGTGTGTTATCAGCACAGATGATAGCAAAGGAAGATAGTTCAGCTCTGTGGTCACATACTGCTTCAGCTGACTAATCACAGTTATAGTTGATATTAATATGATTAGTGTGCTATCTGCACAGATGATAGCAAAGGAAGATAGTTCAGCTCTGTGGTCACACACTGCTTTAGCTGACTTATCACAGATAGAGTTGTTACTAATATGATTAGTGTGCTATCTGCACAGATGATCGCAAAGGAAGATAGTTCAGCACTGTGGACACACACTGATTTAGCTGACTAATCACAGATAGAGTTGTTACTAATATGATTAGTGAGCTATCTGCACAGATGATAGCAAAGGAAGATAGTTCAGCTCTGTGGGTACACACTGCTTTAGCTGACTAATCACAGATATAGTTGTTACTAATATGATTAGTGAGCTATCTGCACAGATGATAGCAATGGAAGATAGTTCAGCTCTGTGGTACACACTGCTTCACCTGACTAATCATAGATAGAGTCAATCAGCTCAGAGTGACGTCACAGTAACCATTGAATTAAATCTATTATCTGCAGGAAAAAATGAAAAATTAATACATGAATGTCGTAGCACGGATAAGCAATTTTGGAATATTTCAAATTATATGTTCTTTAGGGTGAAAATCATCAGAAATTTATTGGATTTTCGTCCTTAAGATTTCAAGTGAATTGAAATTACTATTTTATGTTCGCTTCTGAACTGCAAGTATCTGTCACTGAAAATTACGCATGAAATATATAGAGAAAATGTAACAAAAAGGTCATTTAAAATGAATGGAAAAAGCTAATTTTACACTATATCATTAAGAAAAATATACAAATAATTTCTGTATAATTTAAAAATATTCATGAAAATAAATGATCCTCTTCTTCGCTGGGTCTTGAACTCGGGTCCTCTTCGCTGAAGTCCAGTACATTATCCTCTCTGCCACGCCCTTCTCTTGAAATTCTGCTGGAACTTATATATTACTTACTTCCTACTGAGATTTGAAAATTAATAAAGAATTTATTTATTTTAGATGGGGAAAGCGGTGGTTATCGTCACATTGGAGTATATATGAAATATAGTTTGTAATGTATTTTATGCATTTAAATGAGTTGATATAATACTGTTATTATTAGTTAAATATATTATCAAATTATCTATTTTATAATAATATTCCGAATTAAATGTATTTAACTCCATGGAGTTTGAAACTACTATTATATTTACATTCTCGAGGTTATTGTACATAATGAATGTAGTGACTGTGTTATCCTATATATCAGGTTTTTCAATAAATTAATAGAATTTCTTGTAAAAAATAGGTAGTATATGAAAAATATGAAATAATTATTATCTAACTAATTGTTAGTGCAAAGTAAGACAACTTTAACCATACATATTAAATGATGGTAATTACTGATGTGTAAGAATTTAAGTTTCCAGGACGGATGAACTTTTAGAAAAGGATAATAAATCTCAACAAATAACTATAATAATGTATGTACATTTAATGTGAACGCCACCTGGTGGTGAATTACATGATAAATAACGTTAATGATTGTATGTGAAGAGCATATAGATATTAGTTATAATAAAAGAGTGATGTATAACATACATTAATTACACTCTTATTAGGATAATTCTTTGAGCTTCGTTGAAATAGGTTCACATTTACAGAGAGGGATAAACTTTCCCTTCAAAAAATTCCTTTGTATACCATGTGACACTTAGTCATTTAAAACTTGTTAATTCCATTCTACATTATGCAAATAGATGTCATATGTATTGCATTAGGTTTTACATGGATATGTGATAAATTAAGTATGGTTAACAAATGCTATAAGGATTATATTTAACATTTTTCTATGAATGTGATGATAGCAAAGGAAGATTGTTCAGCTCTGTGGACACACACTGCTTTAGCTGACTAATCACATATATAGTTGTTACTAATATGATTAGTGTGCTATCTGCACAGATGATAGCAAAGGAAGATAGTTCAGCTCTGTGGGCACACACATCTTTAGCTGACTAATCTCAGATATAGTTGTTATTAATATGATTAGTGTGCTATCTACACAGATGATACCAAAGGAAGATAGTTCAGCTCTGTGGTACACACTGCTTCAGCTGACTAATCACAGATAGAGTTGTTACTAATATGATTAGTGTGCTATCTGCACAGATGATAGCGAAGGAAGATAGTTCAGCTCTGTGGTACACACTGCTTTAGCTGACTAATCACAGATAGAGTTGTTACTAATATGATTAGTGTGCTATCTGCAAATATGATAGCAAAGGAAGATAGTTCAGCTCTGGGGTACATACTGCTTTAGCTGACTTATCACAGATAGAGTTGTTTCTAATATGATTAGAGAGCTATCTGCACAGATGATAGCAAAGGAAGATAGTTCAGCTCTGTGGGTACACACTGCTTTAGCTGACTAATCACAGATAGAGTTGTTACTTATATGATTAGTGTGCTATCTGCACAGATGATAGCAATGGAAGATAGTTCAGCTCTGTGGTACACACCGCTTTACCTGACTAATCATAGATAGAGTCAATCAGCTCAGAGTGACGTCACAGTAACCATTGAATTAAATCTATTATCTACAGGAAAAAATGAAAAATTAATACATGAATGTCGTAGCACGGATAAGCAATTTTGGAATATTTCAAATTATATGTTCTTTAGGGTGAAAATCATCAGAAATTTATTGGATTTTCGTCCTTAAGATTTCAAGTGAATTGAAATTACTATTTTATGTTCGCTTCTGAACTGCAAGCATCTGTCACTGAAAATTACGCATGAAATATATAGAGAAAATGTAACAAAAAGGTCATTTAAAATGAATGGAAAAAGCTAATTTTACACTATATCATTAAGAAAAATATACAAATAATTTCTGTATAATTTAAAAAATATTCATGAAAGTAAATGATCCTCTTCTTCGCTGGGTCTTGAACTCGGGTCCTCTTCGCTGAAGTCCAGTACGTTATCCTCTCTGCCACGCCCTTCTCTTGAATTATGCTGGAACTTATATATTACTTACTTCCTACTGAGATTTGAAAAATAATAAAGAATTTATTCATTTTAGATGGGGAAAGCGGTGGTTATCGTCACATTGGAGTATATATGAAATATAGTTTGTAATGTATTTTATGCATTTAAATGAGTTGATATAATACTGTTATTATTAGTTAAATATATTATCAAATTATCTATTTTATAATAATATTCCGAATTAAATGTATTTAACTCCATGGAGTTTGAAACTACTATTATATTTACATTCTTGAGGTTATTGTACATAATGAATGTAGTGACTGTGTTATCCTATATATCAGGTTTTTCAATAAATTAATAGAATTTCTTGTAAAAAATAGGTAGTATATGAAAAATATGAAATAATTATTATCTAACTAATTGTTAGTGCAAAGTAAGACAACTTTAACCATACATATTAAATGATGGTAATTACTGATGTGTAAGAATTTAAGTTTCCAGGACGGATGAACTTTTAGAAAAGGATAATAAATCTCAACAAATAACTATAATAATGTATGTACATTTAATGAGAACGCCACCTGGTGGTGAATTACATGATAAATAACGTTAATGATTGTATGTGAAGAGCATATAGATATTAGTTATAATAAAAGAGTGATGTATAACATACATTAATTACTCTTATTAGGATAATTCTTTGAGCTTCGTTGAAATAGGTTCACATTTACAGAGAGGGATAAACTTTCTCTTCAAAAAATTCCTTTGTATACCATGTGACACTTAGTCATTTAAAACATGTTTATTCCATGCTAAATTATGAAAATATATGTCATATGTATTGCATTAGGTTTTACATGGATATGTGATAAATTAAGTATGGTTAACAAATGCTATAAGGATTATATTTAACATGTTTCTATGAAAGTGATGATAGCAAAGGAAGATAGTTCAGCTCTGTGGACACATACTGCTTCAGCTGACTAATCACAGTTATAGTTGATATTAATATGATTAGTGTGCTATCTACACAGATGATAGCAAAGGAAGATAGTTCAGCTCTGTGGTCACACACTGCTTTAGCTGACTAATCACAGATATAGTTGTTATTAATATGATTAGTGTGCTATCTGCACAGATGATAGCAAATTAAGATAATTCTGCTCTGGGGACACACACTGCTTTAGCTGACTTATCACAGATAGAGTTGTTACTAATATGATTAGTGTGCTATCTGCACAGATGATAGCTAAGGAAGATAGTTCAGCTCTGTGGTACACACTGCTTTAGCTGACTTATCACAGATAGAGTTGTTTCTAATATGATTAGTGTGCTATCTGCACAGATGATAGCAAAGGAAGATAGTTCAGCTCTGTGGTACACACTGCTTTAGCTGACTAATCACAGATATAGTTGTTACAAATATGATTAGTGTGCTATCTGCACAGATGATAGCAAAGGAAGATAGTTCAGCTCTGCGGTACACACTGCTTTAGCTGACTTATCACATATAGAGTTGTTTCTAATATGGTTAGTGTGCTATCTGCACAGATGATAGCAAAGGAAGATAGTTCAGCTCTGTGGTACACACTGCTTTAGCTGACTAATCACAGATATCGTTGTTACAAATATGATTAGTGAGCTATCTGCACAGATGATATCAAAGGAAGATAGTTCAGCTCTGTGGGTACACACTGCTTTAGCTGACTAATCACAGATAGAGTTGTTACTAATATGATTAGTGTGCTATCTGCACAGATGATAGCAAAGGAAGATAGTTCAGCACTAAGGACACACACTGATTTAGCTGACTAATTACAGATAGAATTATTACTAATATGATTAGTGTGTTATCAGCACAGATGATAGCAAAGGAAGATAGTTCAGCTCTGTGGTCATATACTGCTTCAGCTGACTAATCACAGTTATAGTTGATATTAATATGATTAGTGTGCTATCTGCACAGATGATAGCAAAGGAAGATAGTTCAGCTCTGTGGTCACACACTGCTTTAGCTGACTAATCACAGATATAGTTGTTATTAATATGATTAGTGTGCTATCTGCACAGATGATAGCAAATTAAGATAATTCTGCTCTGGGGACACACACTGCTTAACTGACTTATCACAGATAGAGTTGTTACTAATATGATTAGTGTGCTATCTGCACAGATGATAGCAAAGGAAGATAGTTCAGCTCTGTGGTACACACTGCTTTAGCTGACTTATCACAGATAGAGTTGTTTCTAATATGATTAGTGTGCTATCTGCACAGATGATAGCAAAGGAAGATAGTTCAGCTCTGTGGTACACACTGCTTTAGCTGACTAATCACAGATATAGTTGTAACAAATATGATTAGTGTGCTATCTGCACAGATGATAGCAAAGGAAGATAGTTCAGCTCTGCGGTACACACTGCTTTAGCTGACTTATCACATATAGAGTTGTTTCTAATATGGTTAGTGTGCTATCTGCACAGATGATAGCAAAGGAAGATAGTTCAGCTCTGTGGTACACACTGCTTTAGCTGACTAATCACAGATATAGTTGTTACAAATATGATTAGTGAGCTATCTGCACAGATGATATCAAAGGAAGATAGTTCAGCTCTGTGGGTACACACTGCTTTAGCTGACTAATCACAGATAGAGTTGTTACTAATATGATTAGTGTGCTATCTGCACAGATGATAGCAAAGGAAGATAGTTCAGCACTAAGGACACACACTGATTTAGCTGACTAATTACAGATAGAATTATTACTAATATGATTAGTGTGTTATCAGCACAGATGATAGCAAAGGAAGATAGTTCAGCTCTGTGGTCACATACTGCTTCAGCTGACTAATCACAGTTATAGTTGATATTAATATGATTAGTGTGCTATCTGCACAGATGATAGCAAAGGAAGATAGTTCAGCTCTGTGGTCACACACTGCTTTAGCTGACTAATCACAGATATAGTTGTTATTAATATGATTAGTGTACTATCTGCACAGATGATAGCAAATTAAGATAATTCTGCTCTGGGGACACACACTGCTTTAGCTGACTTATCACAGATAGAGTTGTTACTAATATGATTAGTGTGCTATCTGCACAGATGATAGCAAAGGAAGATAGTTCAGCACTGTGGACACACACTGATTTAGCTGACTAATCACAGATAGAGTTGTTACTAATATGATTAGTGAGCTATCTGCACAGATGATAGCAAAGGAAGATAGTTCAGCTCTGTGGGTACACACTGCTTTAGCTGACTAATCACAGATATAGTTGTTACTAATATGATTAGTGTGCTATCTGCACAGATGATAGCAATGGAAGATAGTTCAGCTCTGTGGTACACACTGCTTTACCTGACTAATCATAGATAGAGTCAATCAGCTCAGAGTGACGTCACAGTAACCATTGAATTAAATCTATTATCTGCAGGAAAAAATGAAAAATTAATACATGAATGTCGTAGCACGGATAAGCAATTTTGGAATATTTCAAATTATATGTTCTTTAGGGTGAAAATCATCAGAAATTTATTGGATTTTCGTCCTTAAGATTTCAAGTGAATTGAAATTACTATTTTATGTTCGCTTCTGAACTGCAAGCATCTGTCACTGAAAATTACGCATCAAATATATAGAGAAAATGTAACAAAAAGGTCATTTAAAATGAATGGAAAAAGCTAATTTTACACTATATCATTAAGAAAAATATACAAATAATTTCTGTATAATTTAAAAAATATTCATGAAAATAAATGATCCTCTTCTACGCTGGGTCTTGAACTGGGGTCCTCTTCGCTGAAGTCCAGTACGTTATCCTCTCTGCCACGCCCTTCTTTTGAAATTATGCTGGAACTTATATATTACTAACTTCCTACTGAGATTTGAAAAATAATAAAGAATTTATTTATTTTAGATGGGGAAAGCGGTGGTTATCGTCACATTGGAGTATATATGAAATATAGTTTGTAATGTATTTTAAGCATTTAAATGAGTTGATATAATACTGTTATTATTAGTTAGATATATTATCAAATTATCTATTTTATAATAATATTCCGAATTAAATGTATTTAACTCCATGGAGTTTGAAACTACTATTATATTTACATTCTCGAGGTTATTGTACATAATGAATGTAGTGACTGTGTTATCCTATATATCAGGTTTTTCAATAAATTAATAGAATTTCTTGTAAAAAATAGGTAGTATATGAAAAATATGAAATAATTATTATCTAACAAATTGTTAGTGCAAAGTAAGACAACTTTAACCATACATATTAAATGATGGTAATTACTGATGTGTAAGAATTTAAGTTTCCAGGACGGATGAACTTTTAGAAAAGGATAATAAATCTCAACAAATAACTATAATAATGTATGTACATTTAATGAGAACGCCACCTGGTGGTGAATTACATGATAAATAACGTTAATGATTGTATGTGAAGAGCATATAGATATTAGTTATAATAAAAGAGTGATGTATAACATACATTAATTACTCTTATTAGGATAATTCTTTGAGCTTCGTTGAAATAGGTTCACATTTACAGAGAGGAATAAACTTTCCCTTCAAAAAATTCCTTTGTATACCATGTGACACTTAGTCATTTAAAACATGTTTATTCCATGCTAAATTATGAAAATATATGTCATATGTATTGCATTAGGTTTTACATGGATATGTGATAAATTAAGTATGGTTAACAAATGCTATAAGGATTATATTTAACATGTTTCTATGAAAGTGATGATAGCAAAGGAAGATAGTTCAGCTCTGTGGACACATACTGCTTCAGCTGACTAATCACAGTTATAGTTGATATTAATATGATTAGTGTGCTATCTACACAGATGATAGCAAAGGAAGATAGTTCAGCTCTGTGGTCACACACTGCTTTAGCTGACTAATCACAGATATAGTTGTTATTAATATGATTAGTGTGCTATCTGCACAGATGATAGCAAATTAAGATAATTCTGCTCTGGGGACACACACTGCTTTAGCTGACTTATCACAGATAGAGTTGTTACTAATATGATTAGTGTGCTATCTGCACAGATGATAGCAAAGGAAGATAGTTCAGCTCTGTGGTACACACTGCTTTAGCTGACTTATCACAGATAGAGTTGTTTCTAATATGATTAGTGTGCTATCTGCACAGATGATAGCAAAGGAAGATAGTTCAGCTCTGTGGTACACACTGCTTTAGCTGACTAATCACAGATATAGTTGTTACAAATATGATTAGTGTGCTATCTGCACAGATGATAGCAAAGGAAGATAGTTCAGCTCTGTGGGTACACACTGCTTTAGCTGACTTATCACAGATAGAGTTGTTACTAATATGATTAGTGTGCTATCTGCACAGATGATAGCAAAGGAAGATAGTTCAGCTCTGTGGTACACACAGCTTTAGCTGACTTATCAAAGATAGAGTTGTTTCTAATATGATTAGTGTGCTATCTGCACAGATGATAGCAAAGGAAGATAGTTCAGCTCTGTGGTACACACTGCTTTAGCTGACTAATCACAGATATAGTTGTTACAAATATGATTAGTGTGCTATCTGCACAGATGATAGCAAAGGAAGATAGTTCAGCTCTGCGGTACACACTGCTTTAGCTGACTTATCACAGATAGAGTTGTTTCTAATATGGTTAGTGTGCTATCTGCACAGATGATAGCAAAGGAAGATAGTTCAGCTCTGTGGTACACACTGCTTTAGCTGACTAATCACAGATATAGTTGTTACAAATATGATTAGTGAGCTATCTGCACAGATGATATCAAAGGAAGATAGTTCAGCTCTGTGGGTACACACTGCTTTAGCTGACTTATTACAGATAGAGTTGTTACTAATATGATTAGTGTGCTATCTGCACAGATGATAGCAGAGGAAGATAGTTCAGCACTAAGGACACACACTGATTTAGCTGACTAATTACAGATAGAATTATTACTAATATGATTAGTGTGTTATCAGCACAGATGATAGCAAAGGAAGATAGTTCAGCTCTGTGGTCACATACGGCTTCAGCTGACTAATCACAGTTATAGTTGATATTAATATGATTAGTGTGCTATCTGCACAGATGATAGCAAAGGAAGATAGTTCAGCTCTGTGGTCACACACTGCATTAGCTGACTTATCACAGATAGAGTTGTTACTAATATGATTAGTGTGCTATCTGCACAGATGATAGCAAAGGAAGATAGTTCAGCACTGTGGACACACACTGATTTAGCTGACTAATCACAGATAGAGTTGTTACTAATATGATTAGTGAGCTAACTGCACAGATGATAGCAAAGGAAGATAGTTCAGTTCTGTGGGTACACACTGCTTTAGCTGACTAATCACAGATATAGTTGTTACTAATATGATTAGTGTGCTATCTGCACAGATGATAGCAATGGAAGATAGTTCAGCTCTGTGGTACACACTGCTTTACCTGACTAATCATAGATAGAGTCAATCAGCTCAGAGTGACGTCACAGTAACCATTGAATTAAATCTATTATCTGCAGGAAAAAATGAAAAATTAATACATGAATGTCGTAGCACGGATAAGCAATTTTGGAATATTTCAAATTATATGTTCTTTAGGGTGAAAATCATCAGAAATTTATTGGATTTTCGTCCTTAAGATTTCAAGTGAATTGAAATTACTATTTTATGTTCGTTTCTGAACTGCAAGCATCTGTCACTGAAAATTACGCATGAAATATATAGAGAAAATGTAACAAAAAGGTCATTTAAAATGAATGGAAAAAGCTAATTTTACACTATATCATTAAGAAAAATATACAAATAATTTCTGTATAAATTAAAAAATATTCATGAAAATAAATTATCCTCTTCTTCGCTGGGTCTTGAACTCGGGTCCTCTTCGCTGAAGTCCAGTACGTTATCCTCTCTGCCACGCCCTTCTCTTGAAATTCTGCTGGAACTTATATATCACTTACTTCCTACTGAGATTTGAAAATTAATAAAGAATTTATTTATTTTAGATGGGGAAAGCGGTGGTTATCGTCACATTGGAGTATATATGAAATATAGTTTGTAATGTATTTTATGCATTTAAATGAGTTGATATAATACTGTTATTATTAGTTAAATATATTATCAAATTATCTATTTTATAATAATATTCCGAATTAAATGTATTTAACTCCATGGAGTTTGAAACTACTATTATATTTACATTCTCGAGGTTATTGTACATAATGAATGTAGTGACTGTGTTATCCTATATATCAGGTTTTTCAATAAATTAATAGAATTTCTTGTAAAAAATAGGTAGTATATGAAAAATATGAAATAATTATTATCTAACTAATTGTTAGTGCAAAGTAAGACAACTTTAACCATACATATTAAATGATGGTAATTACTGATGTGTAAGAATTTAAGTTTCCAGGACGGATGAACTTTTAGAAAAGGATAATAAATCTCAACAAATAACTATAATAATGTATGTACATTTAATGTGAACGCCACCTGGTGGTGAATTACATGATAAATAACGTTAATGATTGTATGTGAAGAGCATATAGATATTAGTTATAATAAAAGAGTGATGTATAACATACATTAATTACTCTCTTATTAGGATAATTCTTTGAGCTTCGTTGAAATAGGTTCACATTTACAGAGAGGGATAAACTTTCCCTTCAAAAAATTCCTTTGTATACCATGTGACACTTAGTCATTTAAAACATGTTTATTCCATGCTAAATTATGAAAATATATGTCATATGTATTGCATTAGGTTTTACATGGATATGTGATAAATTAAGTATGGTTAACAAATGCTATAAGGATTATATTTAACATGTTTCTATGAAAGTGATGATAGCAAAGGAAGATAGTTCAGCTCTGTGGACACATACTGCTTCAGCTGACTAATCACAGTTATAGTTGATATTAATATGATTAGTGTGCTATCTACACAGATGATAGCAAAGGAAGATAGTTCAGCTCTGTGGTCACACACTGCTTTAGCTGACTAATCACAGATATAGTTGTTATTAATATGATTAGTGTGCTATCTGCACAGATGATAGCAAATTAAGATAATTCTGCTCCGGGGACACACACTGCTTTAGCTGACTTATCACAGATAGAGTTGTTACTAATATGATTAGTGTGCTATCTGCACAGATGATAGCAAAGGAAGATAGTTCAGCTCTGTGGTACACACTGCTTTAGCTGACTTATCACAGATAGAGTTGTTTCTAATATGATTAGTGTGCTATCTGCACAGATGATAGCAAAGGAAGATAGTTCAGCTCTGTGGTACACACTGCTTTAGCTGACTAATCACAGATATAGTTGTTACAAATATGATTAGTGTGCTATCTGCACAGATGATAGCAAAGGAAGATAGTTCAGCTCTGCGGTACACACTGCTTTAGCTGACTTATCACAGATAGAGTTGTTTCTAATATGGTTAGTGTGCTATCTGCACAGATGATAGCAAAGGAAGATAGTTCAGCTCTGTGGTACACACTGCTTTAGCTGACTAATCACAGATATAGTTGTTACAAATATGATTAGTGAGCTATCTGCACAGATGATATCAAAGGAAGATAGTTCAGCTCTGTGGGTACACACTGCTTTAGCTGACTAATCACAGATAGAGTTGTTACTAATATGATTAGTGTGCTATCTGCACAGATGATAGCAAAGGAAGATAGTTCAGCACTAAGGACACACACTGATTTAGCTGACTAATTACAGATAGAATTATTACTAATATGATTAGTGTGTTATCAGCACAGATGATAGCAAAGGAAGATAGTTCAGCTCTGTGGTCACATACTGCTTCAGCTGACTAATCACAGTTATAGTTGATATTAATATGATTAGTGTGCTATCTGCACAGATGATAGCAAAGGAAGATAGTTCAGCTCTGTGGTCACACACTGCTTTAGCTGACTAATCACAGATATAGTTGTTATTAATATGATTAGTGTGCTATCTGCACAGATGATAGCAAATTAAGATAATTCTGCTCTGGGGACACACACTGCTTTAGCTGACTTATCACAGATAGAGTTGTTACTAATATGATTAGTGTGCTATCTGCACAGATGATAGCAAAGGAAGATAGTTCAGCACTGTGGACACACACTGATTTAGCTGACTAATCACAGATAGAGTTGTTACTAATATGATTAGTGAGCTATCTGCACAGATGATAGCAAAGGAAGATAGTTCAGCTCTGTGGGTACACACTGCTTTAGCTGACTTATCACAGATAGAGTTGTTACTAATATGATTAGTGTGCTATCTGCACAGATGATAGCAAAGGAAGATAGTTCAGCTCTGTGGTACACACAGCTTTAGCTGACTTATCAAAGATAGAGTTGTTTCTAATATGATTAGTGTGCTATCTGCACAGATGATAGCAAAGGAAGATAGTTCAGCTCTGTGGTACACACTGCTTTAGCTGACTAATCACAGATATAGTTGTTACAAATATGATTAGTGAGCTATCTGCACAGATGATATCAAAGGAAGATAGTTCAGCTCTGTGGGTACACACTGCTTTAGCTGACTTATTACAGATAGAGTTGTTACTAATATGATTAGTGTGCTATCTGCACAGATGATAGCAGAGGAAGATTGTTCAGCACTAAGGACACACACTGATTTAGCTGACTAATTACAGATAGAATTATTACTAATATGATTAGTGTGTTATCAGCACAGATGATAGCAAAGGAAGATAGTTCAGCTCTGTGGTCACATACGGCTTCAGCTGACTAATCACAGTTATAGTTGATATTAATATGATTAGTGTGCTATTTGCACAGATGATAGCAAAGGAAGATAGTTCAGCTCTGTGGTCACCCACTGCTTTAGCTGACTAATCACAGCTTTAGTTGTTATTAATATGATTAGTGTGCTATCTGCACAGATGATAGCAAATTAAGATAATTCTGCTCTGGGGACACACACTGCTTTAGCTGACTCATCACAGATAGATTTATTACTAATATGATTAGTGTGCTATCTGCACAGATGATAGCAAAGGAAGATAGTTCAGCACTGTGGACACACACTGATTTAGCTGACTAATCACAGATAGAGTTGTTACTAATATGATTAGTGTGCTATCTGCACAGATGATAGCAAAGCAAGATAGTTCAGCTCTGTGGACACACACTGATTTAGCTGACTAATCACAGATAGAGTTGTTACTAATATGATTAGTGAGCTATCTGCACAGATGATAGCAAATTAAGATAATTCTGCACTATGGACACACACTGATTTAGCTGACTAATCACAGATAGAGTTGTTACTAATATGATTAGTGAGCTATCTGCACAGATGATAGCAAAGGAAGATAGTTCAGCTCTGTGGGTACACACTGCTTTAGCTGACTAATCACAGATATAGTTGTTACTAATATGATTAGTGTGCTATCTGCACAGATGATAGCAATGGAAGATAGTTCAGCTCTGTGGTACACACTGCTTCACCTGACTAATCATAGATAGAGTCAATGAGCTCAGAGTGACGTCACAGTAACCATTGAATTAAATCTATTATCTGCAGGAAAAAATGAAAAATTAATACATGAATGTCGTAGCACGGATAAGTAATTTTGGAATATTTCAAATTATATGTTCTTTAGGGTGAAAATCATCAGAAATTTATTGGATTTTCGTCCTTAAGATTTCAAGTGAATTGAAATTACTATTTTATGTTCGCTTCTGAACTGCAAGCATCTGTCACTGAAAATTACGCATGAAATATATAGAGAAAATGTAACAAAAAGGTCATTTAAAATGAATGGTAAAAGCTAATTTTACACTATATCATTAAGAAAAATATACAAATAATTTCTGTATAATTTAAAAAATATTCATGAAAATAAATGATTTTCTTCTTCGCTGGGTCTTGAACTCGGGTCCTCTTCGCTGAAGTCCAGTACGTTATCCTCTCTGCCACGCCCTTCTCTTGAAATTCTGCTGGAACTTATATATTAGTTACTTCCTACTGAGATTTGAAAATTAATAAAGAATTTATTTATTTTAGATGGGGAAAGCGGTGGTTATCGTCACATTGGAGTATATATGAAATATAGTTTGTAATGTATTTTATGCATTTAAATGAGTTGATATAATACTGTTATTATTAGTTAAATATATTATCAAATTATCTATTTTATAATAATATTCCGAATTAAATGTATTTAACTCCATGGAGTTTGAAACTACTATTATATTTACATTCTCGAGGTTATTGTACATAATGAATGTAGTGACTGTGTTATCCTATATATCAGGTTTTTCAATAAATTAATAGAATTTCTTGTAAAAAATAGGTAGTATATATGAAAAATATGAAATAATTATTATCTAACTAATTGTTAGTGCAAAGTAAGACAACTTTAACCATACATATTAAATGATGGTAATTACTGATGTGTAAGAATTTAAGTTTCCAGGACGGATGAACTTTTAGAAAAGGATAATAAATCTCAACAAATAACTATAATAATGTATGTACATTTAATGAGAACGCCACCTGGTGGTGAATTACATGATAAATAACGTTAATGATTGTATGTGAAGAGCATATAGATATTAGTTATAATAAAAGAGTGATGTATAACATACATTAATTACTCTTATTAGGATAATTCTTTGAGCTTCGTTGAAATAGGTTCACATTTACAGAGAGGGATAAACTTTCCCTTCAAAAAATTCCTTTGTATACCATGTGACACTTAGTCATTTAAAACATGTTTATTCCATGCTAAATTATGAAAATATATGTCATATGTATTGCATTAGGTTTTACATGGATATGTGATAAATTAAGTATGGTTAACAAATGCTATAAGGATTATATTTAACATGTTTCAATGAAAGTGATGATAGCAAAGGAAGATAGTTCAGCTCTGTGGACACATACTGCTTCAGCTGACTAATCACAGTTATAGTTGATATTAATATAATTAGTGTGCTATCTACACAGATGATAGCAAAGGAAGATAGTTCAGCTCTGTGGTCACACACTGCTTTAGCTGACTAATCACAGATATAGTCGTTATTAATATGATTAGTGTGCTATCTGCACAGATGATAGCAAATTAAGATAATTCTGCTCTGGGGACACACACTGCTTTAGCTGACTTATCACAGATAGAGTTGTTACTAATATGATTAGTGTGCTATCTGCACAGATGATAGCAAAGGAAGATAGTTCAGCTCTGTGGTACACACTGCTTTAGCTGACTTATCACAGATAGAGTTGTTTCTAATATGATTAGTGTGCTATCTGCACAGATGATAGCAAAGGAAGATAGTTCAGCTCTGTGGTACACACTGCTTTAGCTGACTAATCACAGATATAGTTGTTACAAATATGATTAGTGTGCTATCTGCACAGATGATAGCAAAGGAAGATAGTTCAGCTCTGCGGTACACACTGCTTTAGCTGACTTATCACAGATAGAGTTGTTTCTAATATGGTTAGTGTGCTATCTGCACAGATGATAGCAAAGGAAGATAGTTCAGCTCTGTGGTACACACTGCTTTAGCTGACTAATCACAGATATAGTTGTTACAAATATGATTAGTGAGCTATCTGCACAGATGATATCAAAGGAAGATAGTTCAGCTCTGAGGGTACACACTGCTTTAGCTGACTAATTACAGATAGAGTTGTTACTAATATGATTAGTGTGCTATCTGCACAGATGATAGCAGAGGAAGATAGTTCAGCACTAAGGACACACACTGATTTAGCTGACTAATTACAGATAGAATTATTACTAATATGATTAGTGTGTTATCAGCACAGATGATAGCAAAGGAAGATAGTTCAGCTCTGTGGTCACATACGGCTTCAGCTGACTAATCACAGTTATAGTTGATATTAATATGATTAGTGTGCTATCTGCACAGATGATAGCAAAGGAAGATAGTTCAGCTCTGTGGTCACACACTGCATTAGCTGACTTATCACAGATAGAGTTGTTACTAATATGATTAGTGTGCTATCTGCACAGATGATAGCAAAGGAAGATAGTTCAGCACTGTGGACACACACTGATTTAGCTGACTAATCACAGATAGAGTTGTTACTAATATGATTAGTGAGCTAACTGCACAGATGATAGCAAAGGAAGATAGTTCAGCTCTGTGGGTACACACTGCTTTAGCTGACTAATCACAGATATAGTTGTTACTAATATGATTAGTGTGCTATCTGCACAGATGATAGCAATGGAAGATAGTTCAGCTCTGTGGTACACACTGCTTTACCTGACTAATCATAGATAGAGTCAATCAGCTCAGAGTGACGTCACAGTAACCATTGAATTAAATCTATTATCTGCAGGAAAAAATGAAAAATTAATACATGAATGTCGTAGCACGGATAAGCAATTTTGGAATATTTCAAATTATATGTTCTTTAGGGTGAAAATCATCAGAAATTTATTGGATTTTCGTCCTTAAGGTTTCAAGTGAATTGAAATTACTATTTTATGTTCGTTTCTGAACTGCAAGCATCTGTCACTGAAAATTACGCATGAAATATATAGAGAAAATGTAACAAAAAGGTCATTTAAAATGAATGGAAAAAGCTAATTTTACACTATATCATTAAGAAAAATATACAAATAATTTCTGTATAAATTAAAAAATATTCATGAAAATAAATTATCCTCTTCTTCGCTGGGTCTTGAACTCGGGTCCTCTTCGCTGAAGTCCAGTACGTTATCCTCTCTGCCACGCCCTTCTCTTGAAATTCTGCTGGAACTTATATATCACTTACTTCCTACTGAGATTTGAAAATTAATAAAGAATTTATTTATTTTAGATGGGGAAAGCGGTGGTTATCGTCACATTGGAGTATATATGAAATATAGTTTGTAATGTATTTTATGCATTTAAATGAGTTGATATAATACTGTTATTATTAGTTAAATATATTATCAAATTATCTATTTTATAATAATATTCCGAATTAAATGTATTTAACTCCATGGAGTTTGAAACTACTATTATATTTACATTCTCGAGGTTATTTTACATAATGAATGTAGTGACTGTGTTATCCTATATATCAGGTTTTTCAATAAATTAATAGAATTTCTTGTAAAAAATAGGTAGTATATGAAAAATATGAAATAATTATTATCTAACTAATTGTTAGTGCAAAGTAAGACAACTTTAACCATACATATTAAATGATGGTAATTACTGATGTGTAAGAATTTAAGTTTCCAGGACGGATGAACTTTTAGAAAAGGATAATAAATCTCAACAAATAACTATAATAATGTATGTACATTTAATGTGAACGCCACCTGGTGGTGAATTACATGATAAATAACGTTAATGATTGTATGTGAAGAGCATATAGATATTAGTTATAATAAAAGAGTGATGTATAACATACATTAATTACTCTTATTAGGATAATTCTTTGAGCTTCGTTGAAATAGGTTCCAATTTACAGAAAGGAATAAACTTTCCCTTCAAAAAATTCCTTTGTATACCATGTGACACTTAGTCATTTGAAACATGTTTATTCCATGCTAAATTATGAAAATATATGTCATATGTATTGCATTAGGTTTTACATGGATATGTGATAAATTAAGTATGGTTAACAAATGCTATAAGGATTATATTTAACATGTTTCTATGGAAGTGATGATAGCAAAGGAAGATAGTTCAGCTCTGTGGACACATACTGCTTCAGCTGACTAATCACAGTTATAGTTGATATTAATATGATTAGTGTGCTATCTACACAGATGATAGCAAAGGAAGATAGTTCAGCTCTGTGGTCACACACTGCTTTAGCTGACTAATCACAGATATAGTTGTTATTAATATGATTAGTGTGCTATCTGCACAGATGATAGCAAATTAAGATAATTCTGCTCCGGGGACACACACTGCTTTAGCTGATTTATCACAGATAGAGTTGTTACTAATATGATTAGTGTGCTATCTGCACAGATGATAGCAAAGGAAGATAGTTCAGCTCTGTGGTACACACTGCTTTAGCTGACTTATCACAGATAGAGTTGTTTCTAATATGATTAGTGTGCTATCTGCACAGATGATAGCAAAGGAAGATAGTTCAGCTCTGTGGTACACACTGCTTTAGCTGACTAATCACAGATATAGTTGTTACAAATATGATTAGTGTGCTATCTGCACAGATGATAGCAAAGGAAGATAGTTCAGCTCTGCGGTACACACTGCTTTAGCCGACTTATCACAGATAGAGTTGTTTCTAATAAGGTTAGTGTGCTATCTGCACAGATGATAGCAAAGGAAGATAGTTCAGCTCTGTGGTACACACTGCTTTAGCTGACTAATCACAGATATAGTTGTTACAAATATGATTAGTGAGCTATCTGCACAGATGATATCAAAGGAAGATAGTTCAGCTCTGTGGGTACACACTGCTTTAGCTGACTAATCACAGATAGAGTTGTTACTAATATGATTAGTGTGCTATCTGCACAGATGATAGCAAAGGAAGATAGTTCAGCACTAAGGACACACACTGATTTAGCTGACTAATTACAGATAGAATTATTACTAATATGATTAGTGTGTTATCAGCACAGATGATAGCAAAGGAAGATAGTTCAGCTCTGTGGTCACATACTGCTTCAGCTGACTAATCACAGTTATAGTTGATATTAATATGATTAGTGTGCTATCTGCACAGATGATAGCAAAGGAAGATAGTTCAGCTCTGTGGTCACACACTGCTTTAGCTGACTAATCACAGATATAGTTGTTATTAATATGATTAGTGTGCTATCTGCACAGATGATAGCAAATTAAGATAATTCTGCTCTGGGGACACACACTGCTTTAGCTGACTTATCACAGATAGAGTTGTTACTAATATGATTAGTGTGCTATCTGCACAGATGATAGCAAAGGAAGATAGTTCAGCACTGTGGACACACACTGATTTAGCTGACTAATCACAGATAGAGTTGTTACTAATATGATTAGTGAGCTATCTGCACAGATGATAGCAAAGGAAGATAGTTCAGCTCTGTGGGTACACACTGCTTTAGCTGACTTATCACAGATAGAGTTGTTACTAATATGATTAGTGTGCTATCTGCACAGATGATAGCAAAGGAAGATAGTTCAGCTCTGTGGTACACACAGCTTTAGCTGACTTATCACAGATAGAGTTGTTTCTAATATGATTAGTGTGCTATCTGCACAGATGATAGCAAAGGAAGATAGTTCAGCTCTGTGGTACACACTGCTTTAGCTGACTAATCACAGATATAGTTGTTACAAATATGATTAGTGTGCTATCTGCACAGATGATAGCAAAGGAAGATAGTTCAGCTCTGCGGTACACACTGCTTTAGCTGACTTATCACAGATAGAGTTGTTTCTAATATGGTTAGTGTGCTATCTGCACAGATGATAGCAAAGGAAGATAGTTCAGCTCTGTGGTACACACTGCTTTAGCTGACTAATCACAGATATAGTTGTTACAAATATGATTAGTGAGCTATCTGCACAGATGATATCAAAGGAAGATAGTTCAGCTCTGTGGGTACACACTGCTTTAGCTGACTAATTACAGATAGAGTTGTTACTAATATGATTAGTGTGCTATCTGCACAGATGATAGCAAATTAAGATAATTCTGCTCTGGGGACACACACTGCTTTAGCTTACTTATCACAGATAGAGTTGTTACTAATATGATTAGTGTGCTATCTGCACAGATGATAGCAAAGGAAGATAGTTCAGCACTGTGGACACACACTGATTTAGCTGACTAATCACAGATAGAGTTGTTACTAATATGATTAGTGAGCTATCTGCACAGATGATAGCAAAGGAAGATAGTTCAGCTCTGTGGGTACACACTGCTTTAGGTGACTAATCACAGATATAGTTGTTACTAATATGATTAGTGTGCTATCTGCACAGATGATAGCAATGGAAGATAGTTCAGCTCCGTGGTACACACTGCTTTACCTGACTAATCATAGATAGAGTCAATCAGCTCAGAGTGACGTCACAGTAACCATTGAATTAAATCTATTATCTGCAGGAAAAAATGAAAAATTAATACATGAATGTCGTAGCACGGATAAGCAATTTTGGAATATTTCAAATTATATGTTCTTTAGGGTGAAAATCATCAGAAATTTATTGGATTTTCGTCCTTAAGATTTCAAGTGAATTGTAATTACTATTTTATGTTCGCTTCGGAACTGCAAGCATCTGTCACTGAAAATTACGCATGAAATATATAGAGAAAATGTAACAAAAAGGTCATTTAAAATGAATGGAAAAAGCTAATTTTACACTATATCATTAAGAAAAATATACAAATAATTTCTGTATAATTTAAAAAATATTCATGAAAATAAATGATCCTCTTCTTCGCTGGGTCTTGAACTCGGGTCCTCTTCACTGAAGTCCAGTACGTTATCCTCTCTGCCACGCCCTTCTCTTGAAATTATGCTGGAACTTATATTTTACTTACTTCCTACTGAGATTTGAAAAATAATAAAGAATTTATTTATTTCAGATGGGGAAAGCGGTGGTTATCGTCACATTGGAGTATATATGAAATATAGTTTGTAATGTATTTTATGCATTTAAATGAGTTGATATAATACTGTTATTATTAGTTAAATATATTATCAAATTATCTATTTTATAATAATATTCCGAATTAAATGTATTTAACTCCATGGAGTTTGAAACTACTATTATATTTACATTCTCGAGGTTATTGTAAATAATGAATGTAGTGACTGTGTTATCCTATATATCAGGTTTTTCAATAAATTAATAGAATTTCTTGTAAAAAATAGGTAGTATATGAAAAATATGAAATATTATTATCTAACAAATTGTTAGTGTAAAGTAAGACAACTTTAACCATACATATTAAATGATGGTAATTACTGATGTGTAAGAATTTAAGTTTCCAGGACGGATGAACTTTTAGAAAAGGATAATAAATCTCAACAAATAACTATAATAATGTATGTACATTTAATGTGAACGCCACCTGGTGGTGAATTACATGATAAATAACGTTAATGATTGTATGTGAAGAGCATATAGATATTAGTTATAATAAAAGAGTGATGTATAACATACATTAATTACTCTTATTAGGATAATTCTTTGAGCTTCGTTGAAATAGGTTCACATTTACAGAGAGGGATAAACTTTCCCTTCAAAAAATTCCTTTGTAAACCATGTGACACTTAGTCATTTAAAACATGTTTATTCCATGCTAAATTATGAAAATATATGTCATATGTAGTGCATTAGGTTTTACATGGATATGTGATAAATTAAGTATGGTTAACAAATGCTATAAGGATTATATTTAACATGTTTCTATGAAAGTGATGATAGCAAAGGAAGATAGTTCAGCTCTGTGGACACATACTGCTTCAGCTGACTAATCACAGTTATAGTTGATATTAATATGATTAGTGTGCTATCTACACAGATGATAGCAAAGGAAGATAGTTCATTTCTGTGGTCACACACTGCTCTAGCTGACTAATCACAGATTTAGTTGTTACTAATATGATTAGTGTGCTATCTGCACAGATGATAGCAAAGGAAGATAGTTCAGCACTGTGGTACACACTGCTTTAGTTGACTTATAACAGATAGAGTTGTTACTAATATGATTAGTGTGCTATCTGCACAGATGATAGCAAAGGAAGATAGTTCAGCTCTGTGGTACACACTGCTTTAGCTGACTTATCACAGATAGAGTTGTTTCTAATATGATTAGTGTGCTATCTGCACAGATGATAGCAAAGGAAGATAGTTCAGCTCTGTGGTACACACTGCTTTAGCTGACTAATCACAGATATAGTTGTTACAAATATGATTAGTGTGCTATCTGCACAGATGATAGCAAAGGAAGATAGTTCAGCTCTGCAGTACACACTGCTTTAGCTGACTTATCACAGATAGAGTTGTTTCTAATATAGTTAGTGTGCTATCTGCACAGATGATAGCAAAGGAAGATAGTTCAGCTCTGTGGTACACACTGCTTTAGCTGACTAATCACAGATATAGTTGTTACAAATATGATTAGTGTGCTATCTGCACAGATGATATCAAAGGAAGATAGTTCAGCTCTGTGGGTACACACTGCTTTAGCTGACTAATCACAGATAGAGTTGTTACTAATATGATTAGTGTGCTATCTGCACAGATGATAGCAAAGGAAGATAGTTCAGCACTAAGGACACACACTGATTTAGCTGACTAATTACAGATAGAATTATTACTAATATGATTAGTGTGTTATCAGCACAGATGATAGCAAAGGAAGATAGTTCAGCTCTGTGGTCACACACTGCTTTAGCTGACTAATCACAGATATAGTTGTTATTAATATGATTAGTGTGCTATCTGCACAGATGATAGCAAATTAAGATAATTCTGCTCTGGGGACACACACTGCTTTAGCTGACTTATCACAGATAGAGTTGTTACTAATATGATTAGTGTGCTATCTGCACAGATGATAGCAAAGGAAGATAGTTCAGCACTAAGGACACACACTGATTTAGCTGACTAATTACAGATAGAATTATTACTAATATGATTAGTGTGTTATCAGCACAGATGATAGCAAAGGAAGATAGTTCAGCTCTGTGGTCACATACTGCTTAAGCTGACTAATCACAGTTATAGTTGATATTAATATGATTAGTGTGCTATCTGCACAGATGATAGCAAAGGAAGATAGTTCAGCTCTGTGGTCACACACTGCTTTAGCTGACTAATCACAAATATAGTTGTTATTAATATGATTAGTGTGCTATCTGCACAGATGATAGCAAATTAAGATAATTCTGCTCTGTGGTCACACACTGCTTTAGCTGACTTATCACAGATAGAGTTGTTACTATTATGATTAGTGTGCTATCTGCACAGATGATAGCAAAGGAAGATAGTTCAGCACTGTGGACACACACTGATTTAGCTGACTAATCACAGATAGAGTTGTTACTAATATGATTAGTGAGCTATCTGCACAGATGATAGCAAAGGAAGATAGTTCAGCTCTGTGGGTACACACTGCTTTAGCTGACTAATCACAGATATAGTTGTTACAAATATGATTAGTGTGCTATCTGCACAGATGACAGCAAAGGAAGATAGTTCAGCTCTGCGGTACACACTGCTTTAGCTGACTTATCACATATAGAGTTGTTTCTAATATGGTTAGTGTGCTATCTGCACAGATGATAGCAAAGGAAGATAGTTCAGCTCTGTGGTACACACTGCTTTAGCTGACTAATCACAGATATAGTTGTTACAAATATGATTAGTGAGCTATCTGCACAGATGATATCAAAGGAAGATAGTTCAGCTCTGTGGGTACACACTGCTTTAGCTGACTAATCACAGATAGAGTTGTTACTAATATGATTAGTGTGCTATCTGCACAGATGATAGCAAAGGAAGATAGTTCAGCACTAAGGACACACACTGATTTAGCTGACTAATTACAGATAGAATTATTACTAATATGATTAGTGTGTTATCAGCACAGATGATAGCAAAGGAAGATAGTTCAGCTCTGTGGTCACATACTGCTTCAGCTGACTAATCACAGTTATAGTTGATATTAATATGATTAGTGTGCTATCTGCACAGATGATAGCAAAGGAAGATAGTTCAGCTCTGTGGTCAAACACTGCTTTAGCTGACTAATCACAGATATAGTTGTTATTAATATGATTAGTGTGCTATCTGCACAGATGATAGCAAATTAAGATAATTCTGCTCTGGGGACACACACTGCTTTAGCTGACTTATCACAGATAGAGTTGTTACTAATATGATTAGTGTGCTATCTGCACAGATGATAGCAAAGGAAGATAGTTCAGCACTGTGGACACACACTGATTTAGCTGACTAATCACAGATAGAGTTGTTACTAATATGATTAGTGAGCTATCTGACAGATGATAGCAAAGGAAGATAGTTCAGCTCTGTGGGTACACACTGCTTTAGCTGACTAATCACAGATATAGTTGTTACTAATATGATTAGTGTGCTATCTGCACAGATGATAGCAATGGAAGATAGTTCAGCTCTGTGGTACACACTGCTTTACCTGACTAATCATAGATAGAGTCAATCAGCTCAGAGTGACGTCACAGTAACCATTGAATTAAATCTATTATCTGCAGGAAAAAATGAAAAATTAATACATGAATGTCGTAGCACGGATAAGCAATTTTGGAATATTTCAAATTATATGTTCTTTAGGGTGAAAATCATCAGAAATTTATTGGATTTTCGTCCTTAAGATTTCAAGTGAATTGTAATTACTATTTTATGTTCGCTTCTGAACTGCAAGTATCTGTCACTGAAAATTACGCATGAAATATATAGAGAAAATGTAACAAAAAGGTCATTTAAAATTAATGGAAAAAGCTAATTTTACACTATATCATTAAGAAAAATATACAAATAATTTCTGTATAATTTAAAAAATATTCATGAAAATAAATGATCCTCTTCTTCGCTGGGTCTTGAACTCGGGTCCTCTTCGCTGAAGTCCAGTACGTTATCCTCTCTGCCACGCCCTTCTTTTGAAATTATGCTGGAACTTATATATTTCTTACTTCCTACTGAGATTTGAAAAATAATAAAGAATTTATTTATTTTAGATGGGGAAAGCGGTGGTTATCGTCACATTGGAGTATATATGAAATATAGTTTGTAATGTATTTTATGCATTTAAATGAGTTGATATAATACTGTTATTATTAGTTAAATATATTATCAAATTATCTATTTTATAATAATATTCCGAATTAAATGTATTTAACTCCATGGAGTTTGAAACTACTATTATATTTACATTCTCGAGGTTATTGTAAATAATGAATGTAGTGACTGTGTTATCCTATATATCAGGTTTTTCAATAAATTAATAGAATTTCTTGTAAAAAATAGGTAGTATATATGAAAAATATGAAATAATTATTATCTAACTAATTGTTAGTGCAAAGTAAGACAACTTTAACCATACATATTAAATGATGGTAATTACTGATGTGTAAGAATTTAAGTTTCCAGGACGGATGAACTTTTAGAAAAGGATAATAAATCTCAACAAATAACTATAATAATGTATGTACATTTAATGTGAACGCCACCTGGTGGTGAATTACATGATAAATAACGTTAATGATTGTATGTGAAGAGCATATAGATATTAGTTATAATAAAAGAGTGATGTATAACATACATTAATTACTCTTATTAGGATAATTCTTTGAGCTTCGTTGAAATAGGTTCACATTTACAGAGAGGGATAAACTTTCCCTTCAAAAAATTCCTTTGTAAACCATGTGACACTTAGTCATTTAAAACATGTTTATTCCATGCTAAATTATGAAAATATATGTCATATGTAGTGCATTAGGTTTTACATGGATATGTGATAAATTAAGTATGGTTAACAAATGCTATAAGGATTATATTTAACATGTTTCTATGAAAGTGATGATAGCAAAGGAAGATAGTTCAGCTCTGTGGACACATACTGCTTCAGCTGACTAATCACAGTTATAGTTGATATTAATATGATTAGTGTGCTATCTACACAGATGATAGCAAAGGAAGATAGTTCATTTCTGTGGTCACACACTGCTCTAGCTGACTAATCACAGATTTAGTTGTTACTAATATGATTAGTGTGCTATCTGCACAGATGATAGCAAAGGAAGATAGTTCAGCTCTGTGGTACACACTGCTTTAGCTGACTTATAACAGATAGAGTTGTTACTAATATGATTAGTGTGCTATCTGCACAGATGATAGCAAAGGAAGATAGTTCAGCTCTGTGGTACACACTGCTTTAGCTGACTTATCACAGATAGAGTTGTTTCTAATATGATTAGTGTGCTATCTGCACAGATGATAGCAAAGGAAGATAGTTCAGCTCTGTGGTACACACTGCTTTAGCTGACTAATCACAGATATAGTTGTTACAAATATGATTAGTGTGCTATCTGCACAGATGATAGCAAAGGAAGATAGTTCAGCTCTGCAGTACACACTGCTTTAGCTGACTTATCACAGATAGAGTTGTTTCTAATATAGTTAGTGTGCTATCTGCACAGATGATAGCAAAGGAAGATAGTTCAGCTCTGTGGTACACACTGCTTTAGCTGACTAATCACAGATATAGTTGTTACAAATATGATTAGTGTGCTATCTGCACAGATGATATCAAAGGAAGATAGTTCAGCTCTGTGGGTACACACTGCTTTAGCTGACTAATCACAGATAGAGTTGTTACTAATATGATTAGTGTGCTATCTGCACAGATGATAGCAAAGGAAGATAGTTCAGCACTAAGGACACACACTGATTTAGCTGACTAATTACAGATAGAATTATTACTAATATGATTAGTGTGTTATCAGCACAGATGATAGCAAAGGAAGATAGTTCAGCTCTGTGGTCACACACTGCTTTAGCTGACTAATCACAGATATAGTTGTTATTAATATGATTAGTGTGCTATCTGCACAGATGATAGCAAATTAAGATAATTCTGCTCTGGGGACACACACTGCTTTAGCTGACTTATCACAGATAGAGTTGTTACTAATATGATTAGTGTGCTATCTGCACAGATGATAGCAAAGGAAGATAGTTCAGCACTAAGGACACACACTGATTTAGCTGACTAATTACAGATAGAATTATTACTAATATGATTAGTGTGTTATCAGCACAGATGATAGCAAAGGAAGATAGTTCAGCTCTGTGGTCACATACTGCTTAAGCTGACTAATCACAGTTATAGTTGATATTAATATGATTAGTGTGCTATCTGCACAGATGATAGCAAAGGAAGATAGTTCAGCTCTGTGGTCACACACTGCTTTAGCTGACTAATCACAAATATAGTTGTTATTAATATGATTAGTGTGCTATCTGCACAGATGATAGCAAATTAAGATAATTCTGCTCTGTGGTCACACACTGCTTTAGCTGACTTATCACAGATAGAGTTGTTACTATTATGATTAGTGTGCTATCTGCACAGATGATAGCAAAGGAAGATAGTTCTGCACTGTGGACACACACTGATTTAGCTGACTAATCACAGATAGAGTTGTTACTAATATGATTAGTGAGCTATCTGCACAGATGATAGCAAAGGAAGATAGTTCAGCTCTGTGGGTACACACTGCTTTAGCTGACTAATCACAGATATAGTTGTTACAAATATGATTAGTGTGCTATCTGCACAGATGACAGCAAAGGAAGATAGTTCAGCTCTGCGGTACACACTGCTTTAGCTGACTTATCACATATAGAGTTGTTTCTAATATGGTTAGTGTGCTATCTGCACAGATGATAGCAAAGGAAGATAGTTCAGCTCTGTGGTACACACTGCTTTAGCTGACTAATCACAGATATAGTTGTTACAAATATGATTAGTGAGCTATCTGCACAGATGATATCAAAGGAAGATAGTTCAGCTCTGTGGGTACACACTGCTTTAGCTGACTAATCACAGATAGAGTTGTTACTAATATGATTAGTGTGCTATCTGCACAGATGATAGCAAAGGAAGATAGTTCAGCACTAAGGACACACACTGATTTAGCTGACTAATTACAGATAGAATTATTACTAATATGATTAGTGTGTTATCAGCACAGATGATAGCAAAGGAAGATAGTTCAGCTCTGTGGTCACATACTGCTTCAGCTGACTAATCACAGTTATAGTTGATATTAATATGATTAGTGTGCTATCTGCACAGATGATAGCAAAGGAAGATAGTTCAGCTCTGTGGTCAAACACTGCTTTAGCTGACTAATCACAGATATAGTTGTTATTAATATGATTAGTGTGCTATCTGCACAGATGATAGCAAATTAAGATAATTCTGCTCTGGGGACACACACTGCTTTAGCTGACTTATCACAGATAGAGTTGTTACTAATATGATTAGTGTGCTATCTGCACAGATGATAGCAAAGGAAGATAGTTCAGCACTGTGGACACACACTGATTTAGCTGACTAATCACAGATAGAGTTGTTACTAATATGATTAGTGAGCTATCTGACAGATGATAGCAAAGGAAGATAGTTCAGCTCTGTGGGTACACACTGCTTTAGCTGACTAATCACAGATATAGTTGTTACTAATATGATTAGTGTGCTATCTGCACAGATGATAGCAATGGAAGATAGTTCAGCTCTGTGGTACACACTGCTTTACCTGACTAATCATAGATAGAGTCAATCAGCTCAGAGTGACGTCACAGTAACCATTGAATTAAATCTATTATCTGCAGGAAAAAATGAAAAATTAATACATGAATGTCGTAGCACGGATAAGCAATTTTGAAATATTTCAAATTATATGTTCTTTAGGGTGAAAATCATCAGAAATTTATTGGATTTTCGTCCTTAAGATTTCAAGTGAATTGTAATTACTATTTTATGTTCGCTTCTGAACTGCAAGTATCTGTCACTGAAAATTACGCATGAAATATATAGAGAAAATGTAACAAAAAGGTCATTTAAAATTAATGGAAAAAGCTAATTTTACACTATATCATTAAGAAAAATATACAAATAATTTCTGTATAATTTAAAAAATATTCATGAAAATAAATGATCCTCTTCTTCGCTGGGTCTTGAACTCGGGTCCTCTTCGCTGAAGTCCAGTACGTTATCCTCTCTGCCACGCCCTTCTTTTGAAATTATGCTGGAACTTATATATTTCTTACTTCCTACTGAGATTTGAAAAATAATAAAGAATTTATTTATTTTAGATGGGGAAAGCGGTGGTTATCGTCACATTGGAGTATATATGAAATATAGTTTGTAATGTATTTTATGCATTTAAATGAGTTGATATAATACTGTTATTATTAGTTAAATATATTATCAAATTATCTATTTTATAATAATATTCCGAATTAAATGTATTTAACTCCATGGAGTTTGAAACTACTATTATATTTACATTCTTGAGGTTATTGTACATAATAAATGTAGTGACTGTGTTATCCTATATATCAGGTTTTTCAATAAATTAATAGAATTTCTTGTAAAAAATAGGTAGTATATGAAAAATATGAAATAATTATTATCTAACAAATTGTTAGTGCAAAGTAAGACAACTTTAACCATACATATTAAATGATGGTAATTACTGATGTGTAAGAATTTAAGTTTCCAGGACGGATGAACTTTTAGAAAAGGATAATAAATCTCAACAAATAACTATAATAATGTATGTACATTTAATGAGAACGCCACCTGGTGGTGAATTACATGATAAATAACGTTAATGATTGTATGTGAAGAGCATATAGATATTAGTTATAATAAAAGAGTGATGTATAACATACATTAATTACTCTTATTAGGATAATTCTTTGAGCTTCGTTGAAATAGGTTCACATTTACAGAGAGGGATAAACTTTCCCTTCAAAAAATTCCTTTGTATACCATGTGACACTTAGTCATTTAAAACATGTTTATTCCATTGCTAAATTATGAAAATATATGTCATATGTATTGCATTAGGTTTTACATGGATATGTGATAAATTAAGTATGGTTAACAAATGCTATAAGGATTATATTTAACATGTTTCTATGAAAGTGATGATAGCAAAGGAAGATAGTTCAGCTCTGTGGACACATACTGCTTCAGCTGACTAATCACAGTTATAGTTGATATTAATATGATTAGTGTGCTATCTACACAGATGATAGCAAGGAAGATAGTTCAGCTCTGTGGTCACACACTGCTCTAGCTGACTAATCACAGATTTAGTTGTTATTAATATGATTAGTGTGCTATCTGCACAGATGATAGCAAATTAAGATAATTCTGCTCTGGGGACACACACTGCTTTAGCTGACTTATCACAGATAGAGTTGTTACTAATATGATTAGTGTGCTATCTGCACAGATGATAGCAAAGGAAGATAGTTCAGCTCTGTGGTACACACTGCTTTAGCTGACTTATCACAGATAGAGTTGTTTCTAATATGATTAGTGTGCTATCTGCACAGATGATAGCAAAGGAAGATAGTTCAGCTCTGTGGTACACACTGCTTTAGCTGACTAATCACAGATATAGTTGTTACAAATATGATTAGTGTGCTATCTGCACAGATGATAGCAAAGGAAGATAGTTCAGCTCTGCGGTACACACTGCTTTAGCTGACTTATCACAGATAGAGTTGTTTCTAATATGGTTAGTGTGCTATCTGCACAGATGATAGCAAAGGAAGATAGTTCAGCTCTGTGGTACACACTGCTTTAGCTGACTAATCACAGATATAGTTGTTACAAATATGATTAGTGAGCTATCTGCACAGATGATATCAAAGGAAGTTAGTTCAGCTCTGTGGGTACACACTGCTTTAGCTGACTAATCACAGATAGAGTTGTTACTAATATGATTAGTGTGCTATCTGCACAGATGATAGCAAAGGAAGATAGTTCAGCACTAAGGACACACACTGATTTAGCTGACTAATTACAGATAGAATTATTACTAATATGATTAGTGTGTTATCAGCACAGATGATAGCAAAGGAAGATAGTTCAGCTCTGTGGTCACACACTGCTTTAGCTGACTAATCACAGATATAGTTGTTATTAATATGATTAGTGTGCTATCTGCACAGATGATAGCAAATTAAGATAATTCTGCTCTGGGGACACACACTGCTTTAGCTGACTTATCACAGATAGAGTTGTTACTAATATGATTAGTGTGCTATCTGCACAGATGATAGCAAAGGAAGATAGTTCAGCACTAAGGACACACACTGATTTAGCTGACTAATTACAGATAGAATTATTACTAATATGATTAGTGTGTTATCAGCACAGATGATAGCAAAGGAAGATAGTTCAGCTCTGTGGTCACATACTGCTTAAGCTGACTAATCACAGTTATAGTTGATATTAATATGATTAGTGTGCTATCTGCACAGATGATAGCAAAGGAAGATAGTTCAGCTCTGTGGTCACACACTGCTTTAGCTGACTAATCACAAATATAGTTGTTATTAATATGATTAGTGTGCTATCTGCACAGATGATAGCAAATTAAGATAATTCTGCTCTGTGGTCACACACTGCTTTAGCTGACTTATCACAGATAGAGTTGTTACTATTATGATTAGTGTGCTATCTGCACAGATGATAGCAAAGGAAGATAGTTCAGCACTGTGGACACACACTGATTTAGCTGACTAATCACAGATAGAGTTGTTACTAATATGATTAGTGAGCTATCTGCACAGATGATAGCAAAGGAAGATAGTTCAGCTCTGTGGGTACACACTGCTTTAGCTGACTAATCACAGATATAGTTGTTACAAATATGATTAGTGTGCTATCTGCACAGATGATAGCAAAGGAAGATAGTTCAGCTCTGCGGTACACACTGCTTTAGCTGACTTATCACATATAGAGTTGTTTCTAATATGGTTAGTGTGCTATCTGCACAGATGATAGCAAAGGAAGATAGTTCAGCTCTGTGGTACACACTGCTTTAGCTGACTAATCACAGATATAGTTGTTACAAATATGATTAGTGAGCTATCTGCACAGATGATATCAAAGGAAGATAGTTCAGCTCTGTGGGTACACACTGCTTTAGCTGACTAATCACAGATAGAGTTGTTACTAATATGATTAGTGTGCTATCTGCACAGATGATAGCAAAGGAAGATAGTTCAGCACTAAGGACACACACTGATTTAGCTGACTAATTACAGATAGAATTATTACTAATATGATTAGTGTGTTATCAGCACAGATGATAGCAAAGGAAGATAGTTCAGCTCTGTGGTCACATACTGCTTCAGCTGACTAATCACAGTTATAGTTGATATTAATATGATTAGTGTGCTATCTGCACAGATGATAGCAAAGGAAGATAGTTCAGCTCTGTGGTCAAACACTGCTTTAGCTGACTAATCACAGATATAGTTGTTATTAATATGATTAGTGTGCTATCTGCACAGATGATAGCAAATTAAGATAATTCTGCTCTGGGGACACACACTGCTTTAGCTGACTTATCACAGATAGAGTTGTTACTAATATGATTAGTGTGCTATCTGCACAGATGATAGCAAAGGAAGATAGTTCAGCACTGTGGACACACACTGATTTAGCTGACTAATCACAGATAGAGTTGTTACTAATATGATTAGTGAGCTATCTGACAGATGATAGCAAAGGAAGATAGTTCAGCTCTGTGGGTACACACTGCTTTAGCTGACTAATCACAGATATAGTTGTTACTAATATGATTAGTGTGCTATCTGCACAGATGATAGCAATGGAAGATAGTTCAGCTCTGTGGTACACACTGCTTTACCTGACTAATCTTAGATAGAGTCAATCAGCTCAGAGTGACGTCACAGTAACCATTGAATTAAATCTATTATCTGCAGGAAAAAATGAAAAATTAATACATGAATGTCGTAGCACGGATAAGCAATTTTGAAATATTTCAAATTATATGTTCTTTAGGGTGAAAATCATCAGAAATTTATTGGATTTTCGTCCTTAAGATTTCAAGTGAATTGTAATTACTATTTTATGTTCGCTTCTGAACTGCAAGTATCTGTCACTGAAAATTACGCATGAAATATATAGAGAAAATGTAACAAAAAGGTCATTTAAAATTAATGGAAAAAGCTAATTTTACACTATATCATTAAGAAAAATATACAAATAATTTCTGTATAATTTAAAAAATATTCATGAAAATAAATGATCCTCTTCTTCGCTGGGTCTTGAACTCGGGTCCTCTTCGCTGAAGTCCAGTACGTTATCCTCTCTGCCACGCCCTTCTTTTGAAATTATGCTGGAACTTATATATTTCTTACTTCCTACTGAGATTTGAAAAATAATAAAGAATTTATTTATTTTAGATGGGGAAAGCGGTGGTTATCGTCACATTGGAGTATATATGAAATATAGTTTGTAATGTATTTTATGCATTTAAATGAGTTGATATAATACTGTTATTATTAGTTAAATATATTATCAAATTATCTATTTTATAATAATATTCCGAATTAAATGTATTTAACTCCATGGAGTTTGAAACTACTATTATATTTACATTCTTGAGGTTATTGTACATAATAAATGTAGTGACTGTGTTATCCTATATATCAGGTTTTTCAATAAATTAATAGAATTTCTTGTAAAAAATAGGTAGTATATGAAAAATATGAAATAATTATTATCTAACAAATTGTTAGTGCAAAGTAAGACAACTTTAACCATACATATTAAATGATGGTAATTACTGATGTGTAAGAATTTAAGTTTCCAGGACGGATGAACTTTCAGAAAAGGATAATAAATCTCAACAAATAACTATAATAATGTATGTACATTTAATGTGAACGCCACCTGGTGGTGAATTACATGATAAATAACGTTAATGATTGTATGTGAAGAGCATATAGATATTAGTTATAATAAAAGAGTGATGTATAACATACATTAATTACTCTTATTAGGATAATTCTTTGAGCTTCGTTGAAATAGGTTCACATTTACAGAGAGGGATAAACTTTCCCTTCAAAAAATTCCTTTGTATACCATGTGACACTTAGTCATTTAAAACATGTTTATTCCATGCTAAATTATGAAAATATATGTCATATGTATTGCATTAGGTTTTACATGGATATGTGATAAATTAAGTATGGTTAACAAATGCTATAAGGATTATATTTAACATGTTTCTATGAAAGTGATGATAGCAAAGGAAGATAGTTCAGCTCTGTGGACACATACTGCTTCAGCTGACTAATCACAGTTATAGTTGATATTAATATGATTAGTGTGCTATCTACACAGATGATAGCAAAGGAAGATAGTTCAGCTCTGTGGTCACACACTGCTCTAGCTGACTAATCACAGATTTAGTTGTTATTAATATGATTAGTGTGCTATCTGCACAGATGATAGCAAATTAAGATAATTCTGCTCTGGGGACACACACTGCTTTAGCTGACTTATCACAGATAGAGTTGTTACTAATATGATTAGTGTGCTATCTGCACAGATGATAGCAAAGGAAGATAGTTCAGCTCTGTGGTACACACTGCTTTAGCTGACTTATCACAGATAGAGTTGTTTCTAATATGATTAGTGTGCTATCTGCACAGATGATAGCAAAGGAAGATAGTTCAGCTCTGTGGTACACACTGCTTTAGCTGACTAATCACAGATATAGTTGTTACAAATATGATTAGTGTGCTATCTGCACAGATGATAGCAAAGGAAGATAGTTCAGCTCTGCGGTACACACTGCTTTAGCTGACTTATCACAGATAGAGTTGTTTCTAATATGGTTAGTGTGCTATCTGCACAGATGATAGCAAAGGAAGATAGTTCAGCTCTGTGGTACACACTGCTTTAGCTGACTAATCACAGATATAGTTGTTACAAATATGATTAGTGAGCTATCTGCACAGAAGATATCAAAGGAAGATAGTTCAGCTCTGTGGGTACACACTGCTTTAGCTGACTAATCACAGATAGAGTTGTTACTAATATGATTAGTGTGCTATCTGCACAGATGATAGCAAAGGAAGATAGTTCAGCACTAAGGACACACACTGATTTAGCTGACTAATTACAGATAGAATTATTACTAATATGATTAGTGTGTTATCAGCACAGATGATAGCAAAGGAAGATAGTTCAGCTCTGTGGTCACACACTGCTTTAGCTGACTAATCACAGATATAGTTGTTATTAATATGATTAGTGTGCTATCTGCACAGATGATAGCAAATTAAGATAATTCTGCTCTGGGGACACACACTGCTTTAGCTGACTTATCACAGATAGAGTTGTTACTAATATGATTAGTGTGCTATCTGCACAGATGATAGCAAAGGAAGATAGTTCAGCACTAAGGACACACACTGATTTAGCATACTAATTACAGATAGAATTATTACTAATATGATTAGTGTGTTATCAGCACAGATGATAGCAAAGGAAGATAGTTCAGCTCTGTGGTCACATACTGCTTCAGCTGACTAATCACAGTTATAGTTGATATTAATATGATTAGTGTGCTATCTGCACAGATGATAGCAAAGGAAGATAGTTCAGCTCTGTGGTCACACACTGCTTTAGCTGACTAATCACAGATATAGTTGTTATTAATATGATTAGTGTGCTATCTGCACAGATGATAGCAAATTAAGATAATTCTGCTCTGTGGTCACACACTGCTTTAGCTGACTTATCACAGATAGAGTTGTTACTAATATGATTAGTGTGCTATCTGCACAGATGATAGCAAAGGAAGATAGTTCAGCACTGTGGACACACACTGATTTAGCTGACTAATCACAGATAGAGTTGTTACTAATATGATTAGTGAGCTATCTGCACAGATGATAGCAAAGGAAGATAGTTCAGCTCTGTGGGTACACACTGCTTTAGCTGACTAATCACAGATATAGTTGTTACTAATATGATTAGTGTGCTATCTGCACAGATGATAGCAATGGAAGATAGTTCAGCTCTGTGTTACACACTGATTTAGCTGACTTATCACAGATAGAGTTGTTTCTAATATGGTTAGTGTGCTATCTGCACAGATGATAGCAAATTAAGATAATTCTGCTCTGGGGACACACACTGCTTTAGCCGACTTATCACAGATAGAGTTGTTACTAATATGATTAGTGTGCTATCTGCACAGATGATAGCAAAGGAAGATAGTTCAGCTCTGTGGTACACACTGCTTTAGCTGACTTATCACAGATAGAGTTGTTTCTAATATGATTAGTGTGCTATCTGCACAGATGATAGCAAAGGAAGATAGTTCAGCTCTGTGGTACACACTGCTTTAGCTGACTAATCACAGATATAGTTGTTACAAATATGATTAGTGTGCTATCTGCACAGATGATAGCAAAGGAAGATAGTTCAGCTCTGCGGTACACACTGCTTTAGCTGACTTATCACAGATAGAGTTGTTTCTAATATGGTTAGTGTGCTATCTGCACAGATGATAGCAAAGGAAGATAGTTCAGCTCTGTGGTACACACTGCTTTAGCTGACTAATCACAGATATAGTTGTTACAAGTATGATTAGTGAGCTATCTGCACAGATGATATCAAAGGAAGATAGTTCAGCTCTGTGGGTACACACTGCTTTAGCTGACTAATTACAGATAGAGTTGTTACTAATATGATTAGTGTGCTATCTGCACAGATGATAGCAGAGGAAGATAGTTCAGCACTAAGGACACACACTGATTTAGCTGACTAATTACAGATAGAATTATTACTAATATGATTAGTGTGTTATCAGCACAGATGATAGCAAAGGAAGATAGTTCAGCTCTGTGGTCACATACGGCTTCAGCTGACTAATCACAGTTATAGTTGATATTAATATGATTAGTGTGCTATCTGCACAGATGATAGCAAAGGAAGATAGTTCAGCTCTGTGGTCACACACTGCTTTAGCTGACTAATCACAGATATAGTTGTTATTAATATGATTAGTGTGCTATCTGCACAGATGATAGCAAATTAAGATAATTCTGCTCTGGGGACACACACTGCATTAGCTGACTTATCACAGATAGAGTTGTTACTAATATGATTAGTGTGCTATCTGCACAGATGATAGCAAAGGAAGATAGTTCAGCACTGTGGACACACACTGATTTAGCTGACTAATCACAGATAGAGTTGTTACTAATATGATTAGTGAGCTAACTGCACAGATGATAGCAAAGGAAGATAGTTCAGCTCTGTGGGTACACACTGCTTTAGCTGACTAATCACAGATATAGTTGTTACTAATATGATAAGTGTGCTATCTGCACAGATGATAGCAATGGAAGATAGTTCAGCTCTGTGGTACACACTGCTTTACCTGACTAATCATAGATAGAGTCAATCAGCTCAGAGTGACGTCACAGTAACCATTGAATTAAATCTATTATCTGCAGGAAAAAATGAAAAATTAATACATGAATGTCGTAGCACGGATAAGCAATTTTGGAATATTTCAAATTATATGTTCTTTAGGGTGAAAATCATCAGAAATTTATTGGATTTTCGTCCTTAAGATTTCAAGTGAATTGAAATTACTATTTTATGTTCGTTTCTGAACTGCAAGCATCTGTCACTGAAAATTACGCATGAAATATATAGAGAAAATGTAACAAAAAGGTCATTTAAAATGAATGGAAAAAGCTAATTTTACACTATATCATTAAGAAAAATATACAAATAATTTCTGTATAAATTAAAAAATATTCATGAAAATAAATTATCCTCTTCTTCGCTGGGTCTTGAACTCGGGTCCTCTTCGCTGAAGTCCAGTACGTTATCCTCTCTGCCACGCCCTTCTCTTGAAATTCTGCTGGAACTTATATATTACTTACTTCCTACTGAGATTTGAAAATTAATAAAGAATTTATTTATTTTAGATGGGGAAAGCGGTGGTTATCGTCACATTGGGGTATATATGAAATATAGTTTGTAATGTATTTTATGCATTTAAATGAGTTGATATAATACTGTTATTATTAGTTAAATATATTATCAAATTATCTATTTTATAATAATATTCCGAATTAAATGTATTTAACTCCATGGAGTTTGAAACTACTATTATATTTACATTCTCGAGGTTATTGTACATAATGAATGTAGTGACTGTGTTATCCTATATATCAGGTTTTTCAATAAATTAATAGAATTTCTTGTAAAAAATAGGTAGTATATGAAAAATATGAAATAATTATTATCTAACTAATTGTTAGTGCAAAGTAAGACAACTTTAACCATACATATTAAATGATGGTAATTACTGATGTGTAAGAATTTAAGTTTCCAGGACGGATGAACTTTTAGAAAAGGATAATAAATCTCAACAAATAACTATAATAATGTATGTACATTTAATGTGAACGCCACCTGGTGGTGAATTACATGATAAATAACGTTAATGATTGTATGTGAAGAGCATATAGATATTAGTTATAATAAAAGAGTGATGTATAACATACATTAATTACTCTCTTATTAGGATAATTCTTTGAGCTTCGTTGAAATAGGTTCACATTTACAGAGAGGGATAAACTTTCCCTTCAAAAAATTCCTTTGTATACCATGTGACACTTAGTCATTTAAAACATGTTTATTCCATGCTAAATTATGAAAATATATGTCATATGTATTGCATTAGGTTTTACATGGATATGTGATAAATTAAGTATGGTTAACAAATGCTATAAGGATTATATTTAACATGTTTCTATGAAAGTGATGATAGCAAAGGAAGATAGTTCAGCTCTGTGGACACATACTGCTTCAGCTGACTAATCACAGTTATAGTTGATATTAATATGATTAGTGTGCTATCTACACAGATGATAGCAAAGGAAGATAGTTCAGCTCTGTGGTCACACACTGCTTTAGCTGACTAATCACAGATATAGTTGTTATTAATATGATTAGTGTGCTATCTGCACAGATGATAGCAAATTAAGATAATTCTGCTCTGGGGACACACACTGCTTTAGCTGACTTATCACAGATAGAGTTGTTACTAATATGATTAGTGTGCTATCTGCACAGATGATAGCAAAGGAAGATAGTTCAGCTCTGTGGTACACACTGCTTTAGCTGACTTATCACAGATAGAGTTGTTTCTAATATGATTAGTGTGCTATCTGCACAGATGATAGCAAAGGAAGATAGTTCAGCTCTGTGGTACACACTGCTTTAGCAGTCTAATCACAGATATAGTTGTTACAAATATGATTAGTGTGCTATCTGCACAGATGATAGCAAAGGAAGATAGTTCAGCTCTGCGGTACACACTGCTTTAGCTGACTTATCACAGATAGAGTTGTTTCTAATATGGTTAGTGTGCTATCTGCACAGATGATAGCAAAGGAAGATAGTTCAGCTCTGTGGTACACACTGCTTTAGCTGACTAATCACAGATATAGTTGTTACAAATATGATTAGTGAGCTATCTGCACAGATGATATCAAAGGAAGATAGTTCAGCTCTGTGGGTACACACTGCTTTAGCTGACTAATCACAGATAGAGTTGTTACTAATATGATTAGTGTGCTATCTGCACAGATGATAGCAAAGGAAGATAGTTCAGCACTAAGGACACACACTGATTTAGCTGACTAATTACAGATAGAATTATTACTAATATGATTAGTGTGTTATCAGCACAGATGATAGCAAAGGAAGATAGTTCAGCTCTGTGGTCACATACTGCTTCAGCTGACTAATCACAGTTATAGTTGATATTAATATGATTAGTGTGCTATCTGCACAGATGATAGCAAAGGAAGATAGTTCAGCTCTGTGGTCACACACTGCTTTAGCTGACTAATCACAGATATAGTTGTTATTAATATGATTAGTGTGCTATCTGCACAGATGATAGCAAATTAAGATAATTCTGCTCTGGGGACACACACTGCTTTAGATGACTTATCACAGATAGAGTTGTTACTAATATGATTAGTGTGCTATCTGCACAGATGATAGCAAAGGAAGATAGTTCAGCACTGTGGACACACACTGATTTAGCTGACTAATCACAGATAGAGTTGTTACTAATATGATTAGTGAGCTATCTGCACAGATGATAGCAAAGGAAGATAGTTCAGCTCTGTGGGTACACACTGCTTTAGCTGACTTATCACAGATAGAGTTGTTACTAATATGATTAGTGTGCTATCTGCACAGATGATAGCAAAGGAAGATAGTTCAGCTCTGTGGTACACACAGCTTTAGCTGACTTATCAAAGATAGAGTTGTTTCTAATATGATTAGTGTGCTATCTGCACAGATGATAGCAAAGGAAGATAGTTCAGCTCTGTGGTACACACTGCTTTAGCTGACTAATCACAGATATAGTTGTTACAAATATGATTAGTGTGCTATCTGCACAGATGATAGCAAAGGAAGATAGTTCAGCTCTGCGGTACACACTGCTTTAGCTGACTTATCACAGATAGAGTTGTTTCTAATATGGTTAGTGTGCTATCTGCACAGATGATAGCAAAGGAAGATAGTTCAGCTCTGTGGTACACACTGCTTTAGCTGACTAATCACAGATATAGTTGTTACAAATATGATTAGTGAGCTATCTGCACAGATGATATCAAAGGAAGATAGTTCAGCTCTGTGGGTACACACTGCTTTAGCTGACTAATTACAGATAGAGTTGTTACTAATATGATTAGTGTGCTATCTGCACAGATGATAGCAGAGAAAGATTGTTCAGCACTAAGGACACACACTGATTTAGCTGACTAATTACAGATAGAATTATTACTAATATGATTAGTGTGTTATCAGCACAGATGATAGCAAAGGAAGATAGTTCAGCTCTGTGGTCACACACTGCTTTAGCTGACTAATCACAGATATAGTTGTTATTAATATGATTAGTGTGCTATCTGCACAGATGATAGCAAATTAAGATAATTCTGCTCTGGGGACACACACTGCTTTAGCTGACTTATCACAGATAGAGTTGTTACTAATATGATTAGTGTGCTATCTGCACAGATGATAGCAAAGGAAGATAGTTCAGCACTGTGGACACACACTGATTTAGCTGACTAATCACAGATAGAGTTGTTACTAATATGATTAGTGTGCTATCTGCACAGATGATAGCAAAGGAAGATAGTTCAGCTCTGTGGACACACACTGATTTAGCTGACTAATCACAGATAGAGTTGTTACTAATATGATTAGTGAGCTATCTGCACAGATGATAGCAAATTAAGATAATTCTGCTCTGGGGACACACACTGCTTTAGCTGACTTATCACAGATAGAGTTGTTACTAATATGATTAGTGTGCTATCTGCACAGATGATAGCAAAGGAAGATAGTTCAGCACTGTGGACACACACTGATTTAGCTGACTAATCACAGATAGAGTTGTTACTAATATGATTAGTGAGCTATCTGCACAGATGATAGCAAAGGAAGATAGTTCAGCTCTGTGGGTACACACTGCTTTAGCTGACTAATCACAGATATAGTTGTTACTAATATGATTAGTGTGCTATCTGCACAGATGATAGCAATGGAAGATAGTTCAGCTCTGTGGTACACACTGCTTCACCTGACTAATCATAGATAGAGTCAATGAGCTCAGAGTGACGTCACAGTAACCATTGAATTAAATCTATTATCTGCAGGAAAAAATGAAAAATTAATACATGAATGTCGTAGCACGGATAAGTAATTTTGGAATATTTCAAATTATATGTTCTTTAGGGTGAAAATCATCAGAAATTTATTGGATTTTCGTCCTTAAGATTTCAAGTGAATTGAAATTACTATTTTATGTTCGCTTCTGAACTGCAAGCATCTGTCACTGAAAATTACGCATGAAATATATAGAGAAAATGTAACAAAAAGGTCATTTAAAATGAATGGAAAAAGCTAATTTTACACTATATCATTAAGAAAAATATACAAATAATTTCTGTATAATTTAAAAAATATTCATGAAAATAAATGATCCTCTTCTTCGCTGGGTCTTGAACTCGGGTCCTCTTCGCTGAAGTCCAGTACGTTATCCTCTCTGCCACCCCCTTCTCTTGAAATTATGCTGGAACTTATATATTACTTACTTCCTACTGAGATTTGAAAAATAATAAAGAATTTATTTATTTTAGATGGGGAAAGCGGTGGTTATCGTCACATTGGAGTATATATGAAATATAGTTTGTAATGTATTTTATGCATTTAAATGAGTTGATATAATACTGTTATTATTAGTTAAATATATTATCAAATTATCTATTTTATAATAATATTCCGAATTAAATGTATTTAACTCCATGGAGTTTGAAACTACTATTATATTTACATTCTCGAGGTTATTGTACATAATGAATGTAGTGACTGTGTTATCCTATATATCAGGTTTTTCAATAAATTAATAGAATTTCTTGTAAAAAATAGGTAGTATATGAAAAATATGAAATAATTATTATCTAACAAATTGTTAGTGCAAAGTAAGACAACTTTAACCATACATATTAAATGATGGTAATTACTGATGTGTAAGAATTTAAGTTTCCAGGACGGATGAACTTGTAGAAAAGGATAATAAATCTCAACAAATAACTATAATAATGTATGTACATTTAATGAGAACGCCACCTGGTGGTGAATTACATGATAAATAACGTTAATGATTGTAGGTGAAGAGCATATAGATATTAGTTATAATAAAAGAGTGATGTATAACATACATTAATTACTCTCTTATTAGGATAATTCTTTGAGCTTCGTTGAAATAGGTTCACATTTACAGAGAGGGATAGACTTTCCCTTCAAAAAATTCCTTTGTATACCATGTGACACTTAGTCATTTAAAACATGTTTATTCCATGCTAAATTATGAAAATATATGTCATATGTATTGCATTAGGTTTTACATGGATATGTGATAAATTAAGTATGGTTAACAAATGCTATAAGGATTATATTTGACATGTTTCTATGAAAGTGATGATAGCAAAGGAAGATAGTTTAGCTCTGTGGACACATACTGCTTCAGCTGACTAATCACAGTTATAGTTGATATTGATATGATTAGTGTGCTATCTACACAGATGATAGCAAAGGAAGATAGTTCAGCTCTGTGGTCACACACTGCTTTAGCTGACTAATCACAGATATAGTTGTTATTAATATGATTAGTGTGCTATCTGCACAGATGATAGCAAATTAAGATAATTCTGCTCTGGGGACACACACTGCTTTAGCTGACTTATCACAGATAGAGTTGTTACTAATATGATTAGTGTGCTATCTGCACAGATGATAGCAAAGGAAGATAGTTCAGCTCTGTGGTACACACTGCTTTAGCTGACTTATCACAGATAGAGTTGTTTCTAATATGATTAGTGTGCTATCTGCACAGATGATAGCAAAGGAAGATAGTTCAGCTCTGTGGTACACACTGCTTTAGCTGACTAATCACAGATATAGTTGTTACAAATATGATTAGTGTGCTATCTGCACAGATGATAGCAAAGGAAGATAGTTCAGCTCTGCGGTACACACTGCTTTAGCTGACTTATCACAGATAGAGTTGTTTCTAATATGGTTAGTGTGCTATCTGCACAGATGATAGCAAAGGAAGATAGTTCAGCTCTGTGGTACACACTGCTTTAGCTGACTAATCACAGATATAGTTGTTACAAATATGATTAGTGAGCTATCTGCACAGATGATATCAAAGGAAGATAGTTCAGCTCTGTGGGTACACACTGCTTTAGCTGACTAATCACAGATAGAGTTGTTACTAATATGATTAGTGTGCTATCTGCACAGATGATAGCAAAGGAAGATAGTTCAGCACTAAGGACACACACTGATTTAGCTGACTAATTACAGATAGAATTATTACTAATATGATTAGTGTGTTATCAGCACAGATGATAGCAAAGGAAGATAGTTCAGCTCTGTGGTCACATACTGCTTCAGCTGACTAATCACAGTTATAGTTGATATTAATATGATTAGTGTGCTATCTGCACAGATGATAGCAAAGGAAGATAGTTCAGCTCTGTGGTCACACACTGCTTTAGCTGACTAATCACAGATATAGTTGTTATTAATATGATTAGTGTGCTATCTGCACAGATGATAGCAAATTAAGATAATTCTGCTCTGGGGACACACACTGCTTTAGCTGACTTATCACAGATAGAGTTGTTACTAATATGAGTAGTGTGCTATCTGCACAGATGATAGCAAAGGAAGATAGTTCAGCACTGTGGACACACACTGATTTAGCTGACTAATCACAGATAGAGTTGTTACTAATATGATTAGTGAGCTATCTGCACAGATGATAGCAAAGGAAGATAGTTCAGCTCTGTGGGTACACACTGCTTTAGCTGATTTATCACAGATAGAGTTGTTACTAATATGATTAGTGTGCTATCTGCACAGATGATAGCAAAGGAAGATAGTTCAGCTCTGTGGTACACACAGCTTTAGCTGACTCATCAAAGATAGAGTTGTTTCTAATATGATTAGTGTGCTATCTGCACAGATGATAGCAAAGGAAGATAGTTCAGCTCTGTGGTACACACTGCTTTAGCTGACTAATCACAGATATAGTTGTTACAAATATGATTAGTGTGCTATCTGCACAGATGATAGCAAAGGAAGATAGTTCAGCTCTGCGGTACACACTGCTTTAGCTGACTTATCACAGATAGAGTTGTTTCTAATATGGTTAGTGTGCTATCTGCAGAGATGATAGCAAAGGAAGATAGTTCAGCTCTGTGGTACACACAGCTTTAGCTGACTAATCACAGATATAGTTGTTACAAATATGATTAGTGAGCTATCTGCACAGATGATATCAAAGGAAGATAGTTCAGCTCTGTGGGTACACACTGCTTTAGCTGACTTATTACAGATAGAGTTGTTACTAATATGATTAGTGTGCTATCTGCACAGATGATAGCAGAGGAAGATTGTTCAGCACTAAGGACACACACTGATTTAGCTGACTAATTACAGATAGAATTATTACTAATATGATTAGTGTGTTATCAGCACAGATGATAGCAAAGGAAGATAGTTCAGCTCTGTGGTCACATACGGCTTCAGCTGACTAATCACAGTTATAGTTGATATTAATATGATTAGTGTGCTATCTGCACAGATGATAGCAAAGGAAGATAGTTCAGCTCTGTGGTCACACACTGCTTTAGCTGACTAATCACAGATATAGTTGTTATTAATATGATTAGTGTGCTATCTGCACAGATGATAGCAAATTAAGATAATTCTGCTCTGGGGACACACACTGCTTTAGCTGACTTATCACAGATAGAGTTGTTACTAATATGAGTAGTGTGCTATCTGCACAGATGATAGCAAAGGAAGATAGTTCAGCACTGTGGACACACACTGATTTAGCTGACTAATCACAGATAGAGTTGTTACTAATATGATTAGTGAGCTATCTGCACAGATGATAGCAACGGAAGATAGTTCAGCTCTGTGGACACACACTGATTTAGCTGACTAATCACAGATAGAGTTGTTACTAATATGATTAGTGAGCTATCTGCACAGATGATAGCAACGGAAGATAGTTCAGCTCTGTGGGTACACACTGCTTTAGCTGACTAATCACAGATATAGTTGTTACTAATATGATTAGTGTGCTATCTGCACAGATGATAGCAATGGAAGATAGTTCAGCTCTGTGGTACACACTGCTTTACCTGACTAATCATAGATAGAGTCAATCAGCTCAGAGTGACGTCACAGTAACCATTGAATTAAATCTATTATCTGCAGGAAAAAATGAAAAATTAATACATGAATGTCGTAGCACGGATAAGCAATTTTGGAATATTTCAAATTATATGTTCTTTAGGGTGAAAATCATCAGAAATTTATTGGATTTTCGTCCTTAAGATTTCAAGTGAATTGAAATTACTATTTTATGTTCGCTTCTGAACTGCAAGCATCTGTCACTGAAAATTACGCATGAAATATATAGAGAAAATGTAACAAAAAGGTCATTTAAAATGAATGGAAAAAGCTAATTTTACACTATATCATTAAGAAAATTATACAAAAAATTTCTGTATAATTTAAAAAATATTCATGAAAATAAATGATCCTCTTCTTCGCTGGGTCTTGAACTCGGGTCCTCTTCGCTGAAGTCCAGTACGTTATCCTCTCTGCCACGCCCTTCTCTTGAAATTCTGCTGGAACTTATATATTACTTACTTCCTACTGAGATTTGAAAATTAATAAAGAATTTATTTATTTTAGATGGGGAAAGCGGTGGTTATCGTCACATTGGAGTATATATGAAATATAGTTTGTAATGTATTTTATGCATTTAAATGAGTTGATATAATACTGTTATTATTAGTTAAATATATTATCAAATTATCCATTTTATAATAATATTCCGAATTAAATGTATTTAACTCCATGGAGTTTGAAACTACTATTATATTTACATTCTCGAGGTTATTGTACATAATGAATGTAGTGACTGTGTTATCCTATATATCAGGTTTTTCAATAAATTAATAGAATTTCTTGTAAAAAATAGGTAGTATATGAAAAATATGAAATAATTATTATCTAACTAATTGTTAGTGCAAAGTAAGACAACTTTAACCATACATATTAATTGATGGTAATTACTGATGTGTAAGAATTTAAGTTTTCCAGGACGGATGAACTTTTAGAAAAGGATAATAAATCTCAACAAATAACTATAATAATCTATGTACATTTAATGTGAGCGCCACCTGGTGGTGAATTACATGATAAATAACGTTAATGATTGTATGTGAAGAGCATATAGATATTAGTTATAATAAAAGAGTGATGTATAACATACATTAATTACTCTTATTAGGATAATTCTTTGAGCTTCGTTGAAATAGGTTCCAATTTACAGAAAGGAATAAGCTTTCCCTTCAAAAAATTCCTTTGTATACCATGTGACACTTAGTCATTTAAAACATGTTTATTCCATGCTAAATTATGAAAATATATGTCATATGTATTGCATTAGGTTTTACATGGATATGTGATAAATTAAGTATGGTTAACAAATGCTATAAGGATTATATTTAACATGTTTCTATGAAAGTGATGATAGCAAAGGAAGATAGTTCAGCTCTGTGGACACACACTGCTTTAGCTGACTAATCACAGTTATAGTTGTTATTAATATGATTAGTGTGCTATCTGCACAGATGATAGCAAAGGAAGATAGTTCTGCTCTGTGGACACACACTGCTTTAGCTGACTAATCACAGATATACTTGTTACTAATATGATTAGTGTGCTATCTGCACAGATGATACCAAAGGAAGATAGTTCAGCTCTGTGGTACACACTGCTTTAGCTGACTAATCACAGATAGAGTTGTTACTAATATGATTAGTGTGCTATCTGCACAGATGATATCAAAGGAAGATAGTTCAGCACTATGGACACATACTGATTTAGCTGACTAATTACAGATAGAATTATTACTAATATGATTAGTGTGTTATCAGCACAGATGATAGCAAAGGAAGATAGTTCAGCTCTGTGGTCACATACTGCTTCAGCTGACTAATCACAGTTATAGTTGATATTAATATGATTAGTGTGCTATCTGCACAGATGATAGCAAAGGAAGATAGTTCAGCTCTGTGGTCACACACTGCTTTAGCTGACTAATCACAGATATAGTTGTTATTAATATGATTAGTGTGCTATCTGCACAGATGATAGCAAATTAAGATAATTCTGCTCTGGGGACACACACTGCTTTAGCTGACTTATCACAGATAGAGTTGTTACTAATATGATTAGTGTGCTATCTGCACAGATGATAGCAAAGGAAGATAGTTCAGCACTGTGGACACACACTGATTTAGCTGACTAATCACAGATAGAGTTGTTACTAATATGATTAGTGAGCTATCTGCACAGATGATAGCAAAGGAAGATAGTTCAGCTCTGTGGGTACACACTGCTTTAGCTGACTAATCACAGATATAGTTGTTACTAATATGATTAGTGTGCTATCTGCACAGATGATAGCAATGGAAGATAGTTCAGCTCTGTGGTACACACTGCTTCACCTGACTAATCATAGATAGAGTCAATGAGCTCAGAGTGACGTCACAGTAACCATTGAATTAAATCTATTATCTGCAGGAAAAAATGAAAAATTAATACATGAATGTCGTAGCACGGATAAGTAATTTTGGAATATTTCAAATTATATGTTCTTTAGGGTGAAAATCATCAGAAATTTATTGGATTTTCGTCCTTAAGATTTCAAGTGAATTGAAATTACTATTTTATGTTCGCTTCTGAACTGCAAGCATCTGTCACTGAAAATTACGCATGAAATATATAGAGAAAATGTAACAAAAAGGTCATTTAAAATGAATGGAAAAAGCTAATTTTACACTATATCATTAAGAAAAATATACAAATAATTTCTGTATAATTTAAAAAATATTCATGAAAATAAATGATCCTCTTCTTCGCTGGGTCTTGAACTCGGGTCCTCTTCGCTGAAGTCCAGTACGTTATCCTCTCTGCCACCCCCTTCTCTTGAAATTATGCTGGAACTTATATATTACTTACTTCCTACTGAGATTTGAAAAATAATAAAGAATTTATTTATTTTAGATGGGGAAAGCGGTGGTTATCGTCACATTGGAGTATATATGAAATATAGTTTGTAATGTATTTTATGCATTTAAATGAGTTGATATAATACTGTTATTATTAGTTAAATATATTATCAAATTATCTATTTTATAATAATATTCCGAATTAAATGTATTTAACTCCATGGAGTTTGAAACTACTATTATATTTACATTCTCGAGGTTATTGTACATAATGAATGTAGTGACTGTGTTATCCTATATATCAGGTTTTTCAATAAATTAATAGAATTTCTTGTAAAAAATAGGTAGTATATGAAAAATATGAAATAATTATTATCTAACAAATTGTTAGTGCAAAGTAAGACAACTTTAACCATACATATTAAATGATGGTAATTACTGATGTGTAAGAATTTAAGTTTCCAGGACGGATGAACTTGTAGAAAAGGATAATAAATCTCAACAAATAACTATAATAATGTATGTACATTTAATGAGAACGCCACCTGGTGGTGAATTACATGATAAATAACGTTAATGATTGTAGGTGAAGAGCATATAGATATTAGTTATAATAAAAGAGTGATGTATAACATACATTAATTACTCTCTTATTAGGATAATTCTTTGAGCTTCGTTGAAATAGGTTCACATTTACAGAGAGGGATAGACTTTCCCTTCAAAAAATTCCTTTGTATACCATGTGACACTTAGTCATTTAAAACATGTTTATTCCATGCTAAATTATGAAAATATATGTCATATGTATTGCATTAGGTTTTACATGGATATGTGATAAATTAAGTATGGTTAACAAATGCTATAAGGATTATATTTGACATGTTTCTATGAAAGTGATGATAGCAAAGGAAGATAGTTTAGCTCTGTGGACACATACTGCTTCAGCTGACTAATCACAGTTATAGTTGATATTGATATGATTAGTGTGCTATCTACACAGATGATAGCAAAGGAAGATAGTTCAGCTCTGTGGTCACACACTGCTTTAGCTGACTAATCACAGATATAGTTGTTATTAATATGATTAGTGTGCTATCTGCACAGATGATAGCAAATTAAGATAATTCTGCTCTGGGGACACACACTGCTTTAGCTGACTTATCACAGATAGAGTTGTTACTAATATGATTAGTGTGCTATCTGCACAGATGATAGCAAAGGAAGATAGTTCAGCTCTGTGGTACACACTGCTTTAGCTGACTTATCACAGATAGAGTTGTTTCTAATATGATTAGTGTGCTATCTGCACAGATGATAGCAAAGGAAGATAGTTCAGCTCTGTGGTACACACTGCTTTAGCTGACTAATCACAGATATAGTTGTTACAAATATGATTAGTGTGCTATCTGCACAGATGATAGCAAAGGAAGATAGTTCAGCTCTGCGGTACACACTGCTTTAGCTGACTTATCACAGATAGAGTTGTTTCTAATATGGTTAGTGTGCTATCTGCACAGATGATAGCAAAGGAAGATAGTTCAGCTCTGTGGTACACACTGCTTTAGCTGACTAATCACAGATATAGTTGTTACAAATATGATTAGTGAGCTATCTGCACAGATGATATCAAAGGAAGATAGTTCAGCTCTGTGGGTACACACTGCTTTAGCTGACTAATCACAGATAGAGTTGTTACTAATATGATTAGTGTGCTATCTGCACAGATGATAGCAAAGGAAGATAGTTCAGCACTAAGGACACACACTGATTTAGCTGACTAATTACAGATAGAATTATTACTAATATGATTAGTGTGTTATCAGCACAGATGATAGCAAAGGAAGATAGTTCAGCTCTGTGGTCACATACTGCTTCAGCTGACTAATCACAGTTATAGTTGATATTAATATGATTAGTGTGCTATCTGCACAGATGATAGCAAAGGAAGATAGTTCAGCTCTGTGGTCACACACTGCTTTAGCTGACTAATCACAGATATAGTTGTTATTAATATGATTAGTGTGCTATCTGCACAGATGATAGCAAATTAAGATAATTCTGCTCTGGGGACACACACTGCTTTAGCTGACTTATCACAGATAGAGTTGTTACTAATATGAGTAGTGTGCTATCTGCACAGATGATAGCAAAGGAAGATAGTTCAGCACTGTGGACACACACTGATTTAGCTGACTAATCACAGATAGAGTTGTTACTAATATGATTAGTGAGCTATCTGCACAGATGATAGCAAAGGAAGATAGTTCAGCTCTGTGGGTACACACTGCTTTAGCTGATTTATCACAGATAGAGTTGTTACTAATATGATTAGTGTGCTATCTGCACAGATGATAGCAAAGGAAGATAGTTCAGCTCTGTGGTACACACAGCTTTAGCTGACTCATCAAAGATAGAGTTGTTTCTAATATGATTAGTGTGCTATCTGCACAGATGATAGCAAAGGAAGATAGTTCAGCTCTGTGGTACACACTGCTTTAGCTGACTAATCACAGATATAGTTGTTACAAATATGATTAGTGTGCTATCTGCACAGATGATAGCAAAGGAAGATAGTTCAGCTCTGCGGTACACACTGCTTTAGCTGACTTATCACAGATAGAGTTGTTTCTAATATGGTTAGTGTGCTATCTGCAGAGATGATAGCAAAGGAAGATAGTTCAGCTCTGTGGTACACACAGCTTTAGCTGACTAATCACAGATATAGTTGTTACAAATATGATTAGTGAGCTATCTGCACAGATGATATCAAAGGAAGATAGTTCAGCTCTGTGGGTACACACTGCTTTAGCTGACTTATTACAGATAGAGTTGTTACTAATATGATTAGTGTGCTATCTGCACAGATGATAGCAGAGGAAGATTGTTCAGCACTAAGGACACACACTGATTTAGCTGACTAATTACAGATAGAATTATTACTAATATGATTAGTGTGTTATCAGCACAGATGATAGCAAAGGAAGATAGTTCAGCTCTGTGGTCACATACGGCTTCAGCTGACTAATCACAGTTATAGTTGATATTAATATGATTAGTGTGCTATCTGCACAGATGATAGCAAAGGAAGATAGTTCAGCTCTGTGGTCACACACTGCTTTAGCTGACTAATCACAGATATAGTTGTTATTAATATGATTAGTGTGCTATCTGCACAGATGATAGCAAATTAAGATAATTCTGCTCTGGGGACACACACTGCTTTAGCTGACTTATCACAGATAGAGTTGTTACTAATATGAGTAGTGTGCTATCTGCACAGATGATAGCAAAGGAAGATAGTTCAGCACTGTGGACACACACTGATTTAGCTGACTAATCACAGATAGAGTTGTTACTAATATGATTAGTGAGCTATCTGCACAGATGATAGCAACGGAAGATAGTTCAGCTCTGTGGACACACACTGATTTAGCTGACTAATCACAGATAGAGTTGTTACTAATATGATTAGTGAGCTATCTGCACAGATGATAGCAACGGAAGATAGTTCAGCTCTGTGGGTACACACTGCTTTAGCTGACTAATCACAGATATAGTTGTTACTAATATGATTAGTGTGCTATCTGCACAGATGATAGCAATGGAAGATAGTTCAGCTCTGTGGTACACACTGCTTTACCTGACTAATCATAGATAGAGTCAATCAGCTCAGAGTGACGTCACAGTAACCATTGAATTAAATCTATTATCTGCAGGAAAAAATGAAAAATTAATACATGAATGTCGTAGCACGGATAAGCAATTTTGGAATATTTCAAATTATATGTTCTTTAGGGTGAAAATCATCAGAAATTTATTGGATTTTCGTCCTTAAGATTTCAAGTGAATTGAAATTACTATTTTATGTTCGCTTCTGAACTGCAAGCATCTGTCACTGAAAATTACGCATGAAATATATAGAGAAAATGTAACAAAAAGGTCATTTAAAATGAATGGAAAAAGCTAATTTTACACTATATCATTAAGAAAATTATACAAAAAATTTCTGTATAATTTAAAAAATATTCATGAAAATAAATGATCCTCTTCTTCGCTGGGTCTTGAACTCGGGTCCTCTTCGCTGAAGTCCAGTACGTTATCCTCTCTGCCACGCCCTTCTCTTGAAATTCTGCTGGAACTTATATATTACTTACTTCCTACTGAGATTTGAAAATTAATAAAGAATTTATTTATTTTAGATGGGGAAAGCGGTGGTTATCGTCACATTGGAGTATATATGAAATATAGTTTGTAATGTATTTTATGCATTTAAATGAGTTGATATAATACTGTTATTATTAGTTAAATATATTATCAAATTATCCATTTTATAATAATATTCCGAATTAAATGTATTTAACTCCATGGAGTTTGAAACTACTATTATATTTACATTCTCGAGGTTATTGTACATAATGAATGTAGTGACTGTGTTATCCTATATATCAGGTTTTTCAATAAATTAATAGAATTTCTTGTAAAAAATAGGTAGTATATGAAAAATATGAAATAATTATTATCTAACTAATTGTTAGTGCAAAGTAAGACAACTTTAACCATACATATTAATTGATGGTAATTACTGATGTGTAAGAATTTAAGTTTTCCAGGACGGATGAACTTTTAGAAAAGGATAATAAATCTCAACAAATAACTATAATAATCTATGTACATTTAATGTGAGCGCCACCTGGTGGTGAATTACATGATAAATAACGTTAATGATTGTATGTGAAGAGCATATAGATATTAGTTATAATAAAAGAGTGATGTATAACATACATTAATTACTCTTATTAGGATAATTCTTTGAGCTTCGTTGAAATAGGTTCCAATTTACAGAAAGGAATAAGCTTTCCCTTCAAAAAATTCCTTTGTATACCATGTGACACTTAGTCATTTAAAACATGTTTATTCCATGCTAAATTATGAAAATATATGTCATATGTATTGCATTAGGTTTTACATGGATATGTGATAAATTAAGTATGGTTAACAAATGCTATAAGGATTATATTTAACATGTTTCTATGAAAGTGATGATAGCAAAGGAAGATAGTTCAGCTCTGTGGACACACACTGCTTTAGCTGACTAATCACAGTTATAGTTGTTATTAATATGATTAGTGTGCTATCTGCACAGATGATAGCAAAGGAAGATAGTTCTGCTCTGTGGACACACACTGCTTTAGCTGACTAATCACAGATATACTTGTTACTAATATGATTAGTGTGCTATCTGCACAGATGATACCAAAGGAAGATAGTTCAGCTCTGTGGTACACACTGCTTTAGCTGACTAATCACAGATAGAGTTGTTACTAATATGATTAGTGTGCTATCTGCACAGATGATATCAAAGGAAGATAGTTCAGCACTATGGACACATACTGATTTAGCTGACTAATTACAGATAGAATTATTACTAATATGATTAGTGTGTTATCAGCACAGATGATAGCAAAGGAAGATAGTTCAGCTCTGTGGTCACATACTGCTTCAGCTGACTAATCACAGTTATAGTTGATATTAATATGATTAGTGTGCTATCTGCACAGATGATAGCAAAGGAAGATAGTTCAGCTCTGTGGTCACACACTGCTTTAGCTGACTAATCACAGATATAGTTGTTATTAATATGATTAGTGTGCTATCTGCACAGATGATAGCAAATTAAGATAATTCTGCTCTGGGGACACACACTGCTTTAGCTGACTTATCACAGATAGAGTTGTTACTAATATGATTAGTGTGCTATCTGCACAGATGATAGCAAAGGAAGATAGTTCAGCACTGTGGACACACACTGATTTAGCTGACTAATCACAGATAGAGTTGTTACTAATATGATTAGTGAGCTATCTGCACAGATGATAGCAAAGGAAGATAGTTCAGCTCTGTGGGTACACACTGCTTTAGCTGACTAATCACAGATATAGTTGTTACTAATATGATTAGTGTGCTATCTGCACAGATGATAGCAATGGAAGATAGTTCAGCTCTGTGGTACACACTGCTTCACCTGACTAATCATAGATAGAGTCAATCAGCTCAGAGTGACGTCACAGTAACCATTGAATTAAATCTATTATCTGCAGGAAAAAATGAAAAATTAATACATGAATGTCGTAGCACGGATAAGCAATTTTGGAATATTTCAAATTATATGTTCTTTAGGGTGAAAATCATCAGAAATTTATTGGATTTTCGTCCTTAAGATTTCAAGTGAATTGAAATTACTATTTTATGTTCGCTTCTGAACTGCAAGCATCTGTCACTGAAAATTACGCATGAAATATATAGAGAAAATGTAACAAAAAGGTCATTTAAAATGAATGGAAAAAGCTAATTTTACACTATATCATTAAGAAAAATATACAAATAATTTCTGTATAATTTAAAAAATATTCATGAAAATAAATGATCCTCTTCTTCGCTGGGTCTTGAACTCGGGTCCTCTTCACTGAAGTCCAGTACGTTATCTTCTCTGCCACGCCCTTCTCTTGAAATTCTGCTGGAACTTTTATATTTCTTACTTCCTACTGAAATTTGAAAAATAATAAAGAATTAAATTATTTTACATCATACATCAGTTCCCACACCAAATATACATCATTAAACATCAGTTCCCACACTAAATATACATCATACATCAGTTCCCACACCAAATATACATCATACATCAGTTCCCACACCAAATATACATCATACATCAGTTCCCACACCAAATATACATCATACATCAGTTCCCACACCAAATATACATCATACATCAGTTCCCACACCAAATATACATCATACATCAGTTCCCACACCAAATATACATCATACATCAGTTCCCACACCAAATATACATCATCATACATCAGTTCCCACACCAAATATACATCATACATCAGTTCCCACACCAAATATACATCATCATACATCAGTTCCCACACCAAATATACATTATACATCAGTTCCCACACCAAATATACATCATACATCAGTTCCCACACCAAATATACATCATACATCAGTTCCCACACCAAATATACATCATACATCAGTTCCCACACCAAATATACATCACACATCAGTTCCCACACCAATTATACATCATACATCAGTTCCCACACCAAATATACATCATACATCAGTTCCCACACCAAATATACATCATCATACATCAGTTCCCACACCAAATATACATCATCATACATCAGTTCCCACACCAAATATACATCATACATCAGTTCTCACACCAAATATACATCATTATACATCAGTTCCCACACCAAATATACATCAGTTCCCACACCAAATATACATCATCATACATCAGTTCCCACACCAAATATACATCAGTTCCCACACCAAATATACATCATACATCAGTTCCCACACCAAATATACATCATACATCAGTTCCCACACCAAATAAACACCAGTTCCTGTTATGAATCTTAATAGTGATAGGACAGGTGACCCTTCTTTACAGGATGAGGTCCATTAAGGGAACCGGAACACGAGGATAATGACACACAACCTCACAGCATCAGTGTACGTTAAAGACTGACTAGCTAACAGTTACAAAGAAACACAAACTAACTAACTACAGTAATAAGGAACATAACATTTCCCCTCCATTTAGATAACGAACAGAATATCAAAATAAATTTAAATCTAACATAATTCCCGTTTGATATATACTTAGCTTTAGAGTATTCGAAAGTTAACATTAATTAATAATAAGTTAACCTATCAGGGGGCCGTCTGTTGCGGTGCTCCCTTGATGGTTGAGGAGTCACAGAAATGGGTAGAGAAGTATCTGTTGCTTCAGATCTAAGGCAATTAAGGATTGAAAGTAATTGATTGGAATGACGTCTCCAGATAGTGTGGAGATCGTGCACTTGAACATCATAAATATTTATTCCTACTCTATCAACAATAGTGGCATCATACCATTTCTCTCCTCCCCGCAAATTAAGCGCTAAAACACTAGAGCCTATATCAAACTGCGGCAGTGTTTTAGATTTCTCTTCACTAATATCTGAACAATAATGAGGATTAATTTTCTCTCTCATTGAAATTAATCTTCTTTTGTTAAGAGCAACAGCTGGCGCAGCTTGAGTGGCACTATGAGGTACTGATCGATATTGCAATAAAACTTTTGCCTAATTTGTATTTAAATGAACAGTTAGTAGGGGATTTCTTCAACATATCTTTTATGGCACGCACGGCTCGCTCAGCCTGACCATTTGAAGCAGGGGAATAAGGTGGGGGAGTCATGTGTTTCACAGCATTTCTCGACAAAAAGGAGCTAAATTCATGGGAGGTGAAATTAGCGGCGTTGTCAGAGACAAGAACGTTTGGCAATCCGTGAAAGGAGAAGATCAAGCTGAGCGCATCGATTGTGTCATTGGTACTAGTTGATTTTACAATTTCAACCTCAATATATTTAGTGAGTGCATCAATAACAATGAAACATATTATATTATCAACGAAAAAATGATCTACGTGGATACGTTCCCATGGCCTCGATGGTGAAGGCCATGAGATGTTAGAAGATGGAGGTCTAGATCTAACTGACTGACATATCTTACAATTCAGAACAATATTCTTAATATCAGAGTCTAATCCAGGGTACGAAATGAGTGACCTTGCAAGAGCTTTCATTGCGACTATTCCGGGATGATTGTCATGAAATAATTGAATAACGTTCCTTCTTAGTGAGTCAAGAATGAAAACTCTATTCTGGTACATTATACAACCTTTACTTATAGTAAGACTAGGAATCAATGACTTGAAAGTGGAAAGAATTGGATTCGTGATCCTGTCAGGACAACCATTTCTAATGTATTGCTTTAGAAGGACTAGATTTGAATCATTATCAGTGTGTTTCCTGACATCTGCAATTGAAATAAAATCAGATTCTATAAACTTTCAAGTGCACACACCAGTTCATATGGCTCAGCTTCTATTACTGAGTTGGGCAAAGGCAAACGACTTAAGCAGTCGGAATGAACATTATTTTTACCGCTAGAATATTCAAATGAATAATTATATTGACTCAAAATAAGTGCCCATCTAAGAATACGAGCTGAGCAGTGTGTAGGAACAGGTTTGAATCTGGCAAACAGTTTAGCTAATGGCTGTTGGTCATTGCAAATTACAAAATGAGAACCTGGAAGAAAATGTCTAAACTTTTGCACACCAAATATTACACTTAAAGCTTCTCTCTCTATGTTACTATAATTTCTTTCTCCAGCGTTAAGAGTTCGTGAAGCGAACTGGATAGCAAGCCATGGATAATCTGAGTTAGGTCTTGTTAATAAGGCAGCACCTATCCCATAAGCAGACGCATCTGTTTCCAATTTAAGTTCATATGTTAGATCATATTGGTACAATACTTCATTAGATTTGAACAATTTTTTAATTACGACAAAACTGTCTTGCTATGCTTTTAACCAATTAAAAGTTACATTTTTTTGAAGAAGGTGATATTAATGGAGACATAGTTTGAGCGAAATTGGGAATGAATCTAGCATAATAATTACATAAACCTAGAAAAGATTGTACTTGTTTAACATTAACCGGTGTTGGAGCATCAATAATGCATTGAATTTTGTTAGGATTAGGATGGACTCCTGTTTTATCAATTATATGGCCCAAATAATCTACGCTATCACAAAAGAATTTACATTTATTTGGGTTTTTGATACCTTTATTCTTAAGGGAAGTTAATACTGTATGGATGGTCTTATAGTGAGATTCAGCATCTTTTGATAGCACCAGAACGTCATCTTGATAAATAATCAGTCCATCAATATGAGAAAGCGTTTGAGTTAAAATGGCTTGAAAGATTCCCGGACTTGATGTTAACCCGAAGGGTAGAAAATTGAATTGATAAAGTCCTTCTGGTGTGTTGATTACTGTAAATTGTTTAGACTGATTATCAAGAGGAAGTTGTAGAAAAGCTTGCGACAGATCAATTTTTGAAAATACAGTGGCTTTTCCAATTCGAATAATGGTATCATCTACAGTGGGTAAGGGTGTTTGGACTGGATCTAAATGTTGATTTACGGTAGTAGAAAAATCACCACATAATCTTAAGGAGCCATCTTTCTTAAATACTGTTACTATGGGTGATGCCCATTTTGATTAAAAAACCTGTGTAAGTTTACCATCGTTTACTAAGCGATTAAGTTCTTCTTTAAGTTTAGGACGCAATTTAGTAGGAACTTGTCTAGGTTTGATGTAAACAGGTCTGGGTGAACCTTTGATGTCAAGATGAACTGTTTCAGTTACGTTAGATATATATGAATCTGATAAATATTGACGAAACTCAGACAATTCTTTGGAGAAATTAACACTGTCATTAAGTATTATCTTAGAGCCTACTGTTTACATAAATCTCTACCAAGAAGATTTTCTTTATTATTAGAAACTACTAGAAATTTATGAAAGAAACATTTGTTATTATATCTAACTTGAATATTTGTTTCACCAAAGAATTCAATTGGGGCACCATTGTAATCCCTTACATGTCTGAAAGACGGCTTAATAACTCCACGGACCTTATTTGCATAATCATATCTGAGAGTTGAAATACCTGCTCCTGAATCTAATTGAAAAGATATTTCAGCATTATTTAATTTAATATCGACACTAACTGGGTCGTTAGTAACAGGAGTCACAATGGTGTCTACTCTAAAAAAGAATCATTGAAATTAATGTTAGAAGCACGAGAAGTGTTGTGATCAGATTGAGCAGAATAGATGCTAGCAGAGTTCGTAACGTCACAGCCAATGGGAGCGCAGCATCTTTGTCTACAGGCGTGTGCGTTGTGTGCACCACCAATGACGTTGACAGCTTCTCCTATGTGCGTGTCCTGAGAACAGCACGAAGAACTTGCATGTACGTACGGACACGCGTGACTGTCACGCTGACGAGGAAAAGATGACTGTTTTTTCTTGTTTTGTTGACAGATACGTGAAATATGACCGATTTTATTACAGAGATGACATGTTCTGTTTTTGGCATAGCAATCATTTGAAAAATGCTGACCCTTGTCACCACAGCGGTAACATGTGTAGTTGTTGTTAGGTTTATTCTGCTTAGACTGAAGCTTATTGAAATCATCAGACTCTGTATTTTCTGATGTAGCATAAACTTTTCGTGACGAGATAATTTTGTCAGCATCTTGACGGAAAACTTCGAGAAGTTTAGCGCATTCTAGCGTCTCACGAAACGTAAGTTTATCACATTCCTGTATCAGAGTTGACAGGATTGAAGAAGATGAGAGACCAGCAACGAATGCATCACGAAGCAAACGATCAAGACAATTAGAAGGATAATTGCATTGCGTAGCTAGACTGTTCAGCTCACGTGAATATTCTTCGAGAGACTGCCCAGTCTGTTGCCTGTACGTTAAGAACTGGACCGATGCACCTACTTCAGATTTTGAAGTGGAGAACTGTTGAAGTAAATGATATTCAATTTCGTCATACGTAGCAGCAGTGAGAACTGTGGGAGCTAAACGCTTTTGCAAGTCAGAAATGATGGAAACAGGAAGAAATTTGAGAAGCAGATGAGCACGTTTCACGTCATTATTTCGAACCTTGTGAATATTATCTGACATTTGACATTGAAATATCTGAAAGAACTCTTGAATAGTTTCGAGATCATGATCAAAAGGTGCACATGAAGTTGACATAGCCATGATGTTAGGCAGAAATTGGAGCAGCTCACGAGAAAACGTACACGACTTGGAAGACGCACACAGCACTGAGTTACCAGATACTTCCAGAACAGGAGATTTATCAGGCACGAATATACGAAATTTCGAGAAAAAATGCACTTTCACTGATAATTTATGATTCACCTTGTCGCCAAATTTATGAATCTTAATAGTGATAGGACAGGTGACCCTTCTTTACAGGATGAGGTCCATTAAGGGAACCGGAACACGAGGATAATGACACACAACCTCACAGCATCAGTGTACGTTAAAGACTGACTAGCTAACAGTTACAAAGAAACACAAACTAACTAACTACAGTAATAAGGAACATAACATTTCCCACACCAAATATACATCAGTTCCCACACCAAATATACATCAGTTCCCACACCAAATATACATCATTATACACCATTCATGCAACAAGAACAAAACACAACTTCTCCCAACAATACAGAAACGGCAGCAACTTTTTTTTCAAATTTCAATGCTGCATTTGAATGAGACTTCGTGAATATGAAAAACAAAAATTAATTAGTTTGTTTGACGTATATTAAAAGTTGACGTTATATTTTTCTTTCTTACTTTATTATTAATTGAGATGTGTCTTACTTTTGAATGAATAACTATGATAACAATTAGTTTATGTATGTATATTAAAAGAGGGCATTCTATTTTTCTTTCTTACTTTATGGTGTCTTACTTTTGAATAACTAAATATTATAATAAAAAATTTTAAATATATTAAAAGAAGACTTTATTTTTTCCTTCTTCATCATTTATTACAAGATTTCTTACTTTTTTAATCATTCTATTCGGTAAATTGAACATACAATACAAAAGAAATTTGAGGACATACCTTAATGTAAGTAACTCTGCAGAACCTTGTAAAGGGCCACACATGTTTCAGGAATAATTCTTCCAAGAGCTTGTGGTGAAATCCTAGTTGAATATTTGAGGCACTCATACGGTTGTCCTGTAGCTAAGAATCTCAAAGTTGCTGTCAGTCTTTCGTGTGGAGATATAGCTGCTCTCATTAGTGTATCTTTTTTATTAATCAAGGGAGATGTAAGTGACAGCAACTCTTCGTACACTGATTGGTTCATGCGCAGAAAATTGTAATAGTCCGATGGTTCTTCCTTCAATTCATTAAGAAGATTAATATGTGTATATTATTTCTTCTTTGCATCCAATCTTTACACCATTGTTTTCGTTTCTTCCTTCTGTTTTTACTTTTCAGTAACATTACAGATAATATGGAGAGAGTGTACAACTCATCTTCGCAAGAATCCTTGGTGAACTGACAAACTTGACAGGTAGGCATGTATAGTGAGTGTGCTACTGTTGTAACAGGTGCACATGCCAGGCGCGACTATACATGCGTACCTGTCATGTGTACATCATACTGTATGACCGGCCTAAGGCGATCTACTTCAATAGTTTGCTCAGCAATGGATCGATAGCGCAACCACCGATCGATTGCTGCGCGTTCGAATGATACGGATTTCCACAGTTCATGCATTTAATTAATTGTTTGATTTTTACTGCAAAATATTGTCTTTTTAAATAAGTTTTTTATATTTATAATATAATATTAGTCGATTGTTGCACGTTTGAATGATATGGATTTGTTAGTTTATGCATCTAATTGTTACATTTAATAGAGCAACCATCGATTGATGGTTGCTCTATGAAATAAAGAAAAAGAAAAAAATACAATTTAAATATATAGAAGTATAATATATAATAAGTATACACATACGTATATAAAATAGGAAAATCCATGGCGAACTGACACAATTGACAGGTAGGCATGTACAGCGAGTGTGCTCCTCAGGTAACAGATTCAGCAGCTAGTCGTACCTATTCATGCGTACATGTCAGGGGGTACGGCCAAGAGCCACCCCCCCCCCCCCTCCCCTGTTTTTTAATCCTTATATACCTAGTTAAACAAATGAATAACTACTTAGATAGAAATAACTGAGAATTGCTAATGTAGTTTGTTGTATTCGCTAGTTTGTTGTACTGCACACTTCGTGATAGTTCAATGACCTGGCAGGGGGTATCAATCCTATGGGATTGATAGTAAATTATCACCTATTTTCTAAGTAGATGAGGCTTGTTAATAAACTTATCCCATAGGGCAAAATAAGTCTCCGGGTTCTTTAACAATTATTTGTATTTCTTAACTTGAAGAGACTTGGAGGTAATTGATTGAATTCTATTAAACTGACAAATGACTAAACGGTAAAAGTTTTTAGGAAGTAAATTAAACACAAGGAAGTTTTAAATGGGTGTACTTATATTAAAGTTCGAATAGTACAGAGTTCTAAGACTTACGCACAAGTCTTTAAATAACACAACACAAGTTTTAAATAAACTAGCGGTTGAGTAAACTTAAGGGTTTTAAATAAACAAGGGTCTGAGTTGCCAACTCAGGACACCCGTGGATGGACAAGTCCGACCGGACTTGGTCCGACCAACCAGTCTTCAAGAGACCATCGCGAACTATGAACACTTTAATTAGGTGCCAATGGTATTTAAAGGATGAACTGGAGAGTCCAACCTTCCAGTGAGTGAATAAACTTCTGTTAAGGTACTGATAGTACTTTTCAAAGATGTTTTTCTACTCACTGCAGATAGAAATAACACACAATGCATTATTCAAATTTAACACGCTAGTGGTAATGTCTTTCTATACGATTAACATATAGATCGATCAGATTTACTAATAGTTCATTTTAGTGAAACCTGATTTACTAATAAACATCCAAATTTAAGCATACTATTTCAGAGTCCTGTTTAACCTATACATGATCAGAAATGTTACAAGTTCCTAACTATTAATTAAGTATTTCAATTAGAATAATTGAAGTACTTACTTAATTCTTTTTAAATTAATTAAGTATTAATTTCAATTCTATCTATAGAAAAAGAACTCAATATTCTAAGTTGTATAACTGATTTACAAAGTTCATGAAGTTATATAACTTAGTACAAATTATAAAGTTATATTCTGAGTTACAAGTTATAGCTCTGGGTTACAAGTTATAAAGTTATGTTCTGAAGTTACAAGTTATATTAGCGACTTACATCAAAGCTATTCGTTTATAATTATATTCGAGCTCCTAGCGAGAATAACATGACCATAAATTTAAATAGCATTTCCTTCTAATGAACAGTGTACAAGATTAAAAAGATTATGTCTGATTAAATGATTATCAAATTATAGAAATTGAAAGATTAAGTAAAGATACAAGTTCAGCGTATTAACAATCTTTCTATTGTTAATATCACTCCCCCCTTCATGTTTCAACCGACTTGTCGGTTGAATTTCAATTTCTAAACCCTTATTATCGAAATCCAATCGAAAAATATCCTAAGAAATTTCGAACAACACTCGGAAAACATCCTATGAAATTTCTTGAAATTTCTAAGTCCGAAACACAAATTATATCTATTAAAACAAAAGAAATTTAATCACTCGATTCATGTATTATGAATTTCAGATTAAAATTTGATCTGCTAAATAGATCAGTCTTTTCATCATAAAATTTGTGTGTACAAAAATATGATGACAAGACAATTCCTATCATATATGTAATCATGAATTCTACCTCTGGTCAAGATATTAAATCAAAATAGAGTAAAAATTTATAAGTCATTCTACTCATATTCAGAAACATACATCAAAAATATATTTTCATTTTATGGAATTTATTTAACTAATAAAGATATTCTAATATCTAACCTTGTTTATAATTATTCAAAATTGAACCTGAAATCCCATTTCAATTAGTTCTAAAATTCAAAACATGAAATATCAAATTATAAATCTCAAATTCAATTTGAACAATCATAAAACTTCAATCTATTACTGCTAAATTTATATTTTAATTTTTTTAAATAAAAGTAACCATTACCTTTCTAAAAATTAAATATTTATGTTCTCATTTCTTAAACACTTAAATGGAAATAGTATCCAGGTGAGTGTCTAGTCATTGAAAACACCCTTAAAGTTTTTCTTCAAAATATAAAGTTCGTTTAATACTTTACTGCAATATAGTCCAACTATAAACATCTTACTTTCATTCAAGCACCAAAATTATAATGCTTACAAATAAGATTATCAATAAAATCTAAGCATACGATTATAATATTTCTACTATTATTATATCTTCTACTTCAAGCATCGTAATTTGAAACGTCGGAAATAAAGTTAAGTAATTTTCAAATGAAATTAATTTCAAAATCAATAGAGATTAATTACTTTTCATATTTCCAATGAATATAATCTATAATCAATAGAACTTAGTTAACTTTTATATCTCAAATGAATATAATCTATAGTCAATAGAACTTAATTAACTTTTATATCTCAAATGAATATAATCTATAGTCAATAGAACTTAATTAACTTTTATATCTCAAATGAATATAATCTTACATCAAAATCGAAACTTCATTATAGTTTATTCTAATTCCAAAATATTCATTTCAGAATATATGAGTATAACTAAATTCGTTATTACTTATCTTAAACTTCTCTTTTCTTAAACTATGGTTATATATGTTATGTAATATCATATGAGCTATATTATTGGTTAGTATTCATCTATACTATTGTTAGCTTTACATAACTTATTTTTATTCGTATTGAATAAACATATTCAGATTTCGTTTAAAATATTCAATGAAATTAAAAGTTACTTTAAATCAAATGTTCAACTTCGAAATCTGTAAACTATCAAATGAAATCTTAAGTAATCCTTTAAAGAATTAATTTTCAAATAAACATCAATGATTAAATGCTCATAACCTGAATGTTTCAATAAGCAATTAGTATATAAACTTTCTTTAAAGTAAATTCAAAGTATAGAAATCTAAGATAATTGGACTAAAGTAATAATCCAAAATTTAGAATAATAAGATCAAGGTGAAATGATCTAAATGTGTCGGTACCATCAGAGAAGACTTCTCAAAGTAGGTACATGAGAGTTGAAGCCCCCATGTTCATTCTCCTCCTTCAGAATGAATGGTTCCCTCAGGTTATCGGGCATTGGTTTGTGACGTCACCAAGTATGACTGCGAAGTCGTCACCAAGTATGATTGTGAAGTCATCATCAAGTATGACTGTGAAGTCATCATCAAGTATGACTGTGAAGTCATCACCAAGTGTGCTCCACTGCTCAGCCTTCTCGTCACTAGGCGTAGCTCGGCTTATCCTTTTCGGATCAACAAGTTACTGGTGTTGGATTGTTCCAACATCTGGTTTGTTATTGCTCTGCTCCAGTTTCTCGAGAGATGTTTTTCAAGTTTTGGGAATAAAATAAATCAGCATTAATTTAAGTATAATTAGGATTATATTTTTACCTAACTATTACTTTTAGACTTACAGTTGAAGGATAATATTACTATTTTACTATTGCTAAAACATGATTGTTTTAATTATTTCCAAAATTTTGTACAATGATTCTACAAAATTCTTTAATATTATAGTATTGTTATAATCCTTCAAGTAATATCATAGTTTGATAATATATATCTCACATAACATTTATTTCAAAATATACCTCATTCAGTTTACAATACATATTCCTATTATTATAAAACTGTAAAGAAGGGGTTAGTTTATATATATAACATATTTTTCACTTAAAACTAGGTTCATGAAAATCTTGGACACAATCAAAACTGTTATGTTTCTTTTTATTGTTACGTTACTTTACAAGATTTTCACTTATAGTGATAAATTCATAGTAAAATTAAGTAATTCACCTTCAACCGATGTCTTGCCCATAACGTCAGATCGTCAGTAGGATGGGGTTCATTGTTTTTAGCCTCTTTTACGTGTGTTTCTGCAATTACAGGTGAACTTTACTAGCTTATGCAAGAAACTTACATCTTACATAGATTATTTATCTACTATTACATTACATTTCATCAATAATTATAAGTGTTAGTCAACATAATTTTCTTAATTACTCTTAACTTACAAACACACAGTTATTTATATATATTTTATGTTTCACTAAACATCAATGCATTATATATATATAATTTACATTTCTTTAAACATCAGTGTATATTGTAGTTACCCTGAAGAGTTAATGTTATTGATCTAACCATTGAAAGAAATTAATTGAACACAAACTATGTCGTTTTTAGCTATTCATTATATTTCGTTTTGTTCCTTTTATAATCATAAATTCTTGAACAGAATTAAATCTCATTATTTTTTTTTCATTTGCTTTAACTCAAGTTTAATGTATTCATTTACTTTTTCAAGTAATGATTTAAATATCATCAAGATTCTTGCTATCATTAAACTCAATTCCCATTTATCATTAAAGAGTCTTTTACTCTTATTTCAGTATCATTAAACTTTTCAACAGTTTTCTTTATATTGAATCCATACATTATTTATTAAATTATTTAACTGTCCCTTTAAACTCAAACTTTTTAATTACATTTAAGCTGCTATACTGAGTTTAATTAATAAATTCATTTATTTTTAAGAAATAAATCCGTTCTATTCAATCACTTTTATTATTTACGATTTCATTTTAACCCCTTTTTTACTCATGTAAAATCAACTACATTCATTCTTTTATAAATCTTGAAATATTACGGTTCCCCCTTGAAATTTTTCTTTAGAAGAAGATTTTCTTCTCAGGGTATTTTCTGTACTCTGGTTGACCTTTGAATCTGCAATTACTGTTTTCTCTTAGTAATATTTACCCTTACAGTTTAGAATGAATATTCTTTATGTATTAGGAATATCCCTTTTTTTCAAATATCAAAATATAATTAATTATACATCTTGACTCATATCTTTCTAATATATTTATCTCACAATTCCATGTATAATCACACTTAATTACACTTCAATCCATTATTGTAATCTTTTTGGGGTCTAATTTTATTCTTCACTCTGAGAGGAATAAATAGAATGTTCCCCTGAGATTATTCTGAAATTCTTTAGAGTCTATTTTATTCTTCGTTCTGAGAGGAATAAATAGAAATGTTCGCCTAACTTATGTTTGGAAATTCTTTAGGGTCTATTTTATTCTTCGTTCTGAGAGGAATAAATAGAAATGTTCGCCTAACTTATGTTTGGAAATTCTTTAGGGTCTATTTTATTCTTCATTCTGAGAGGAATAAATAGAATGTTCCCCTTAAGATTGATTCAAACATTTCCTTCATAACAGAATGGTTATATATTTATATATTATCATATATAAAAGTTTTAACGAACTATCTTTTTCAGCAATTATTTTATATATCATTGTACATAAACATTAGAATTTATGTACATGTATATTATATTGCATGTTTTCATTGTTCATTATACATTCAATAATATTCGACTATTCATTTAGAATTCATTTCTAAATTTATATATCAAGAATTCAGTATCTTTATTTTAATTAACAAGTACAAACATTTTTATTTATCATCTTGAAAATCAAAAATTCAACATAAAATATTACACTTCTATTATAAATAAAAGAATTCAAATTAAATGTGAAATAATATTAATTGAAATATTTGCTTCGTATCTTGTTATCATTCAAATCATTCGTTAAACTCTCCATTTGTTATGGTGTTTCAAATATTAGTTCCTGCTACATCTTGGATTGTATAACAATACAGTTCATAGAGAACAGTCGATTGATTTACTGCATGTCATTTAATTATAAATAACTATTAATTCTTATTCATACATTGTTCTTTCAGGTTCTAATTCCCACACAAGTAATAACTTATATTACTTCAGTTCCTCAAATTTATCATATTATTAAATTATGATTACACTTATTTCATGACATTAATTCCATGATTTTATTTCGACGAAGAACCTGTAACTCATTTATTTATCAAACATTACAGTTATCATTAAAAGAAATCATCAAGAGCTCTCTTTCAAACTCATTTATTTATCAAATAATTAATTAAATAATTAATTATTATTTCTGAGTAACCTACTGGAATAATCACATTAATTCCTATATCTTTTATTCTCCATATAATACTCATTATTTTATTCATATTATATCCTTGCTATCGTCAACTATAGTGTTACTGACTGTACCACCTCGACTAATTTTAATAGCTCTGTTGACAATAACTTCCCACTTGAGAATTTACATCGCTTCCTTCAAGATTACGTTTAGTCTTGACTTTTTACTAGTCAACTATTATAAAATCAAGTTTCGTTATATTTTTACGTTAAGTTATATTTTTATATATATAACGTTTGCTATATTTTATACTTTATTAATAGAAAAATAGTCTTAAGATAATTGTTTTATCTCTTATACATTTATGTTCCATTGCTTGCATTTAATTCACTATTCAAATCAAGTCTTACAATTTAATTATAAAATTCAACAAATCTTTGCTCTTATAGTATTTTCTTTCTCAGAATTATCGTCTGACAAATACAATTGTCTGAATTCACATCGTTTTTTATACGATTATTTCGTTCATATGAACTAATCACCTATGTGATTATTTTAAGTTATTATTCGTCACTGGAATAATTACAACAACTTCTTATTTAACAGTTAATTATTTATACTCAATATATACTCAATATACGTAAACTGCGTTGAATCTTTCTTATATCGTTGGTTCGTTCATTATTGAGTTACTGGAGATTTTACGTTAAAGCATATAATTATTTAATTACGTTAAACAGTAACCTTTAATTAAATCAATTATTTCTTACTTTTAATTATTACAGGAATATAGTTTCTATGTTACCACATATTACCCGATATTACATTAAAAATGGTTAAGCAGTATTAACCTCTAGGTAACTTTAAATCTCTTCAAAAATATTTAATATACAATATTAATATCAAAATAGTCATTTAAATATTCAAGATATATATATATCTATATCATTCCTTGTCAATCTTTAAATCTGTTTCACTCTTTTTATACTGAGTCATACCTCTGAGTTTAATATATTCGTTATATCTTAATCTGACTCGATTGTCTTAAATCACTGAAACGATTGACAGGTTCTTTTTTCAAACACTGCGATTATTACTATTTGAATAGGAATACATCATAATTATCAATTGACTTCATCCCTGAAAATTAGGTATGATTTGTTATATATGTACGTTACGTGCATATCATAGGTATTTCCGATTTACCTGAAACCTTGTTTATTTTTATAAATATAAATTGACATTATAATTATCTATTGACTTCATCCCTGAAAATTAGATATGATTTCGTCATATATTGTAGAATACGTGCACATCTTAGGTATTTGCGGTTTACCTGAAAACCCTTTTTAAAATTTTATAATATCACAACTCAATGTTGTATCTTAGGTATTTACGGTTTTACCTGAAACCCTTTTTATATCTTATAATATCACAACTCAATGTTGTATCTTAGGTATTTACGGTTTTACCTGAAACCTCGTCTATATTTTATAATACGACAACTCATTTGACTTTCACTGACTTAAAGGATGTTTTGACCCTATAGTCAGATATTCACATTCGTGACCGTACTTTCGGTATATTTCTATATGATATAACCGTTTCTATGATATCAACTTCTCTCGATATCACTTTCTCTTGATATTACCTACTAAACAAAACAGCGTAATTTATAATTTCCAAAGATTTTTATCGACGTTATTGCTTTTTAAGCCACAAACAATAAATATCATTTCATTAAAATATGCAAAATTAATGAAATACGAGAATGGGTTAATTACTTCCATTCCAGTACTAAAAATATGGAAAATTACCTCGTTAATATAAATTAGGTATATCGTTACTTTACCAAATTCACCTTTGGTTATTTACATGACAAATTCACAGGTTATAAGACCCATTTAATTTATCATCAACTTGGAATATTTTTATTCTCCTTATCTGTGAATATACAGTTACATATTCCATCTGTATCTCTATTTATGAGTACACAGGTTACTACTAATATATTTGCAACTATGTATATTAGCTCATTTAAACATTGTTCTAATGTTTTTTACTTAATACTTTAAAAATTCATACTTTCAAAATAGTATTTTAAGTTCGTTCTCATCATTTGAACTTTCTCTCTAAGCTTCTTCGAAATTCTTATATACGATTTTCTGAATTCCTTTATAATTATTTATTATAATTATACTTCGCCTTTTATAGGACAACAACAGTTATTTTGTTATATAACGTGCTTTCCACGTTATTTGCAATCTTCGCGCATTTATAAAACTTTCACTTTCTGAAACATACGTTCCATTAGTTTTCAATGATTTTACTTATAGAATAATTATGCAAAATAAATTAGATTTAAATGTCGTTCTCAGTCAGATGATTATAAAAGTACTGAAATACATGGTATTATTAGCCTATCAAAATGTAAATAGTTTTCACTATCCCGACACATCTAAAATATTCTATGCAATTTATATATTCCCAGATTCAATTATATCTGTTAAAAGTTTATTACGCATTGACTAAAATTGTCATATCATCTTGCTTTACTACTAACTGCGCTATTTGAGGCTACTGGTCTTTGACACTACTTTTTACTCCACTATTTGAGACTATGATATAAATCTATCATTCCCCCAGGAATGTAGTGTCATAACTACACTTTATATTACTAGGAAGCTTTGCGGCAGGTTGTAACTATTTGTGTCGTATTTTGGTAAAGCCATTCTTTATTACATACTACCTTATCTAACAAAACCTTTCAATATACACTGTAAAGATTAATAATTAGTAAAGATTAATAAAGACAATATAAAATTCACAATACAAAAATATAAGTAGACATTATTATATTCCAGACACAAAATTCATTACAATATATTAACTTTAGGTTAAATAGTTAAATAGCATCACCTAATTTGCCTCTCGTTGTTTAGCTGCCTGTTTACCAGATGGTAGTGTAGATTATAAATCTCATGTAGGGTTGCCTCATAGCTTTCCTTTTTTCTGGAGTCATTCGATTTCTTCTGTTCTCCCGTTTAGATTGTAGATTTCATGAAGTATTGCCTCGTAGCTCTCCTTTTTCTACTTGCGCTGTTTCTTGTCCTCTTCTTACTGCCTTTCCTTCGTAATCCCTTGGGTGATTACCGCCAGATAAAGTGAGTTTCTGTCGCGATGTATTTTTGTCGCTGTTAGTACTTTGACGCTAGCGCCTAGCCACCTTCACTTAATTTGGCGTATCCATGCTCAGCTCGAAGTTTGTGTTGCAGCTTGGATGATTGAGTTTATTTATACGCACCGCTCGTTTTATACTCAGCTCGAATTTTCTCACCGGTCTTTAGAATATTAATGGTATTCTGGAACAGTTTTTTACAGTTAACTGCTGTTAACTTGAAAAGTATCCTTTCACATGTCATGTGAATCTTTTCTGTTGCTTTTCCTTCCTTTTTTATGAAGTGCTGCAGGACTTCCGTATGTGAGTTGAAAGGGTGTGTTCTCCCATATGTGATGGAAGAGTGTGTTCTCTTATCGGCATTGTAGAGTTGCTCCCGTAATGTCCTTTTATCGGAAGGAGTGTGATTGGCTAGTTCACTCGCATTTCATTCAATGCTTACCTAGTGATTAACACTGTATAACACTAGGGTTTCATAGTTCTGGTTTTGTACCCTCTTTATCACTGACACTGTCTTTCCAACTTTCCTTTTACTTCTCTAAAAATCTTTAAACCATTTATATTAAGTCAGTTCTTTTCGTTAATAGATTCTAACCTCTTTTTTCCTCCCTCTTTTCTTCAAGACCGTTTGAAGATGCCAATATTAAATTGCCCTTTTCCTATGGGATTGATAGTAAATTATCACCTATTTTCTAAGTAGATGAGGCTTGTTAATAAACTTATCCCATAGGGCAAAATAAGTCTCCGGGTTCTTTAACAATTATTTGTATTTCTTAACTTGAAGAGACTTGGAGGTAATTGATTGAATTCTATTAAACTGACAAATGACTAAACGGTAAAAGTTTTTAGGAAGTAAATTAAACACAAGGAAGTTTTAAATGGGTGTACTTATATTAAAGTTCGAATAGTACAGAGTTCTAAGACTTACGCACAAGTCTTTAAATAACACAACACAAGTTTTAAATAAACTAGCGGTTGAGTAAACTTAAGGGTTTTAAATAAACAAGGGTCTGAGTTGCCAACTCACGACACCCGTGGATGGACAAGTCCGACCGGACTTGGTCCGACCAACCAGTCTTCAAGAGACCATCGCGAACTATGAACACTTTAATTAGGTGCCAATGGTATTTAAAGGATGAACTGGAGAGTCCAACCTTCCAGTGAGTGAATAAACTTCTGTTAAGGTACTGATAGTACTTTTCAAAGATGTTTTTCTACTCACTGCAGATAGAAATAACACACAATGCATTATTCAAATTTAACACGCTAGTGGTAATGTCTTTCTATACGATTAACATATAGATCGATCAGATTTACTAATAGTTCATTTTAGTGAAACCTGATTTACTAATAAACATCCAAATTTAAGCATACTATTTCAGAGTCCTGTTTAACCTATACATGATCAGAAATGTTACAAGTTCCTAACTATTAATTAAGTATTTCAATTAGAATAATTGAAGTACTTACTTAATTCTTTTTAAATTAATTAAGTATTAATTTCAATTCTATCTATAGAAAAAGAACTCAATATTCTAAGTTGTATAACTGATTTACAAAGTTCATGAAGTTATATAACTTAGTACAAATTATAAAGTTATATTCTGAGTTACAAGTTATAGCTCTGGGTTACAAGTTATAAAGTTATGTTCTGAAGTTACAAGTTATATTAGCGACTTACATCAAAGCTATTCGTTTATAATTATATTCGAGCTCCTAGCGAGAATAACATGACCATAAATTTAAATAGCATTTCCTTCTAATGAACAGTGTACAAGATTAAAAAGATTATGTCTGATTAAATGATTATCAAATTATAGAAATTGAAAGATTAAGTAAAGATACAAGTTCAGCGTATTAACAATCTTTCTATTGTTAATAGGGGGGTTCGGGGGGCGGCACGCCCCCCTATATACATATATTTTATGTTAAATCAGTAATAAACTACAAAAGTATCTGACTAATGAATAGTAACCACAATTGACTAGATCGGCTCTGTCCTTGTATTTATTTAAATCTAGTTTTCCTCTAGCAACAGATCTACAGTTTGATGTCTGTAGGTCCAGAAACCTGTTGAGAGGGACCCTTGACCTAAATCTATAATGAGCTCTAAGGAACTTTTTTATATAGTTTAGATAGACAACAGCGGAGTTTGCTGTCAAATCTTTCGATTTAAGTTCCTGTATGTAAGGATGAATAATCTCTTCAGCAGCCTTTTCAAACTCATGGTCGTTTTCCGGAATTGTTAGTAAGTCGTTTGGTTCCATATTGAGAGAGTGCATTACCTTTCCAAATCTGGAGAGGTTTTCGAGGTGTCGCTTGAATTAAGAAGTTTCCTCTTTGTAACCCAAGGAAAACAGCGAATAGCTAGAATAGTTTGCGAGAGCCTCCACAAAATCCACTGATTCTTTTTCGTTTATTCCTTCAATTCTTGAGTTGAAGGCAGTGGAGTAGGCTAGTGAACGTGACATTTTGTGAGATACCATTAGATGTTTAGAAAGACTGCCGACATTCTTGCCGAAAGTCTACAATTTAATTGAAAAAATATAGATCTCATTAAACCAATCAGATCAGATTATGATTGATCTGACCTATAAAGAGTTTCTCATATTGGCCACTTATGCTTGCCCCGGGATAAAAATAGTGTTCATCCCGGGATAAGTTTTGTGCACTAATATAGTATAGTTATATACAGTGACACGCAAAAGTATTCAATACATTCGCTAATTTCAAATATCTCAAAATCTAGTTAACATTCGATGTTGAAATTAACATGGATTAATCATATGAAGGCATAAAACAACATCTGTGAAGGATATTGAAAAGAAACGCGTATTTTATTTTTTATTAAACAAAGGGACAAAATAGCTATCGCAAAAGTATTCAATACATGCATTAAAAAACATTTTTATTTCATATTTCTCACCATTTTTTCATAAAGAGCATTTCAACATGAAAAATTTGAGTACATTCCATATTAATATGACGATTTTCCAGCCAATCACAAGCCTGCGTGTGTCATTATCTAGTCATTTATGCCGGTGATACCACGTCTATCATTTGAGAGCACTGTTTCCTGTTACTGAGATACATTAGTGATGGCTAAAACTAAAGAACTATCTAATGACCTTCGAAAACGTGTCGTGGAGCTCCATAAAGAAGGAAATGGATATAGGAAAATATCACAGACTTTAAAAGTGAATGTGAACACCGTAGGATGCATCATCAGAAAGTGGAAAGCTAGCAATTCTGTTCTTAATGTACCTAGGAGTGGCTGTCCAAGGAAGATCACTGGTGCAACTGAACGGTTAGTTATTAGGAAAGTGAAACGAAACCCATTTGTGACTCGTTCTGAGATTCAAGAAGATCTGCAGAGAAGCTGTGTAATAGTTAGCAAGGACACTATCAGCCGAACCATTCATGGAGCTGATATTCATTCAAGAACACCTAGGAAAACTCCTCTGCTCAACAAGAAACATGTTTCTAGCAGATTAAAATTCGCCGATGAATATTTATTGAAGCCGGATGAATACTGGAATTCAGTTGTGTGGTCAGATGAGACCAAAATAGAGCTTTTTGGACACAACTCTGACGGTCATGTTTGGAGGAAACGTGGTGAAGCCCATGCTTCCAAAAACACTATCCCAACAGTGAAATTTGGAGGGGGTAGTATTATGATTTGGGGATGCTTCTCTTCAGTGGGAACAGGAGAACTAAAGATCATAAGAGGAAAGATGAATGCTGTCATGTATAGAGACATTTTGAATGAAAATCTGCTGAAGTCGGTTGATTCATTCCAGTTTGAGAATGGTTGGGTCTTCCAGCAAGACAATGACCCTAAGCATACAGCAAAGCTAACTAAGAAGTGGTTCGAAGATAACAACATTGATGTTCTGAAGTGGCCCAGCCAATCACCGGACCTGAACCCCATTGAGAATTTGTGGAGAATTCTAAAGATCAACGTCCACAAAAGGAATCCTCAAAATCTTAAAGAATTAGAAACTTTCTGCCACGAGGAATGGACTAGAATAACTCCTGAAACATGCAAAAAGTTTACAAGACACTATGCTAAAAGGCTTGCTGCTGTAAAGAAGAGCAAGGGCTTTGCAACTAAATATTAAATGCATGTATTGAATACTTTTGCGATAGCTATTTTGTCCCTTTGTTTAATAAAAAATAAAATACGCGTTTCTTTTCAATATCCTTCACAGATGTTGTTTTATGCCTTCATATGATTAATCCATGTTAATTTCAACATTGAATGTTAAGTAGATTTTGAGATATTTGAAATTAGCGAATGTATTGAATACTTTTGCGTGTCACTGTACATACTGTATGTTCTGATTTTGAAGATTGTTTTTATTGTTCTAGCCACGAAGGGTCTGCGAATGGCATGTATGGAACAATTGATGTTCGGTACCTCAAATAAAATTGTAAGAACCACTGTTGTAACCTAATATTGTAGCAATTAATTACCAATTAGGTTAACGTCTAATAATCGTTTGAATTTACTTTTAATTTAAAAATAAATAAATAAATTGTTCAATTTGAAATTTCTTCAATAATATATTTTATTGGTTGTCTGAACACCTTCAAAGGTAAGTTCATTTTCGATAATATAACAAAATGATGTTCATTTATATTAACATTTGAACTTATTATTTCAAATCATGAGTTTTAAATTTATAATTTACCAATATAAACATAAATATATGCAATCCATGGAGAGAATTCCACCAATGAAAATCCACACTGGGAAAATTCCGTCAGAGAAAATTACTAGAACCCATATTATCATTGTAAAAACTGCAGATGTAATTTCGATATGTATTCGAAATATAATAGTAAGTTATTGTAATAATTTGATTCAAAAGAGATGTTATAGTTATTCTACTTAACCATACTATTTGCTTAACTTCAGTTTTTGGAAATAACTAATGTATTTGAAACATTATAGATAACTAATCAATATATTTTTGTTATTGAGGTGAAGAGAATTTTTTCTGATTACCAGATTGATAAAAATTAGGGGTGCTTCGTGGCTAAATTATGATTTAAAATATTTCAATTCAAGTCATTATCGTTTATTTCTACCTTCAATTTACTAAATAATGTTAATAATTCATCAGGAAGTATCCCAATCAGAAATTATGGTTGTATCTTCCGTGCTTATGGGAGGCAGGTAAGTATTTAGGGAGGAGAAGAGAGATTTGCCATCCCATCATGTTATGGGTAGAAATACTTACATAATATCCCATACCACGCCCCTGCAGTGTTATGGCTGTAAATTACACTTATAAGCGCGGATGATTTTTGGAAGTTGTATATAATTGGTTTGGTCACAATTAATAATCTTGGTCGCATTAATTGGCTTGGTCACAATAAACGGCTTGGTCGCAATAATTAGCTTAGTCGCAATAAACCGCATGGTCGCAATAAACGGCGTGGTCGCAATAATTGGCTTGGTCGCAATAATCGCCTTGGTCGAACTAAACAGGTTTGGTCACAATTAGCGGCTTCGTCGCAATAAATGGCATGGTCGCAATAAACGGCCTCGTTGTAATAATTCCCTGGATCGTAATAAGTGGATTGGTTGTAATAAGTGGCCTCGTTGAAATAATATCTGGTTGGTCGCAATAAATTGCTTGGTCGCAATAAGCGGCCTCGTTGAAATAATCGGTTTGGTCATTAATTATTATAATAAAACAGCTTCGAATTTGGTTGGTTAAGATACTGGTTACTTAAACAAAAACTAACATAGGTATATTATCTACCTTTAAACACTTTGAACCCCGATTTAGTGACTCTTATTATTTAATTTCTCATTTTCAAATATTATTGATGATTACGAAGTATAGAAATGTCGTTTTTAATTGGAAAACTATTTAAAAACTCTTTAATATGAATGAAATTGGGTTTAAACAAACTGAAAGTACGAATAATATTAAAAAAGCGTTTTAACGAGGTTTCCTAAGTAGCTTGTTGTGATTGGTTTAACAGATAGGCGCGAGCCAATAGGAGCGAGGCACTGAGCATTCCATACCACAGTATACAGAATATACATTGTAGTGACAATCGGGTGATTGTATGTATGAACGTCATCAAGACAACCCACTTAAATAGAAAATTAAAAGATTTGCAGTTTAAATAACTGAATAGATATATTACTGTTTTCATGTAACGGGAATAAATAAACAGTTTTCATGAATTTACTCTCTTCAAATGCATCAAACTTGATTTTAGAGTGTTGATGTGATGACGTCACATACATAAAACACCTCGATTGTGTTTGGTACCTTCCGACTTTCGTATGTCCGCCAGACTCAGTCTCGGTGTATAATTGGATACCGTTAATTGCTAGGTAGTCCCAGTCTGGAAAAATAGGTGCTTTCTGATGAACTAATTTTTCTGTTGGAGTTTTACAGACTTAAAAAATTAATGGTAAATTGCTAAAAATTGTATAATCCGCAGCATTTAGCATAAAGAGTTCATCTGTTAGCCTAAGCAGTTTACACTTAGCCTTAGGTAAGTACCTACCTAAGGCTAAGTGTGAGTCTGATGACGATGAAAACGACATTATGCAAACTGGAAATTATAAGAGTAAACTTAGTGAAAAATTACGAATATCTTTAGTGACTGGGCTATAGGTACTACCTACCTAATAAGCAATTGAGTAAAGAACTCGTCATTCGTGTGTTGATACCTAGGTTATTTCAACTTTTGTGACCGGTGGTATCCCCACTCCCCCCTAGAATCGGGGATGGACGGGGTGATTCAACCCTTCAGAAGATCAATGGAGGTGAGGATAATATAACTAGCCTATTAAAAACATAAGTCTTTTTTTACTATGGTAAAAAAAAATTACCTTAGTGAAACAATTTTGTCACTTTTATATTAGTTTTTTTTACTTTTTTCATTTAATTTCTTACCTAGCCTAGGTATTTGAATTTTTTCTTGTGCCCCTAACTATTTTTAATAGTTCTAACTGCTGTGATTTTTATTATGGTTGGTCTTTTTTTCGTTTTACAATTTCATTTTTCTAACTAACAGGACAACGGGGTAGAGAAGGTGACGAGATCAGAGCATGTATTCATTTATTTGCATAGATGCGTAAGATTCTGCAATTAAATATTTACAATCAATTTCTTTATTAAAACATCTAAAATAACAGTAAAACTTCATACTTGACTACATAAAATACTAAAACCAGAACTACCTAAAATATTAAAACCAGAGCTACATAAAATTACCGTCAACTCAGCAAATATATACTGCTCATAGACTACCAGCTCCAGGAGCTGTTGTACCATTCCTTCCTGAGAATTAAAAATAGCCTCAATAGTACCCAATTAAAACATTATTAAGCCGAGGAATAAAAGAAATGTATTTTGTCTATTAGTTCTACATGCATTTTTAAAACTTAAGTATTGTACAACGAAATTTAAATCACATTAATATTTACATTCAAATTTTATATTATTTATTTTAGTAGGGGTTTAACGTCTGCTTCGGAACCAAAGGCCATATCGCTGACGTCAAAAGGAAATTAAATACAAGGGACTGGAAGAAGCAGTCAGAGAGGAAAGTGGCTCCATGAGCAAAGTCACTTACCACCGTGGGTGATAATGTTAATGGATGCAGAAAAGCTACTCCGTGAATGCAGTCACTTACCAAGGAATGTGACGAAACGGGACACAAGCACCGGTGGCTGCCTACCTCACACAAAATCTAAGACCTTGTAGTTGAAGAGCATAACCCTAGCGCTATCCTCTAAAACTGCAAGTAGCGTTAAAAAAATGATAAACATGGTAAAAATGAAAAAAGACAATCCATAACCCAAATTACAACAGTTCGGGGCCCAAGGGACGCCACCCCCTTCTCTTCCATTCACCACAGACAGCTTCAGGATAGAGCCCCTGGGGGCTCAAATTTTATATACAACTCAATCAATGCATATCAATTTAAAAGTTAAAATCATTTACTCCAATTTCATACAGGTAAACACTATTTCCTATATATATATATATTTACCTCAAAGAAATAAATGCTCCTTCCCTGGAACAGTTTCTCAATTCACTAGTTCCCGCAAATTAAGACACTAATTCTAACATAAATTACCACTGCCTCTACTTGAATCCTAAAACCCAATATTTCTCTCGTCACCACCAGTTCAACAATAAAATTAGATACAAAATTATTAGCGAAATTGTTACACTAGCTCAAAATAATTTTCCAATGTAACCCACCTACTCAGGGCCAAAAACCGTACATTTGGACGGAACACTAACGCTATTTAAAGTTTTGGAAGAAAGCGCTAGGGTTATGCTCTTAAACTAAGAAATCTTAGATTTTGATTCATTTACTATCACCTCTTCATTTTCCTCCGCCTTCCATGGATGCTGTCACCGGTACTGTGTTCTTTTCGTCACATTCCTGAACTCATAGCTTGTCTCCGAAGTTGCTATAGTTTAGTGTTAGTCGAACCACTTTCCTGTTTGGACCGTTTTCTTAGTCCTTTGTGTTTATTTTCATTTTAACGTTATCGATTTGGCATTATTGATTCCACAGTTCGTTATTTTTCCAAATTATTTCCTAAATAATGTACTCTTTACAGATCTGCAACTCCGGTAAAATCTCCAAATACCATTGAAGTGACGAGGACAACTTAGTGAAATACCATTGAAGTGACGAGGACAACCATACGGTGATTTAGAAGAATTGGATTCTTTGATCAAACATAAGGACTTAGTGAGTTTAAAATGTTGAACATAATATCGTTCTGGAAACCGATCTATTTTTTTCCTTTAGATTAAAAATTTGTTAATGATTTTTTTTTAAACATCTTCCATCTTGGATTTAGCTAACCAATTTTCTCTCACTTGGATGGGTGACAAAAGAAATTTTTCGAAGATAAGCTGTAAAAAACATCATTCATGTTCATATGTAGTAGGTAAGTGTTGAATAGTTACCAATTAGTTAGTTGATATTAAAATTGGTATAATTATCATTCTATACTAAATTGCTAACAGGTACTGTAAAATTTGTTTCACTGACTAAAGACTTTTCAGATACCATCATCATCAGCAAACACAAGAAGCTGCAGAAGAAAGATCCATTCGTTTCTCTGCAAACAGTCTTCAAAGGAGCCAAGGACTGAGAGGGTTACCGGAAACTGCTTTTGAAAGGTATTTTTGAAATTTCTAAATAGTCAATTGAACTTAATCCTTCCTATCAGAAATTTTATATGAACTAATCATCAGACTTCAACCTGTTAGGAATATGAGTCACTGTTGAGATGGATTGATAGTTGTGTCTGTGGTTAAACATCCAATAGCGAACGAATTGGTCTAAATTTTAAAATTTTATTAACACTATATGACCAATAATGAAGTTCAAAATCAATCATGAATTAATTAGCATTTTTTATTAATCCGATTTGTTATAAGAGATGCATACACAATTTTTAGTTTTCTGAGAATATTTATTTCATATAGCTACTAGTAGTTACAAGGGATAATGTTATAGTGTTATTATATATTATATTATTATATATACAAACGAAAACCTCCCCATAGTAGATGATGAAGAGGACTCCATTGGTGCAACTCATGATGAGTTGACAATCGTTGATGAGAGGGGTCTTAGATTTTTGTTAGGTAGGCTCGTAGGCTTCTTAGTAGTATTAAGTAAGTAAATACTGCTGAGTAGTAGTATTAAGTAAATACTGCTGAGTGGTAGTATTAAGTTAATACTGCTGAGTAGTAGTATTAAGTAAATACTGCTGAGTAGTAGTATTAAGTAAATACTGCTGAGTAGTAGTATTAAGTAAATACTGCTGAGTAGTAGTATTAAGTAAATACTGCTGAGTAGTAGTATTAAGTAAATACTGCTGAGTAGTAGTATTAAGTAAATACTGCCGAGTAGTAGTATTAAGTAAATACTGCTGAGTAGTAGTATTAAGTAAATACTGCTGAGTAGTAGTATTAAGTAAATACTGCTGAGTAGTAGTATTAAGTAAATACTGCTGAGTAGTAGTATTAAGTAAATACTGCTGAGTAGTAGTATTAAGTAAATACTGCTGAGTAGTAGTATTAAGTAAATACTGCTGAGTAGTAGTATTAAGTAAATACTGCTGAGTAGTAGTATTAAGTAAATACTGCTGAGTAGTAGTATTAAGTTAATACTGCTGAGTAGTAGTATTAAGTTAATACTGCTGAGTAGTAGTATTAAGATCTTTAAGCGTAATGTAAAACTCTTTTATTTGAATCATCAGAACAGTACAACACAGACGGTCTTAAGTTTCATACTTTTACATGCTATTTCTGATTTTACTTTTCTGTGTTTATCATTTATTTAGGATACTATGTGCAGCATGTATAATGTTTATTTATTTTATTTTGTATCTTTGTGTTAGATGATTATGTACTTTTTAATAGATATGTTGCCCAAATAGCCACATCGTTTGCTACCAATGGGCTTAATCGATTAAATATCCTTTTTTTTAGTCTTGTTCTATTTTAAGTCAAAGTAATTATTATGTGAATGTATTTTTTTTCTTGCTGTATGCTTTTAACATGTGATCGATTAATAAACTTATTATTCTTATTATCATTAACAGAGCTAGCTTTATGCAAAGTCAATTGCAATACGGCATGATTGTGCTTTTCGTAATAATTTTCGTTTTCTTCAATATTTTAATTATTTCTGGGTACAATAATATTGGTCATTGATTGAAGTTTGAGCCGAACTCCATACTGGCTGTTCGATTTTTTATGCTTTGTAGTGCCATGGGAATAGATTCTATCAGTCTAATAACTATAGATGATTTCATTACTCAGATGAGTGTAAATAAGGGTAAATTCTAAAAAGAATTCTAAACCCTAGTTACAACCTTTGAATAAAACAGCAAATAATGTGTTTTATGAATCAAAAAATGTTAGGTTTATTTATCAAAACAAATACATTGTCCTCTTTGAACATTTTCTAAATTAGAAATTTATTTTTTCCTAAAATTACAAAAATAGCCAAAAATTCATAAATAACGAAACTAAATATTTAATTTAGTCATTTCTAATAGTACAAATATATTCATCCTCTATACTAGGAATAAAATCAATAAAAAAACGAAACATTTGTACCATTCCTAAAGCATATAAATATATTTTCCTCAAAATTAGTAAAATATGAACAATACTCAGAGAACAAAACAGAATAATGCATACGATATAAACACAAATTTTTACAAAATTAACAATATTTTACAAAATAAACCAACAAATGTTCATTTCCTAGACGATCTCTTGCAGTCACTGATTTTCTTCATCCAGATTTTGTGGCGCATCATCTTGGGATGAAATAGGATTAGCAGAGATAGTATTTGATGTATCCTCACCAAAATCATCATCAGAATCACTAGATTCTAGTACTAAAGGTTCTTGCGAAAATTCCTCACCCGAAAAATCACTTTCAAATTCATTGTTATCATCTTTCTCATGAAAAAGATCAGTTATGATCTTGCGAGGGAAAATGAACCATTTTACTTGTGTTTCGTTGTTTTCCGTAAAACGACCCATGATGTTGAAACCAATGGACAAAGAATTAATGGCTTATATACTAGTTTATAACTCGAAAGGTAATAAAAAATATAAGAACACACTAGTCATCACGAGATAAGCCTATAAAACGGTTCTAGTTAAATTCCCCCGCGGAAAATTCCACCACGTAAGTTCCACCGTTGATAAGTTCCAGCACGGAATATTCCACCGCCGGAAAATTCCACAACGGAAGATTCCACCGCATAACATTGGATTTCATTTACAGAAGGTATAATATTTAATATTAACTGATATAAAGAAATTTTTTTTTGTGGTAACAGAACAACATTTCATTAGTTAGAAATTATAAGAATGTGTTATGTTGAGTCCAGAACTACGAGATAAGCTAAGGCGAACATACGGAATAATAGACAGATCAAACTATCTTTAAAATATGAATCAATTAAATTTCTAATAAAATTTAAATCGTGGAAATTCAACAATAAAGTTCCACTGCCCCATGCAGTGACCAACAATCTAGATTCCGTTTGATTCTCCTTTAAACATATATATGTTGAAACTAAAATTAAGGATAATATTTTGTTTGTAACATAAATTTTATTTTATATATATTATCTATCACCCAAGTTTTCAAATGTACCAAAATATATTTCAATTTAAATCAACGACGATAAAAGGTGGAATTATTGAATTTGACACGTACTGAAATAAAATGTTTAATTAGTATCGATATATTTTAATATAAAAACAAAAATTATTAAGCTGAAACTTTCTGTAGCTGTTTAATAATGTCTTTTGAAACTATTACGAAATAAAGTTTCAATATGATGTGTTTAGAGTTAAGCAGGTAAATTGCGGTACATTAACTAGCTTCGACCTAAAACTACAGACAAACGAATAAATACATAAGTTCAAAACTCACATAAGATATATAAATCATAACACGTACAGAGTTTCTTTTGATATGTAACATCTTAATATAAATGCGGTTCGGCAGGTCTCTGATTTAAATTGACTTTAAAGAAATAGACATTAAAAACATGCTTGTCATGTTGCTGCTTAATATTAACCTTTTCAATAATGAAACATAACAAAATGTATTTTTGTATCAAACATTAAAATCTGAACTTTAGTGTTTCTGTTGATAGATTCAACAAGCTAAATTTATCAGTGTTGCCACAGGTTGGTGTTCCAATACCAGCGTCATAGTCTGTCACTATTAAAATATTTAATGCCCATATGATGGATTATTAATTGTTTTATTTATTTATAATTATCAATTACCTAGACTTAGAAATACATTTTAAATAAACTGTTTATTTGTATATTTTTTGAAAATGGTGGAATCATTCGCGGTCGAATTTTTCACATCTTGCATTTAACGCTGGTGGAATCTTCCTGGTGGAACTTTGCGTGGTGGAATTTACCGGCCACGCTATAAATCACATGGTACAATACGCAATATACTTTAACAAGTTCCTTCTATTTGCGTATTGTACCATATTTGTACCACGAATTTTTTTGTTTAAAATTACTGTAATCATATATGACAACACACTCACCTCCTTTCTCGACGCTGCCAAGGAAGTTTATGCATCAAAAAAAAAAAAAATGTAACGCAATAGCGGACTTGGTTGCAAATGAGCATACGCCGGAACGTGTGAAAAATGGGTTACGGACCCATACAATTCATACTGGTAATGCTGCTATAACTGCTTTGCCTTTTGATTTTAATAAATATTTATCTTAATCATAGATTAATATTTCCTAATTAATTAGTTGATGAAATGTTAAACATTAATATTTTTAATTCTAGGGATGGGACGATACCGAAATTTTCACTGATACCAATGCCTCAGTTTTTCACCGATGCCCTTCCGACCCGATACCTAGATTTTCACCGATACCGATACCACCGATAATTTGATCATTTAAATGAGATTAATAATTTTGAAAATTAGGATTACCTATCTATATGAAATCATTGTTACATCAATCTAAATTATAATTTTTCATTGTAATGGATAAATAATATAATAAATTATACAGACAATATTTTTCCATTAAAAACAAGAAGGATAAAATCTTTACAGAAGAGGAAATTCCTTCAGGAACTACGAGAGAGGGATTGAGTTCCCTGAAGGGGTGGACCCGACCCCTTATACTATAAATATTTTTAAATGTTAGTGGTAACGGCAAAGTATCGGCACTTTTTTGCCTATACCGATACAGAGTATAGCTACCGTTGCCAGAAAAAAAAATGCCGCTACCGAGTAGCTACCGCACTTGAAATTTTTTACGAGAAAAATATGTGTATATGTAAAAATATTTGTGTAGTTGGGCAACAAATTGTTATTAAGGCAGGTTTGATTGAAGAGACGATGAGCTTTTGTTTCAACTATTTTTAGTAAGGATTTCTCAAGTTTTCTAAATAAATGTTTTTCTTGTTCAGTAATTGTTTTCAGGATGCAGTTTGATAGCCACTTGGTTAAAAACTTCTTTATTGACATAGTTAAAAAAAAAATTATAACATAAATATTAAATAATCGCGACGTTTCGAGAAAAATACACTTCTCATCTTCAGGCTAAAACAATAAATCATAAACCCTGAAAATTAAAGGAAAATATATAAATTTGAAGAATTAGACTAAAGGTATGATTTCAAGTATTAATTTGGTAACGTATTTTTTTTTTTTTAGGGAGGATTTAAAATGAACTGTTAATAATTTAAAAAAGCAAAAAAGGAAAATTACTAACTTGTACAAAGGACTAAAAGTTGATATGAAAAACATAATATTGTACACTGAATTAGAAATGAAATTAAAAAGGAGTAAAGAATTAATAGTTAGTCAAAATGAATTGATGAGATTATAGAAAGTTTTTAAATGAAACAGCTTAATAGAATTACAGGGGACAAAATTAAAGAATTATAAATAAAAATGGAATTATCTAGCAGGTTGATGAATGAACTGTTGTCTGAGTTGATAAGTAGTTTAGAGGAAGAGGAGTAGAGGAAATTAAGATCGAGGTAAATTATATATGCTATATGGCCTACATAGGGTTTTGGAGCAGGTTAGGTAAAATCAAAATCAAAATACATGCAAAATACGGGTGTCACCTTCGTGCTGGTTATTTAGTGGAGGATCTTCTTTCTTGATGTGTAGGGCTTCAGCTATTTGTAGTTCTATTTTGAGTGGAGAGCGGAATATTATTTGCATGGATGGGGTTACATCTGCTGTTCTGATCTTTTTGTTATGTGCGTCTTTATTATGGTTTTTGATGCTTCCTTTTTGGGTATGGGCTAGGGCACGTTGTTTTAGGGTTGTAGTGGTGTAGCCAATGTAGAAGGTTGAGGGTTGACACTCCTCACAAACGTATTTGTAGACTACATGGCTATTTGTTTCATCTATGAATTCTCTGTTGCGAATGAGTAGGTTTGAAAGTTTTCTATTTTTATAGTAAATGTATAGCTGTATTTTTGCATTGGCTATTGGTTTTATATGGCTATGTACTATTTTCTTCAGATTTTTCTCTTCTTGTTTGTATTGGCTGGTCATCTGGTTACGGTAATAGAATTTGATTATTTTCTCTGTAGGGTTTGGTTGCTGTGATTGTGATGCTTTGCGGTTCAGGAATGCCGTTGTTTCTTGCTCTACTATTGACATTGGGAAATTGTTATTGGTGAACAGTTGCTTTAATCTATGGACTTCGTGATGAAAAGTTTTCCAGTCACTTGATATTAGGAATGCTCTGTGGAGCATAGTTTTAATTACACCGGTTTTGTATTGTTGAGGGGCCAGTCCTAAGTAGTTTATGCATTCGCCTGAGTCTGTAGGTTTTGTGTGCACTTTGGTTGTTATTTTTTGGTCACTGTTAGTAATTTGTACATCCAGGAAGGCTATTGTATTTTCTTTTTGAATTTCATAAGTGAAATTCAGGATTGAATTGGATTCGAATATTTCTTTTATGGTGTCAAGTTGATTATAATTGTCAACGATCATTAATATGTCGTCAACATATCTGCAGTAGACTGAAGGTTTTTGATCCGGGGACATATGCTCAAGTGATTTCTTTTCTAGGTTACTCATATAAAAGTTAGCAAACATGGGTCCCAACGGCGAACCCATAGACACGCCATCCACTTGTACAAAGACACTACCATCTATGTGCCTGAAAGGTGTCTGTGTGGTGCATGTTTTTAGGAGCTGTATCAGAGTTGCCTTAGGGATATCTGGTGGTTTGAAGATGGGATGATGGAAGCTATTTTCAATTATGATGTCTATTGTATCGGAGACCGGTACATTAGTAAATAAACTCTCCACGTCAAGAGAGGCCAGTTTACCCTTAGCGTTTGTTGCACAGATCATTGAATAAAGGAAGATGTTTCACTGCTACGTGGACGCTAGTGGCCAAATGATTGTTTAACTGAGAGCGTATCAGCCAATCAGAGAGAGGGGTACCGTGACGTCACATGTGTACTACAAACGTACTAACAAAGGAGTATATGTATTACATATATATAACGGTCAGAGCTACATTTTCTTTTACTAGTAATAACTTAATAAGGGGAAACCAAAGTAGTAATGTAAATTTTAATTTTCAGGAAAAAAAGATTAACTTGAGTTTAGTATGTTAACGTATATTTATTATAAATAGAAAAAAGAATCGAAGTCGGAACTAAAATATTTCGAGCAAACTGAATAGTGACTTCTTAACTGTTCAGTCTCAACACCATTGTGCAAGTCTTTAACCACAGATTGTAATCATGTTTTCTGGACAGAAACAATTAGTACCGATCTTTAGATGTATTGGTACAATTGATAAATGAACATTGCCCATTTCTCGCTAGTTTAATATTTATGAAAGATGAAACAATTAGTAAATTTAGTCACAGAATGCAGCGCACGTCCGCATGCTAACAATATTGCATCAGAAATAAACCGACGCTCGAAATTCATACTGAACACACGTACAAAACAGAAATAATTATGTTACTTAAAAATATATAATTTTATTATCAGTTTAATATCATAAATGAATATTTCGATTTTGAATAGCATATTAAGTTAAATATCATTCTCTTTGTGTAGTTTTTGAAAAATTAAAAATGAGTAATGTATCAATCGTAGGCAACTCCAAGGACACGTCACGGTACGGATGATTCCGGTGCCAACTGTCGCTAGAAAATTGAAAATACTGTAGTGAGACATCTTCCTATATTCAATGATCTGTGTTTGTTGTACTTAATATGTTCATTAGTTCATCTGTGGACTGGATCATGTAACCTGTTGGTAGGTACTTTTTGAGAATATTATTTAAAATCTTGGCTATTTCATATGTGGGGGTTCCGATCTGTGAAATTATAGAAAAAAAAATACGTTACCAAATTAATACTTGAAATCATACCTTTAGTCTAATTCTTCAAATTTATATATTTTCCTTTAATTTTCAGGGTTTATGATTTATTGTTTTAGCCTGAAGATGAGAAGTGTATTTTTCTCGAAACGTCGCGATTATTTAATATTTATGTTATAATTTTTTTTTTTAACTATGTCAATAAAGAAGTTTTTAACCAAGTGGCTATCAAACTGCATCCTGAAAACAATTACTGAACAAGAAAAACATTTATTTAGAAAACTTGAGAAATCCTTACTAAAAATAGTTGAAACAAAAGCTCATCGTCTCTTCAATCAAACCTGCCTTAATGTAAAAATATATCGATACCGAAAAAAATTGCCGATACTTTGTCCCATCCCTATTTAATTGTATAACTAACTATATTCAAAGAAGAAACTGTCAGTGTTATTAATTCGTTTTAAATAAGATTTTTTTCTCAGGATCAATGAAGCAATCGAAGGAAGAGGTAGATTTTTCAGAGTGGTGCAAGAGATGGAAGACGGGATCACTAATGTCAAATTTGTGACGTCAACTCTGGAAGCCCACCTGGGTACATCCCGGTTGTTCCATTGTCATGGTACTTTCAAGTGCGTACCACAAGGAGTTCACCAAATGTTTACCATACACCTCCCTGTTGGTGACAAGGTAATATTTGTATATGCAAATTAATTCAATCTGCGTCATCATGGCTACTTAAAGTTTTCTAAGTTTTTATTTGGATTTGAATTAGACTATTACTAACTTTTCTCATCATAATGGATCGCATTATAGAGAATAATTTTTTCCATTGCTATAATTGCTAAGTGTTAGCACTACTGGTTGTGGCCTAGTGGCTGAGACTATATTTATTAAAAATATACTCTTTGCTCTCAAAGTCTTAACATTTTGAAAAATTCGCAATTTATGAAAAAGGTTGAAAAAGCTCTGCTTGATTTTTAAAACAATAAACTTATTATATATTTTATTATAGAATATAAAACAGAACATGCACTCTTATTCAATTTGATAAGAAAGTTAAATAGTGAAGATCTTAATACTGTGATTAATAATTTAATTTAATATCTTTTGAGGTCTACTATTTCACTTATAAAATCTTGATGTACTAATTTTCTGTTATCTCTTGCATTCAGCTTTTCTGTGCCGTATATGTCCTGGTGACTCGAAGGACAAGGATGGCCTGTGTTGCAATCTTCAATTATTTGAAAGAACATCATCGGTTTGCTCCGACAATTATGGTCAGTGATTTCGAGAGAGGGTTCATGGCAACAGCCAGGCTAGGCTGGTGTTCGAAGGGATTAGGATGTCTGGATGCTACTTTCATTATTGTCAGGTGAGTTCCATTACTTTGCCTTGAAATGTTCTTATTTTTAGTGTGTAATTCAACTCAAAATCTTAAGTTTATCTTTCTCATTATTCCACTGAAATATATTATGATTATTTACTATCTTCTATATAAATAAAGTAACAATTTATATTATTGCCTTACAATATTATTATCTTTTCAAAGAATACAAATTTGCCACATCATCTTATCCATTAGCTATATCTAGTGTATAATCGTACTTCATACAAAACATATTATTAAAAGGTGCAAATCTCTTAAGCTGGACAGAGAGTACACCAGGCAAGTAGAACCAGTGTACTCTGTGGTGAGATTTGCCCTGCCTCTTCCCCTTTTGCCGGCTGCTAAGATTGTTGAGGGGCGGAATTTCTCGGAAACACTGGAGGATGACAGACACAATACTAAGAATTGCGCTCGTATTTTGACAGTTTCTCGCTTAATAGGATTGGAGCTAGAGCGTTCTCAGTGGCCAATCAACCACTGAGAACAAACAATGGAGTGGAGTCGTTCCATAGAACCATAAATTCGTCTGTCTTGACCAACAGAAATTACTCCCGTTCCATTAGTGAGTATCGTTAAATTCATATACATTATCAAATATTATTGAAATATAAAATTAGAGTGATGTTGCATTGCACAACATTCAAAAATCATTATGCGACTTTAGAACATTATCTTGTATCCCCTCCTAATCGTCTATGATATCAGTGTGGCACCATCGCATTCTTTCAATTTCCCATAGTTTTAGACCTTTTCAAAAACTTTTGAATTCACCGAGAACAGTTCTGCACTACATGGTAGTTATGGTACCTGGTAATTACTTTCTATTATAGCTAGTAGGTATAAATAGGTACTTGAAGCAACAATTTGGTTGCTTTCTCTACGTTGATATTTTCACTATGTAATTATATTGAATTAAGGTAACTTATAATCAATTTAATTGAATTCAATAGTCATCTCTCTCAATTTTGTAGCGTTTATTAAAATAATAGTTTTCTACCAAGCTATGAAAAGTAACATTCTAGTACCGATGAAGCAAATAATAGAATTTGTTAATCTATCTGATTGAGACTGCTAACTAGTCAAGGCTTCAATAACTATCTTGATTATAACTAGTATTGAATAGATAGCGCAATTACACAGGTATTATGCCCTAATTATTTTATATTTACTAATATATAAAATAATATCCTAAGTCTTTAGTGGATATAGGTACTTGTATCTTCATCCTACATATTCATTATACATTCTACACATATTTATTATGTATTTTCCTTTCTTATCACAGCTAAAGCCCCGTCCAGACGGTCAAATTTTTTTTAGAGAAGTGACAAACTTAATGACAAACTAAATGACAAACTTATCGTCAGTTTCCAAGGAGTGTCTACACGGTCAAATTATCTCGCCAAAAGTTTGAGGTTCACTGGCGTCAGTTTCGTCAAAATTAATGTTATATATCATTACAATAAAAATTATATAACTTGGTATGTATATTTTTTAAATTTAGAACAGTAAGAAACCGGAAAAAATAATTAGTTTTAATGACAATATATCGTCTTGAAAAGAATAGTCAAAAATAGATCATAGAAAACAATTCACAACGTAGGTAGCCAACCTATAACTTAAATCTAATACAACCAAGTATTAAAGAGTCTGTCGTCAGCCATTGTAACTAGATAGATACTAAGTTTGAAAAAAATGAGGTTTTTGTAGGTGTACCTAGCTGTAATAAACTAAAATGACGCGCAAATAAAAAAAATATTATTGCCGGAAAGTCAGTGTGTAGTTTAAACTTTATCGTCAGTAAATAGTTTGACAAACTTTTTGATGACGATATCCAACATGTTGGAATAAAATAACTGATGAAAAGTTTGACGGTTTGCTGACGCTAGGAAGTTATCGTCATTAAGTTTGTCACTTCTCTGAAAAATTTGACCGTCTGGACGGAGCTTTAGGTGAGGAATGTCGAGCATTTAACGGCTAACGACTTCTTAATAGCAGTGGATAGACGGCAAATAGGGCGTGTCACTTCATCTAGACTCTAAGAGTCTAGATGACCATTCACCGTTAAATCTGCTGGAATTTAGTCCTGATTTGAAAGATATTCTATCTGACTCAATGAATACTACCCTTTTGACAAAAAATAAAGAAGTTGATTATCACAGTAATGCAGTCACGACAGATATCGAAACTGACGATATATCATTTATAATTTATTGACAGACTTCCAGAATGGCTGAATTTAAACAAATTAACCCCCAATGTTTTAAAACAAAAGCTATGATTTTTAATGCACGAACGATTAAAGTGTTCCCTCCCACATATTTTAATAATGTTCAACTAGAATATGTAAATGATTTTAAATACCTAGGCCTTTTAAGCGACAATAAACTATCTTTTAAACCGCATATTGACACAATAACTAGGAAACTCGGCCAAGTAAAAGGTGTTATTTATTCAACCAAACCCTATTTTAATTAAAAGTCACTAATTTTAATCTACTATCCATTAGCTTATTCTATTTTTTTTACACAGTCTATCATTTTTTAGGGCAAAACTTTTAAAGTCCATTTAAGTGGCATCAGAATTTTATTAAATGATATTCTAAAAATTATTTTAAATGTAAAAAGAGATGAAAATTTTACTCCTCTAATGCCAACCAACACAATGTATTTTAAACTTAGGATTCTTAAATTTGATGGTGTATGAGATTATTTTTTATTATCGTTTTTAAGGAGAGCACTTTTTTATGAACCAAATATTTTAGAACAATATTTTTTAATTAATTTTATCCCTTCCCATAACCATCACACAAGAGGCACAAATGTGAACCTTCCACCTATTAGATTAGAAAGTCAAAGAAATTTTACTACTTTTAGATCAATAGAAGCTCTTAATAAAGTGCCAGAATTATTAAGACAACCAATGTCAAACTATGTTTTTAAAAAGAAAAATAAAGATTTCTGTTTTAACCAATATAGAGAAATTTTAATACCGGTAACTTAGGTAGGTTTTTAATATTTCTTGTGTACTATTTTTCAATTCATAGATTCTATAAGCTATTAACCCTAATGAGTTTGACGTGTGTTTTCTAGGCTCACATTTTCTCAATTACTTTATATCTTTCATGTCTTCCTTTAAATTTACTGGCCTTTATTGACATAGTTCCTACATGAATACCAAATATATTTTTGTATTCAAAAGTTAATTTTTTTGACGTATCGGTGTAAATCACGTAAATTATGGAATTATTTGTACTTAAGTGACCTGTGGCAACGTAGAAATATAGTTTGGTTAAAGAATACGCAAGCATTTTCCCACGTTTTTGAGTAGTAGAGACAAATGCACGAGCTGTGATTGGTTCACACTCCATCCAATCACAGTTCAGCTCTCTCAGTTGCCAATCTCTTATATACCTATGTATTTATTTCTCCTTATATATTCAATATTTTTACTTGAAATTTGGTACACATTATCTTAGTATATATACTAACAACTTGTAAAAAATACAGTACTGTAGGTTTATAAATAAGATAAATCCACTGTATATACCTATAATATTTACCATTATTTTTAATGTCTCAAAAGGGTTTTTTATATAAAGATTTTAAACATGTATATGTATGTAACAGTTTCTCAATAAACAATAAATTAGATAGTTGACAATCTAATTCTCTGACAAGATTCCCAATTGACTATTTTTCTCTTTCTTACAGTTAAAATTTCAAGTAAAGTAGAAAAGAAAACCCTTCGTCATATCATTTCTCCTAAATTTTAAAAATGAAAATATTTTTATAAATGTCTTAATATGATGTCCGAAAAACTGACAGTCACTTACTGAATTTAATGACTTTAGTCAGTAATAACATTTAATTTATAAAAAACGACGTTCGCTCCTAGTTAAAAGGAGTTTATGGAAAATTCATTTTTAATTAGTATACGAAACAAAAACAATGTTAAATGTAGACAACTTGATTAGAAATTATATAAGGTACATTATTATATAAATATTACAGTAAAAAATCAAATAAAAGATTTAAAAACTATAGCCTTTCTCGCTTCTTAGAAACTACCAAGATCACAAAGATTGGTTAGAAATCTGTTGTAATCAGCAACTCTCTAGTATGGCTGAATCAACAACCATTAACAATTTCTCAAAAATCGAGATGGCAATTCACCAAGATTTTGAATCCATTCAAAACTAAGTTGAGATTTCTCTCCAACTTAGTTTTATTAGGGTTGTGACAATATGCGTTTGAAATCATAGATCCTGAAAGTAGTTTAGACTCATTGAATTTTCGTACGATATTCTCAAGATATATAAAACGCATATTGTCACAACCCTAGTAATTAATGTATCAAATTATTCAATTTAAATTATACTTCCATAAAGTTGTAAATAAATGTAATATATTTATTTAGTTAAAATATCAATACTACATAGTAAACAGTAGTAAATTTTCCCGCTCATGACGTCACGCCCCACAGGTCTCTTCTGCAACGCTATTGGTCAGGTGTCTGGGGCAGAGAAAACTATACTGATCGTCTAATCGTCTACTTTTAAGCTTTTGTAAGTAATAAGTATTGGTTTAACATGAAACTTTGATTGTTACACTCTGAATCATTGATTGAAAAAAATGATATGTGTTCTATTTTTCATTTGCTTTTTTCTAAGGTCCTTGAACAAAAATGCAAGAAGAGTGGGAAATTTAGCAGTTGTTAAATTCAAGAGTGAGCTAAAGTGTGCCTACCATCTTCTGTGAAGGGAGGAAGACATATGTCACTGGCGGTAATTTTGAAGATCTTGACAAAAAAAGAAACATCTAGAACGAAGTTACCTCACGTCTGATGAGGAAGTCAAAGATAACATCAGAATTTTTACGACTTGAAACCTCGACTAATGCATGTCTGTCACTTGAAAATTCTTGTGAATATCCTTCGTGTGACATTTCTTGTCAATCCTCATCATCCACTTCCCTGAGTGGACAAATCGTTCAACCGATGATTCTGTTTTTTTTTTCAATTATATTTGACGCATGATCCAGAGCTAGAAGAAGCCCGAGAAGTAACTTTGTTAGTTTTTAATGACCGTAGGAATGAAGGACGGACCCGCTGATACCAGAGACAATATAAGATAGACGTTCAACTTGATAGGGCACATGCAAAAATAATAATAACAACCAATCAGAAGCGATCAGTAGCATACGTCACACCTAACAATAATAAACGTACGACCCCCCACCCATGAAATTCACAGAAGGATAATCTTTAGTCTTAACGTGTGAAGTCATTAGAAATATAAATATTCTCTACTGATTATGGATGAGAACCACAGTATATAGAATAGGGTAGTAGGGACACTGCATTATATTTTGAATTGCGGATGTAGTCTAGTGACGTCATCAGGATTTGGCTCGTTGCTATAGCAACCCGAAGTTCAAAACTGAAGTTTGGGCGGCCATCTTAGATTACTATCAACATTGACTCTGTAGCTTACTTTATCAGTTTATCCTGCTGTGTTTCTATAATTTATCACTTAAAATAAATCAGGATGTGATTTCACTAATGTTTTATCTCCATAACGTGGCTAAACGATTGAAAACTCTGCAATTCCTGGAAATGATACAGGTAGGCCCTTAGTAGGATAAAGTTTAAAAGTACCTACCTACTAGATAGCAGATACTGGGATACCTATTTTTCTAACCTCAGCTATTAGATCTTTAGAGTAACTAGGTACCTGTAAATAGCTAAGTTACCTAGTTATTTGTTGGCATTATCTACTGATGTATAGTTATATATTTTCTCTCTGAAGTCTGAATAAACTTTCTTCAGCCAAAATATAATATGTATTAATAAAAAACAGTCTGTATTTGGTGCGCAAAATTCCACTGACTTTTTGAAAAAGCTGAAAAAATCCACCATAAATTTCCAGTAATATACCTAGTTAGGAGATATTTGGGATATTGAGGTATTCTGAGGCTAATTCTCTACAAACAATTTTGAATTAATTCCTATAGGCTATAGCTATTTACCCTTACAAATTAAACTCAGACTATTTTATTTATTTACTTAATTTTACTGTGAACAGAAATACAGAATAAAGATCTCTGTTAACATAACCGCAGACTGGAAAATATGGGCCAGGCCAGGCTGTACTGTTTGATATAAATATAATTAATATATCGATGGTAATTGGCTAATTGGTAGCCGGTAGGTAGGTATCTTGATTTTGCTGGGCTAAATTTTAATCAGCTGTTCAGCCTCTTCTAACTAGACTTATAAGCTATCATCCCATGTTTCCAAGTGTGGCAGGAAAATCTCCAGTTTAGACTTTGGTGAAGAAATGATTCAGCTCACGGCTCACCCGTCACCACATATTATAAGACACTTTAAAAAGAAAATTTTTTTGACTTCCTAAGTTTCCTATTTAGTTCCTAAGTTCCTAGTGAAGATTTTACACTTGAAAACAACACCTAATACAGTAATACCTAAGCTTCATGTGTATTCAGTATTTCTTGGGCCTATTTTATGTTATTTTAATTTACAGGGTTTTTCAACTTATTTTAACCTCTGCTCTCCAAAGTTGCCTATATTGTGGCAATATAGTTATAATAGTTTATGAAAATATCTCCCATAATCTACTAATGGGAAATTTTATTCAATAAATAAATGTTATTTTGATAAAAAAATTAATTTAATTATTTTAATATCAGGTAGCTGTATCTAGTAAGTAAATCTTGGCTGACGCCTGATGACGACTTGAGTGACGTTACAGACAGTAACCAGACTGTAGTCTGAAGGAACTACTACTAGTGTCGGTGAACTGTTCTCCGAGAAATCTTCAATTTTCGCATCTGTTCTTAGTAAAATGGAAAAATGCATGTGAATATAGGAGGAAATTAATGATTGTGCACACAGAAAATGTTTAAATTGTCACCTAATCTGCAGACTGGCCCGGGAACTCGGTTGACGTCACTCTAATTTTTGAAAACTCAAGTTTCCTTTCCTTATTCCTGGAATGTGGATTATATAATATGAATTCATTATAATTGTTATCAGATTATACAATATGCTGCTCCTTTGTTACAGAGTAATATAAATGAGAGTATGTCAGTTAAAGCCAATAAATTGGCTTAGATTTCAAATGGTCAAAACTCTGATATATCTAATTGGCTTAAAATTTTGAATTAATTCCTATGTTCTCATGTTAATTTTGACTTGGAATCATCAAAATATGAGACAAATTGGCTTGGCTCAGAATTTTTGTGAAATTTTAGCTCAAAAATTGGCTTACAATTTTCTAGCCTCTGAAACATGGTGCTGCTCTTTGGTTTAGTTGCCTAACTAGTAACTGTGATCTAAGATCTTTCATCCAAGTGATCCAATCCAATGAGTTACAAGTACCTACTGACCTGGCGGCTACTTGAGTGCCGCATGGTGAACATTTTGAAATTTGTGATATACCTGTAACCTAGGTATCTTTTATAAATTTAAGAAACAACCTGAAATGTCTGTAAAATCAGGGGCCAATTATTGAATAGGTCAATGAAAAGAAATATTAATTAATTCTCTTGTTGCTATGTTTCCAACTTTCCAGTCAGCAGAGTATGGGACATTTTCTGTGCATACAATCCTCCTTAATTTTTTCCTATATTTTCATGTATTTTACTGAGAACTGAAGGCAAAATAGAGGATTCTTTGGAGAACACTTTACCAGTTCCTACAGTCTGGCTATGTTTATTTGTCAAGTTTTAGAGTGTGAACATTGTTTGATTTACTTACAAATGATTAAACTTCACATTTACATAATATTATGATAGTTGATCAGCTTTTAGTTAAAATCCCTAATAATTTCACATACTGCTAATTTGAGAGCTATTTTCTTCATTATTTTCTATTATATGTTCATCTAAAGCTATTGGTTATACTTGTTTCTGGAAATATATTAGCTGATAGCCTAATATTTCACAGTTGTTATATTTTATACCTTGATAAGGCACAGAACTAAGAACTTTTTCCTCTTTTTACAGAACTAGCTGCATCCCCTAATAAAAAATGGAATAACTAGCTACATGCACAAAACTATTTATTATTTCAGTTCCAATTTTTATATACTTAATAACTTTTATCAACAAAAATTGTCTAGAGATTTTACTGTATTTTTGCTTTTTTTCAGGAACACCTTCTTACAAGAAATCTGATGTCACTTTATTTGTGGTTGGAAACAAAATATAAATTCAATCTTAGAATTGAACCAGAAGCTCCATTCTCTCAGTCTACCTTCCTTGCAACCTGAAACTTGTGCCAAGACCCTCTGGAGCATTTATTTGGCAAAATCTGTCGGTACACTCAGTATACTGATGCTATAAGCTTCATGAGCAACTATTCAAAGCTTTATAGTGCATTATAGATTAGAAGATGTAAGTATTTTCAGAAAAGTCATTGAGTTTTTAAGTAATCAACTATGTTAATTTAGACATAAGTAATGTTTTGCTATTCAATTCAAATCATTTTGATAAAAAACAGAGTAGTATTTTTATAGTAATTCCAATAGTCTCAATATAAGAAATGTGGAAATAAATGATCTTATAAATACTTGGGATAATATGATTCCATTTTTATTGTCAGTCTCTAGCTATTTAACCTTGGAATGAAAATAGAAATGAGAACTCTAAACTTTGGGTATCAAATTATTAGTATTCATTTTTTAATTACTTTCAGGATGTAGCTACCCTCTGAACCTGAGCTTGAATTTGAAGATTCTGAAGTAGCTACAGGCTGCACTTCTCTATTTGGGAACCTCTTCATCCCCTCTTGGAGGAATCTTTAAATCTGTGGAGGCTGAAACTGCAACCTCAAAATTCTCTGGACACATTGCCTATAAAATAAACAAATTTCACAATTCCCAAACTAAAGAATAACGCTAAAAATGTTCTACCTGTAGTAGTATTTTCGTCGCCCAAACTTCTAAAATTCATTTATTTTTATTTTTTGAAGAATACAAACAAAATGCAGATTGGTGTTAGGGATTAAAATATTGGTAAGCATCATTCATTTCACTGCTAACTGAAATGAAAGAATTTTTTTGTACTTCGTTGACAACTATGGTCATTTGAAAGGAATTGGTGAAATAATTTATAATTTGATTAGAAATTACAGCTTCCTTCTATCTATCTTCTGCTCTGAGGAAGTAACTGACTTCTTTGTTCGTCTTTTTATTAGCTAAATGTAGGGCTGAGGAGTCGATACATAAAATGTTCGACTCCGACTCCTTTATTTTGAATTTATCGACTCCGACTCCTTTATTTTGAATTTATCGACTCCGACTCCTTTATTTTGAATTTATCGACTCCGACTCAAGTTTAAAAAATTTCACTGACTCCTCGACTCTGACTGCAACAACCGTTTTATAGTAATTTTATTAGTTCTATTGAATTATTTTTAGTGTTTAGACTATAAATATTGATTTATTTTATAGCTATGAGCAGTTATCAGTTCCTATGAGATATTTAACATGATGAACAACAAATGAAATGAATCTAAATTTTTGTGACTTAAATCTATAGCTTGGAGTCGGACTCGGTACAAATTTTCGTTTCCTGACTCTGACTCCATAGCCCTGACTAAATGCCGAATTTTCAATTGCATTAAACATTGGAATTCAGTGTTATTTGGTGGATTTCTAGATTCAGGGTGTAAAAATTGATTAAATGTCTACTTATTCACCGCTATGAACAGTGGAAGCTTGATATTATTGCCTTTTCTCCTCATCTCTGTGAATATATAGATAGTATTTATTTCTCCATTTCAAATTTAAGTGAAAGAAAATGTACTCAAATAAGAATTTGAGTAGGGCAAGCTTTTGAATTATATTGTTTTCTATGTGCCCAGTTAATCTTTAGTTTGTTATATTATATTTTCAACATTCGTACCATTATTCCCCTTGTTTCCAAATATAAGTGGATTTTGATGAATATAATTTATAAATTGCATCCTCACTTTCACTCCATCATTTAAAGTTTTGAATTTCTGTTTTTCATTCTTATAAACACTAATTAAATAACTGCTACTGTTTGAATTGTTGTCGAATGCTGAAACTGAATCGGTGATCAATTTCTTATTTTTTTCAAATGGGTAGTTGCTCTCAACAATAAATAATTTTACTTTCTCAATATTATTATCCTTTCATAGTGGGATCCTTTCTTTAAGTTGTCAGAGTACCACAGCGAGCTGGTTTGTATAAATGCATAAAGTGGTTAAACATTTTTTTTCCTTTTTATAATAAATCTCTAATAATGATGTTTTCAAAGGAAGCCAAAATATGCTCTGTTCATTTTGATGTAGCAACGTACAATTTGTTTTATTATATACATTCCTAAAGGCAAATTTAGTTAAACCTAATCCGATTTAGTCACTAATGTGCTAAAATGGCCTGATATTAGCCCATGAAATGTATGGGTAGAATGGTTGTCGCATATCGTTAGATAATCTAATTCGATGAATTTTTTAGGGTTTAATTTATTCACGAGTATCTATACTTACGTCAACATGATTCAACTTCATGTTAATAAACAAAAAAACCGAGCTTCCGTTCAATCTTTCGTTTTTTTTAATTCCGTGAATTAGGAACTCTCTGATATATAGCTGTGACGTCACTGTCCTCACTTGATTTTGTACTATTATGTACCCGTTGATGTGTCCCTACTAGGGGTATTCTATATACTGTGATGAGAACTAATTACTTTATTATTAATTATGTTTACAAGATCGCATATGTGGTTCAATTTAGTATTTCGAATAAAATCTACCATCTATTTGGAGAATATTCATAACTAGGTATACCAAGCGAGTAAAACCTATACTGGTAGGATATTGTCTTAGACGACACTAAGTTGTAGGTATACCTTAACGCTGATTGGCTAGAAGTTGGGTCAGAATGCTGACGTCAGTGCAAACATACTCTATATTTTATAACATGGAGTTGAGCGTCTATCTTATATTGTCTTTGATGTACACCTCTGTTATTGTTTGGTGTGACGTATGCTTCTGATCTCTTCTGATTGGTTGTTATTATTCTTGCATGTGCCCTATCAAGTTGAGCGTCTATCTTATATTGTCTTTGGTCTTACCGTGTGGAGTCGTTAGAAATATAAACATTCTCTACTGATAAGGGATTAGATAACTAATTACTTTATGATTAATTAAGTCTATAAAATCTACCCCTTTTTAACGAAGAATAGTCATAACTAGGTATACCAAGCCAATATAAACCTATGTAGGGAACATATTGTTTTTGACGAAGCTAAGTTGTAAGTATACATTACTTTTGATTGGCTAGAAGCTGAGTGAGAGTTCTGACGTCAGTGCAAACATGCTCTGTATTTTATAACATGGAGTTGAGCGTCTATCTTATATTGTCTTTGGCTATAATAACCGCCTGCGCTGTACCACAGCTGCAGTATACAGATTTACTGAGCAGAGTTCAACCGACCAATAGCGTTGCAGATAAGATTGTGTCACTGGCGGGAAAATCGATTAAAATTGGTGAGTTGAAGTTGATACTGAATAAAGCTGAATTTTAAGAAAACACATTCCTTCTGCCAAAATTGAAGTTCGTCTGTTTCACCTCAAAAGTCACAAACATTTGAAGAAAATATAACCGAAAATAGTGACTTCATTCAAGAGCAGAAGGCTATTTGCCTTTAAATTTATATCAGAGCGTTTTCTCTTCCACTCTCACAATCACGTGACACATCTGAGTCGATGATCGGTTCAAAATTGGGACGTGCTAAAATAAAAAATAGTCTTTCCCAGAATAGCGGCGCAAAATATTTATTACTATATATATATATATTAAATGTGTATTATAGATACCAAATTAATAGAATGGAAATCAAGTCATTAAGATTTATTGAACTAGCAATTATTCGAAAAAAATAGGGGTATAAATCTATAATGTTCGAGTAATATCAATGAAAACACGCGTTTTTTCAAAGTTCTCAATCCTTCAGTAATGCATTGTAAATTAATAATTTTAATCCGTGCTTGTTTGTATTACCGGCATCCCCCGCTCTAGTTACCAAATCACGATTCAGTTACCAAACGGTAACTAAAGCGAATAAAAGTAACAAGAAATTTTTAATTGTCACTCCTCGAATATATATCTCATTTTCTATGAGTAATAGAAAGAAAATATGTTTTAGTGTTATTAGAGTATTACGTATAAAAGCATATTTATAATAATATACAGTCTTTCATTGTTTGTGACTGTGATGAAAAAGTTTATAAAGTCGTGCATTAATTAAATGTTTCAAAATCCATCCATAGTTCAACTCTCACTTAGTGAAGGTGAGTAATTTTTCGATACTTTATTTCTATAATTATTGGAATCAAGCAGGAATTTTATGCTATATGAAATGTTTTTGGAAGGAAGGGTACTAAGTTCCAAGTTATTGGTTGGTTCTACAATTTCGGACAGGTCAGAAAAGAAAATATTATAATTATTATTTAACTTCTATTCTAATTGGTATCATGGATACCAATTGAAATAAAACTTGTTCGAAAATATGGAACCGTGTGATAACACGGAACTTACCCTAAAATAGGACATGTTGAATTTCTGAACCAATTGCTTCTAATAACCTCATCTGGATTATAATTTTGATGTTTTTTTTTTAGTTACCGTGAAATAATCACAGAAAATTGTCTCCGTTTTCTATGTCTACGAACGGTTCTTATTTTGAATCATTGCTCGAAATAAGGACCACTTTTACTGAAGTGAGTTGTACTTAAAGCGAGGCTTGCCTGTATAGATACAGGTAATTTATGATTAATATTCTGCCTCTAATAAATCATTAAATAATGATATTAAATATAAATACATTAAATAAATATTTTGCGCCCCTATTCTGGGAAAGACCCAAAATATGATTAAATAGATATACACAATTAATAGCTAATCTAAATAATAAAATAATTTTTCATTTCTAATATTAATTAGAATGATGCAATCCCTCATTTGATTTCATCACTTAATTTGTTTGTATCCGCTAGTTTGTTGTACTGCACACTTCATGATTGTTTATTGGCCTGGCAGTGGGGTGCGAGGGGCGGCACGGGTGTAGGTCATAAGCGGTCGAGAGCCCCCCCCCCCCCCGGTCACGAGCCCCCCCTGTTTCAAATCCTTATTTACCTATATTATTTAATCCTTATTGACACTTTAGTAGTTCATTACTGATTAGACATAAAATATATGTATACCGGGGGGCGTCTCGCCCCCCGAACCCTCCTGCCAGGTCATTAAACAATCATGAAGTGTGCAGTACAACAAACTAGCGGATACAACAAACTACATTAGCAACTCCCAGTTATTTCTATCTAAGTTGTTCTTCATTTGTTTAACTAGGTAAATAAGGATTAAAAAAACAGGGGGGCGGGGAGGGCTCTTGACCGTACCTCGCTATATATAATATCACTAAGTCTGCTACACACAATTCAGGGACTTGTACTCAAGAATAATAAATGAATTAACCAGATTTTAATCCAAATGATTGGGTATCAAATTTAATAGTAATAATATTTTATTGTAAAAGATACCGAGTGAACTTCAAGGACCCTAAATTTTCTAACTATACCCCAAGTGTAGTCTAAGCAGTGTTAACCCAAATGTAGATTAAGGACCACAGAGAATTTCTGAATGTATCTATGCTACGGCGTTTTGCTTGTCTTGCTTGACCAGGGATCGAACTTGTGTCATTTTGAATAAACCCAGAAAAGCACATGAAATAGAACAACTTACTGATAGTCTTTCCCATAGCATGATACGTGTACTGGTTGTGACTGTCTATTGTTATCTCTCTATTCTTATCCGTTAATTCCTATCTATCCCTATCTGTCTAATCTCATTCGTTAACTCATATCTATTCTTATCCGTTAAATCTTATATGTCTATTCTTATACGTTCATTCTTACTTGTCTATTCCTATCCGTTAATTATTAATTAACTGTATAACAGATAAGAAAAAACAGATAAGAAAGGACATATATAAGATTCAACGGATAAGAATTGACAGATACGAATAGACAGATAGATAAGTATAAACAGACAAGAATAGACAGATAATAATTGACGGAAAGGAATAGACATAATAATTAACGGATATGAATAGACAGATAAGATTTAACTGATAGGAATATACAGGTAAAATAGAGAGATAAGAATTAACGGATAGGAATATACAGATAAGAATTAACGGATAGGAATATACAGATAAGAATAGACAAATAAAATAGAGAAATAAGAATTAACTTATAGGAATAGACAGATAAGAATTAACGGATAGGAATAGACAGATAATAATTAACGGATAGGAATGGACAGAAGAGAATTAACGGATAAAAATACAAATAAGAATTAACGGATAGGAATATACAGATAAAAATAGACAGTCACAACCAGTACACGTATCATGCAATGGGAAAGACTAAAACCCCGGAATCTTGTATACGATTATCTGAAATAACGCTGGTTGTAATAAGTACGTTTTCTTGATTAACCCCTTTATATGTTAATGCAAGTATTCTTTGGTAATATATAACCTCCGTGAGCATTTAAAATGATGCAAACAGTACTCTAACATCCAATTAACTCCGTTTAGGTCCGTTCCGGTGTTTCTACGCACCGGCTTCTAATGATAACCTTTTCAGCTAATCTAGCTCAGTTTTGGGGTCGTCATTTTAGGCGTCTGGCGGGGGCAACCCATCACTGAAACGTCTGGCAGTAACATTTAATGATCTATGGGGTTGTGCTGGACATTTTGCTATTAGTTTCAAGTGGTAATCTTTCCAGCTAATCTAGCTTACTTTTGACTACCTTTAAAACCCCGCCCATGACCGCACCCACCTGATGAGACCCGGCAGACGTACTGATGCTAGGTCAGCAATTGGTGCCAGATACTGTGGTACAAATATTGTCTTAGGTGATACTATTTAAAATAGGTAACTTTTTCAGCTAGGCTGACCCCCCTGGGCTCCTGCTCTAAAAACAGTCAGAAAGCGGGCGCAAAATTGTATGGAGAAAAATGGATGACTTTTCGAATAAAAGAGGAGGATAGTGGTTATTTTTTGGTATACCATGTTTTACATTTGATCTTCATGAAATGCAATAATTATTGTTTATTTATTATGATCAAGTAAATAGGGTAAACAAACCAATTCTTTAATATCCTTTATTAACAATTATATATCTTCCTCAAGAACGATTTCAGAACGACTTATTAAAATAAGAAAAATTGAGAAAACTATTAAGAATATAGAAACAAATGGGAAAAAATACCTGAATTAGCCAAATATAAATCAAACTCTACAAATACACGGCGGCTCTTGTTCAAGTTATGGCGATTGTTTATTTAGTACCCTCTTTTTTTTTTGACTGTATTGTACATTTATTGAATTACCAATGAATGAGCAACAGGTACTGCACAGTTACATATAAACTAAATTCAATGAAGAACCTCTCACAGCTTTAAATATCTATTCAAAAAATATATATCCCTTTACTTGACTCTATGTAATTAGTATCCGTGTACTAGCTAACATTTTTCACGTACGCTAATATATTGGAGAAATTACTTTCACCATATATTATTTTCTATAATTAATAATTTGAAAACGTAAAGTATTCAAATGTATAATAAACCGAAAATTATTTAATAAAAACTTACTTTTAATGTTTTAATTTTTTTTTCACAAAGTGGTATTTTCATTAGCTAGCTGACGATGATTACAACTGATTGCTATATTCTTACCATGTCCTGCACAATGATGTGGACCGTCAGCAGTTGACTGAACATAGATGGCACAATCTTGAAGGTACCATCCATGTGCAGTTCGCTCGAGGCCACACTTGCCAGTGTAGGCGAAATGAAAATGAAATTATCTCTCTATTCATTCAAATTTTGCCAGACATGGAAAAAAATTTCCCCTCTGATAGTAGTTGAGAATCCTAAAAGAAAATCGTAGAAAATTATAATTATATATGTTGAAATTATGATAGGATGATATACTTGATTCATAATTCTACTAGACAATTAAATAATAAAAAAAAATGAATAACTGACTTCAACTCAGAACTAACACAAAACAATATATTGTTCATGGATTCATGAATCAAGTTATTAATATAAATTCAATATCCTTTTATCAGCAGAATAGGATGATGGTTGAAGTACGATAGAAATCTTAGATACTTAACATACTATTACTTCCTAACCATACTGTCCATATTATTCATATTGAAATATAAGTTTAAAACCAGCCTGTTTGCATCACTAAGTACATCTTCCAGTTGATCCGTACTAGAGAGAGGTGCTGGCATCAGCCTCCTCCTTTTCTTTCTCATGCACATTTCGATTTCTGAACATGCTCCTGTGCCGAGTGGGAACCTTCAAAAGTACTTTAGAATTTATAACAGGGCACTTCAATTACTACATATATCAATGAAAAAAGAAAATGGTACAATGAATGGAAATATAGGTACCTTTCAGACTCTTCGTCGAAAATATCTCTCAATCTATGTGACGAAGAAGAGGCTCTCTTTTTGCACCGATCATACAGTAGTAGCTTGTCTTTTATCGCATGGTCTGTCTGGTAGGTGATTGTGTTCACCTTTTGTGATACCCGTGGCCATTATGTTATCCCACAAATTATTAGATTTCCTTATAATGTACACTTTTTAAGGAAAGCATGACACACGGACTTACTTACAAATACGGCTCTTTTTAGAGTATAGATGGATAGATATTGAGGCATTCAATGAATATGATGAACAGGCCCAATTGTTCGTGTGCATGGAGTGGTCAATGCAGCAGTGTATACGCAACTTCTCATCCACCATTGCATTCAATATTCGCAATCATTTGATACTAATGCAAGACAATTCTCATTCTCACACGGCTAAATCTGTGAAAGCATACATAGAAAGTAAATGAGTTTCTCTTATAAGCTGGCCTGCTCAGAGCCCCGAATTGAACCAAATTGAAAACATTTGGAAGGTAATTGGTGATGGTGCTCAAGAATGCAATCCCAAAAAATTAGGATTAACCGTGGTAATTCCTGAAAGAAGAGTGACAGAAGATAACTCCATAATTCTGCTAAAAGTTTGTTGATTCATGCAATAATCGATACAACGAGATCATCAAAAATAAAGGACTCTTTACAAAATATCAATATTGTAGATCTAATTAGCCAATGGTTAGTGCAATAACAACTGTCCTTTAACTTATGCTCGCTACTGTATATCCTAATAAATAAAATCTTACACTAGGAATTCGAATTATTTGTTTCTATTTTAACTGTCATGTATGTGCCTATGAGTTAGTCTATCACTCGTTTTCATAGCAGACAGTTCGTAGTACACCATTCTGAAATAATTCGTCAACGTAGATATATTTCAATTTGCTTTTTCTTGGCTTAAAAAGATTACGTTATTCTATGGATAATACAAATCGCTAATCTTGTTTTCACATTTGCAGAATTGAGCATCCCAAACTATTTCCTGGAGACTCATCCCGATTGGTTCAAGGAAGTTATAGTACTAAGGAAGCGGTGTAACGGCTAAACCAACAACGTATAAGCGGAACCATCGTGTTAACACCTTGTTGTTAGCAATTAGTCAAGTGAGCTTCCTTGTCTCTCTTCGCTTCAGTCAAAACAGCTTCCTTGGCGTCTTGTTGTTGTTCCGCTGTGTCGTGTCGCACACGGCCAATGACGTTTGAGAAACGAGGGAGGTTGCACGCATCTAGCACACGCTCCAACAAACGCTTATTTAAGTCATTAACATTGCATCTGTTGCCTAAATATTCATCAATTAAATGTCCATAGATGAGAAAATTATTGAGCAAAATGATCAGATACCTAAAGTATTTTGAAGAATAATGTGTAAGTTAACATCAGCTGTTGTGCTAACGAGAACCGTTACTCAGTCAGGTCTGAGAGCGACGCACACACGTGTACTCTCCCTCGTTTCTAAATCTACACTAGAAGCTAACACGATTGTAACGGCTTTGAACGGCTTGGTTAGCCGCCTGGATTGGTTGGATCGTTTAGAAGATGATGGCATGCGGTTGATACAACCCACCTGTACCAGGTGATGGCAAGAAATACACCGAGGTGTGGCGAACACTCCGACTACAGTAACTCACTATGTTGCTTCAAGACGATGTGTGGGGACTACAGGTTATTTAAATACCGAATCAATAAAGCTATTCTCCTATTTCAATGTTCGCTAATTTGTCTGTAGTATAAACAACGACCTTTGTAATTTCCAAAATTCACACTTATGATTATTAAGACAATATCTTTAAATTACTAGTTTTCAATCACTTGATTAGGTACTTACAATTCTATTTATTCAAACACATAATGATGATTTGCTCTGGTTATTGTAAAAGCTACCGGCTCGGTAGAACACTGGTTTGAGTTCTCTGTGTAATAGATGTCCTGTGTGAACGAGTGGTTACAAGCAAAGCCGGAGTCACCTGGCTGGGAGGGAGTAGGTTAAGGTCGGGATTTAGTGGCACACTTGGTGGTCTGAGTGCTGTCTCTTCAGAGCGTCCCATCAATTTTACTATAAAATATTGTAAACTCTACAATAGTGTGGACAGTGTTTGCCATTCAAGAACTACGAACATAAAGTGGACGTGGTTCAACTATAATAGTAGGTTATTTTAATAGTTGAGATTAAATCAGTATCCATTCATTGATCTGTTGTTCACGATCTAATTTCTAGGTTAGGAATCAATTGGAGAGTGGATCGATGTTCCAAGTATTCCCGGTGCTATTCTACTAATCCTTGGAGAAGCTCTGCAGATCGTATCAAACGAAAGGTTAATGGCCATAGTGAGTAACTCTACCAAAGCTGTACTGTAAAAAGTGGACTCATTTCATCTTTCAAGATTGTTCTTTTCTATCAAACTTTAGTCCAAATGTTTCTAGTTTTACGAAGTTCATTTACTACGGTTTAGTAGTACACTTAAGTCGTTAAGCCGACACATTTTCCATTCCTATTTCTATTAGTGACTGATTTCAAAATGACACCAATTGTACACAGAAGGGGTGTGCGCTAAGTTCACGCATCTCAATTCACTGGAAAAACAATTTATTTCAAATAAAGCAGAAGAATGATTAACAGGGCCTGTATTTTTAAAGAGTATGCATATTTTTTCTGCAGGTTTCAGTTGTTCATTAGTTCTTGCTCTTACAAAGATGATCAACTACATGACGGGCACCTTTAAGGTCGCTTATAAATGACCTTGACCTTTAAACCTTACGCTGCGAAAACCTAATAAACGAGTTCCTGGATAAGGACCATCATCCCACCAAGTTTTAGGCAATTTGGTTGAAAAATTTATGAGTTATAAATGACCTTGACCTTTGACCAGATCACTTCCAAGATATTTTCAGATGGTTCCTGGATATTGACCAATCGTCTCACACAACCAATTAGAAGGAATGGAAATATTTAATTAGTAATATTGAGCACAAGTAATAAGAGAATATTTTATCAGTGAACATCAGTTCCTAAATGATTGCTTCACCAATTACTAATTTAAAATACGTCATACATACACAAAACTGATATCCTCATCTTCTATGAGATAATTAATTTACACGTAATCAATTAATGAATGAATGAATGTAAGAAAATTATTCTCTTTTCAGGCTGTAATAATGAAATTTCTTCGAAACAAATCTGTACAAAACTGAGAACAAATAACCTTACCGCCAGTCTGTGAAAGATGCTAGAAGTTTTTACACGGTGACCCGAATTACCCGGCGACAATTTTCTAATTAAATCCTATGTTTACATGTGATTATTGGAGATTATTTTGAGAAACTTGGCTATTTCGGAGAGAAATGGCCTCTATGAAATAACATGGGCACATACTAATTAAATAGGACTTGGGCGCCAGTCTGCAAAAGATGCATGAAGTTTACACGGAGACTACCGAGGCAATGATATAAGTTTCCTGAATTAAATGGAGACAATTTCCTAATTAATTCCTATGTTTATATGTTATTATTGGAGATCATTTTATGAAACTTGGCTATTTTGGAGAGAAATTACCTCAAATATTATATAACTGGAGATGATTATTGGAGATTATCTTAAGAAACTTGGCTATTTTGGAGAGAAATTATCTCTCAAATTTTAAGTAACTGGAGACTTATTGATGCAGACTGGCACAGACCCAGAATTATTTTCTACAGGAATTGGGATTTGGGCACAGAAAAATATGAAATAACATGGGAACATACAAAGTAATTATAAAATTGTTGCCAGATAATTCAAGAGATTGAACCATCTGATTTTTCAGAAGTTGCTAATTGAATTTACCTTCGTGTGCTCAGTTTGTAAAATATGGCAGGTATTTTGCTTATTCTTTCATTTTTGTAGACTTAAATTGAATTAGTTAGTGCTATAGATAATTTGTATTGATAGCAAAGTTGAGAGGCAATGAGATCATGGATGGTATATTGAACATATTTTTTATGAAATTTGTAGGATTTATTCCTATATTATAAGATATAAACCTCATTAAATTATTATAGTTACAATAGAGTCTGTTAGTAACCGTCGTTTGAACACGTTAAGTAATGTGCAAATAAATTATAATTACCAAACAATTAAAAGATTATAGTTGTTTTTCAAATGTAGATAATTGTATTTTGGTGGACTTTGACGTTCAAGTATTTATGATAATGGATACATTATCGGCCACCTTCAGAAATAGATGATGGGACAGGATGCCTGCGGGTGTAGGTCATAAGCCCCCCCTCATGAGCCCCCCTAGGTCATAAGCCCACCCGGTCAAGAGCCCCCCCGGTCACGAGCCCCCCCTGTTTTTAAATCCTTATTTACCTATATTATTTAATCCTTATTAACAATAGAAAGATTGTTAATACGCTGAACTTGTATCTTTACTTAATCTTTCAATTTCTATAATTTGATAATCATTTAATCAGACATAATCTTTTTAATCTTGTACACTGTTCATTAGAAGGAAATGCTATTTAAATTTATGGTCATGTTATTCTCGCTAGGAGCTCGAATATAATTATAAACGAATAGCTTTGATGTAAGCCGCTAATATAACTTGTAACTTCAGAACATAACTTTATAACTTGTAACCCAGAGCTATAACTTGTAACTCAGAATATAACTTTATAATTTGTACTAAGTTATATAACTTCATGAACTTTGTAAATCAGTTATACAACTTAGAATATTGAGTTCTTTTTCTATAGATAGAGTTGAAATTAATACTTAATTAATTTAAAAGGAATTAAGTAAGTATTTCAATTATTCTAATTGAAATACTTAACTAATAGTTAGGAACTTGTAACATTTCTGATCATGTATAGGTTAAACAGGACTCTGAAATAGTATGCTTAAATTTGGATGTTTATTAGCAAATCAGGTTTCACTAAAATGAACTATTAGTAAATCTGATCGATCTATATGTTAATCGTATAGAAAGCCATTACCACTAGCGTGTTAAATTTGAATAATGCATTGTGTGTTATTTCTATCTGCAGTGAGTAGAAAAACATCTTTGAAAAGTACTATCAGTACCTTAACAGAAGTTTATTCACTCACTGGAAGGTTGGACTCTCCAGTTCATCCTTTAAATACCATTGGCACCTAACTAAAGTGTTCATAGTTCGCGATGGTCTCTTGAAGACTGGTTGGTCGGACCAAGTCCGGTCGGACTTGTCCATCCACGGGTTTCGTGAGTTGGCAACTCAGACCCTTGTTTATTTAAAACCCTTAAGTTTACTCAACCGCTAGTTTATTTAAAACTTGTGTTGTGTTATTTAAAGACTTGTGCGTAAGTCTTAGAACTCTGTACTATTCGAACTTTAATATAAGTACACCCATTTAAAACTTCCTTGTGTTTAATTTACTTCCTAAAAACTTTTACCGTTTAGTCATTTGTCAGTTTAATAGAATTCAATCAATTACCTCCAAGTCTCTTCAAGTTAAGAAATACAAATAATTGTTAAAGAACCCGGAGACTTATTTTGCCCTATGGGATAAGTTTATTAACAAGCCTCATCTACTTAGAAAATAGGTGATAATTTACTATCAATCCCATAGGAAAAGGGCAATTTAATATTGGCATCTTCAAACGGTCTTGAAGAAAAGAGGGAGGAAAAAAGAGGTTAGAATCTATTAACGAAAAGAACTGACTTAATATAAATGGTTTAAGGATTTTTAGAGAAGTAAAAGGAAAGTTGGAAAGACAGTGTCAGTGATAAAGAGGGTACAAAACCAGAACTATGAAACCCTAGTGTTATACAGTGTTAATCACTAGGTAAGCATTGAATGTAATGCGAGTGAACTAGCCAATCACACTCCTTCCGATAAAAGGACATTACGGGAGCAACTCTACAATGCCGATGGGAGAACACACTCTTCCATCACATATGGGAGAACACACCCTCCAACTCACATACGGAAGTCCTGCAGCACTTCATAAAAAAGGAAGGAAGAGTGGGAAACACAAGTAACAATTAAAAAGTGAAGTGTTCGATAAGGGTAGAATATTGTTCCCCGTATGAAACACTAATGCGGTTATAGTGTGGTTATTTAGAATATCCCGTGACATGTGAAAAGTATTCTAATAACTAATAACATTTTCAAGAAATACCGATGTAAAGTATTTCAGTGTTATACCAGTGTGAAAAATAACACTAGTGTTAAAGTGCTACAACCACTCCTTGTGCTAAAGAAGAAGGAGGCAGCGTAAAAATTCGTTAGTTACGCTAGTAACGCGCTGTTACCTGCGTACTATCAGCTCTTCGGGTACTAGTGGCAAGAAAAACTGGTACGGCGACAAAGCTACTTTTGTCGTGATAAACTCACTCTTAAATAAAAAACGAATTAAAGTGAATTAAATCGTCTCATCACTTTCGGAGAAGTGACTGAAATTACTTTAACTGAGTGACGAATTATTTTCTTCTTCATCAAATAAAGTTGGGAGCCCTACTCCATATACTGAATAATAGTATAATAATGACATCGCGACAGAAACTCACTTTTACCTGGCGGTAATCACCCAAGGGATTACGAAGGAAAGGCAGTAAGAAGAGGACAAGAAACAGCGCAAGTAGAAAAAAGGAGAGCTACGAGGCAATACTTCATGAAATCTACAATCTAAACGGGAGAACAGAAGAAATCGAATGACTCCAGAAAAAAGGAAAGCTATGAGGCAACCCTACATGAGATTTATAATCTACACTACCATCTGGTAAACAGGCAGCTAAACAACGAGAGGCAAATTAGGTGATGCTATTTAACTATTTAACCTAAAGTTAATATATTGTAATGAATTTTGTGTCTGGAATATAATAATATCTACTTATATTTTTGTATTGTGAATTTTATATTGTCTTTATTAATCTTTACTAATTATTAATCTTTACAGTGTATATTGAAAGGTTTTGTTAGATAAGGTAGTATGTAATAAAGAATGGCTTTACCAAAATACGACACAAATAGTTAAAACCTGCCGCAAAGGTTCCTAGTAATATAAAGTGTAGTTATGACACTACATTCCTGGGGGAATGATAGATTTATATCATAGTCTCAAATAGTGGAGTAAAAAGTAGTGTCAAAGACCAGTAGCCTCAAATAGCGCAGTTAGTAAAAAGCAAGATGATATGACAATTTTAGTCAATGTGCATCATTTAAAGGTAATAAACTTTTAACAGATATAATTGAATCTGAGAATATATTAATTGCATAGAATATTTTAGATGTGTCGGGATAGTGAAAACTATTTACATTTTGATAGGCTAATAATACCATGTATTTCAGTACTTTTATAATCATCTGACTGAGAACGACATTTAAATCTAATTTATTTTGCATAATTATTCTATAAGTAAAATCATTGAAAACTAATGGAACGTATGTTTCAGAAAGTGAAAGTTGTATAAATAACTATTAACTTTCTCAGTAAATTAATTAGGTCGATTGTTATAATTAGATCGATTGTTATAATCAGATCGATTGTTAATAATAACAAAATAACTGTTGATGGCCTATAAAAGGCGAAGTATAATTATAATAAATAATTATAAAGGAATTCAGAAAATCGTATATAAGAATTTCGAAGAAGCTTAGAGAGAAAGTTCAAATGATGAGAACGAACTTAAAATACTATTTTGAAAGTATGAATTTTGAAAGTATTAAGTAAAAAACATTAGAACAATGTTTAAATGAGCTAATATAGTTGCAAATATATTAGTAGTAACCTGTGTACTCATAAATAGAGATACAGATGGAATATGTAACTGTATATTCACAGATAAGGAGAATAAAAATATTCCAAGTTGATGATAAATTAAATGGGTCTTATAACCTGTGAATTTGTCATGTAAATAACCAAAGGTGAATTTGGTAAAGTAACGATATACCTATTTTATATTAACGAGGTAATTTTCCATATTTTTAGTACTGGAATGGAAGTAATTAACCCATTCTCGTATTTCATTAATTTTGCATATTTTAATGAAATGATATTTATTGTTTGTGGCTTAAAAAGCAATAACGTCGATAAAAATCTTTGGAAATTATAAATTACGCTGTTTTATTTAGTAGGTAATATCAAGAGAAAGTGATATCGAGAAAAGTTGATATCATAAGAAACGGTTATATCATATAGAAATATACCGAAAGTACAGTCACGGATGTGATTATCTGACTATAGGGTCAAAACATCCTTTAAGTCAGTGAAAGTCAAATGAGTTGTCATATTATAAAATATAGACGAGGTTTCAGGTAAAACCGTAAATACCTAAGATACAACATTGAGTTGTGATATTATAAAATATAAAAAGGGTTTCAGGTAAAACCGCAAATACCTAAGATGTGCACGTATTGTACATATATGACGAAATCATATCTAATTTTCAGGGATGAAGTCAATTGATAATTATGATGTATTCCTATTCAAATAGTAATAATCGCAGTGTTTGAAAAAAGAACCTGTCAATCGTTTCAGTGATTTAAGACAATCGAGTCAGATTAAGATATAACGAATATATTAAACTCAGAGGTATGACTCAGTATAAAAAGAGTGAAACAGATTTAAAGATTGACAAGGAATGATATAGATATATATATATATCTTGAATATTTAAATGACTATTTTGATATTAATATTGTATATTAAATATTTTTGAAGAGATTTAAAGTTACCTAGAGGTTAATACTGCTTAACCATAGTTAATGTAATATCGGATAATATGTGGTAACTAGAGGGGAAAAGCAGGTTTGATACTAAATAATCAATATGTGATCTAGTTTCAAACTATATTCCTGTAATAATTAAAAGTAAGAAATAATTGATTTGATTAAAGGTTACTGTTTAACGTAATTAAATAATTATATGCTTTAACGTAAAATCTCCAGTAACTCAATAATGAAAGAACAACAATATAAGAAAGATTCAATGAAGTTTACGTTTATTGAGTATATATTGAGTATAAATAATTAACTGTTAAATAAGAAGTTGTTGTAATTATTCCAGTGACGAATAATAACTTAAAATAATCACATAGGTGATTAGTTCATATGAACGAAATAATCGTATAAAAAACGATGTGAATTCAGACAATTGTATTTGTCAGACGATAATTCTGAGAAAGAAAATACTATAAGAGCAAAGATTTGCTGAATTTTATAATTAAATTGTAAGACTTGATTTGAATAGTGAATTAAATGCAAGCAATCGAACATAAATGTATAAGAGATAAAACAATTATCTTAAGACTATTTTTCTATTAATAAAGTATAAAATATAGCAAACGTTATATATATAAAAATATAACTTAACGTAAAAATATAACGAAACTTGATTTTATAATAGTTGACTAGTAAAAAGTCAAGACTAAACGTAATCTTGAAGGAAGCGATGTAAATTCCCAAGTGGGAAGTTATTGTCAACAAAGCTATTAAAATTCGTCACGCATTCAGGTAGTACAGTCAGTAACACTATAGTTGACTATAGCAAGGATATAATATGAATAAAATAATGAGTATTATATGGAAAATAAAACATCTAGGAATTAATGTGATTATTCCAGTAGGTTACTGAGAACTAATAATTAATTATTCAATTAATTATTTGATAAATAAATGAGTTTGAAAGAGAGCTCTTGATGATTTCTTTTAATGATAACTGTAATGTTTGATAAATAAATGAGTTACAGGTTCTTCGTCGAAATAAAATCATGGAATTAATGTCATGAAATAAGTGTAATATCATAATTTAATAATATGATAAATTTGAGGAACTGCAGTAATATAAGTTATAACTTGTGTGGGAATTAGAACCTGAAAGAACAATGTATGAATATGAATTAATAGTTATTTATAATTAAATGACATGCAGTAAATCAATCGACTGTTCTCTATGAACTATATTGTAATACAATCCAAGATGTAGCAGGAACTAATATTTGAAACACCATAACAAATGGAGAGTTTAACGAATGATTTGAATGATAACAAGATACGAAGCAAATATTTCAATTAATATTATTTCACATTTAATTTGAATTCTTTTATTTATAATAGAAGTGTAATATTTTATGTTGAATTTTTGATTTTCAAGATGATAAATAAAAATGTTTGTATTTGTTAATTAAAATAAAGATACTGAATTCTTGATATATAAATTTAGAAATGAATTCTAAATAAATAGTCGAATATTATTGAATGTATAATGAACAATGAAAAAATGCAATATAATATACATGTACTTAAATTCTAATGTTTATGTACAATGATATATAAAATAATTGCTGAAAAATATAGTTCGTTAAAACTTTTATATATGATAATATATAAATATATAACCATTCTGTTATGAAGGAAATGTTTGAATCAATCTTAAGGGGAACATTCTATTTATTCCTCTCAGAATGAAGAATAAAGTAGACCCTAAAGAATTTCCAAACATAAGTTAGGCGAACATTCTATTTATTCCTCTCAGAACGAAGAATAAAATAGACTCTAAAGAATTTCAGAATAATCTCAGGGGAACATTCTATTTATTCCTCTCAGAGTGAAGAATAAAATTAGACCCCAAAAAGATTACAATAATGGATTGAAGTGTAATTAAGTGTGATTATACATGGAATTGTGAGATAAATATATCAGAAGAATATGAGTCAAGATGTATAATTAAATATATGTTGATATTTGAAAAAAGGGGATATTCCTAATACATAAAGAATATTCATTCTAAACTGTAAGGGTAAATATTACTAAGAGAAAACAGTAATTGCAGATTCAAAGGTCAACCAGAGTACAGAAAATACACTGAGAAGAAAATCTTCTTCTAAAGAAAAATTTCAAGGGGGAACCGTAATATTTCAAGATTTATAAAAGAATGAATGTAGTTGATTTTACATGAGTAAAAAAGGGGTTAAAATGAAATCGTAAATAATAAAAGTGATTGAATAGAACGGATTTATTTCTTAAAAATAAATGAATTTATTAATTAAACTCAGTATAGCCGTTTTAATGTAATTAAAAAGTTTGAGTTTAAAAGGGACAGTTAAATAATTTAATAAATAATGTATGGATTCAATATAAAGAAAACTGTTGAAAAGTTTAATGATACTGAAATAAGAGTAAAAGGCTCTTTAGTGATAAATGGAAATTACGAAAATATTTTTGAGAATTGAGTTTAATGATAGCAAGAATCTTGATGATATTTAAATTATTACTTGAAAAAAAGTAAATTAATACATTAAACCTGAGTTAAAACAAATGTAAAAAAATTAATGAGATTTAATTCTGTACGAGAATTTATGATTATAAAAGGAACATAACGAAATATAATGAAAAGCTAAAAAACGACATAGTTTGTGTTCAATTAATTTCTTTCAATGGTTAGATCAATAACATTAACTCTTAAGGGTAACTACAATATACACTGATGTTTAAAGAAATGTAAAATTATATATATATAATGCATTGATGTTTAGTGAAACATAAAATATATATAAATAACTGTGTGTTTGTAAGTTAAGAGTAATTAAGAAAATTATGTTGACTAACACTTATAATTATTGATGAAATGTAATGTAATAGTAGATAAATAATCTATGTAAGATGTAAGTTTCTTGCATAAGCTAGTAAAGTTCACCTGTAATTGCAGAAACACACGTAAAAGAGGCTAAAAACAATGAACCCCATCCTACTGACGATCTGACGTTATGGGCAAGACATCGGTTGAAGGTGAATTACTTAATTTTACTATGAATTTATCACTATAAGTGAAAATCTTGTAAAGTAACGTAACAATAAAAAGAAACATAACAGTTTTGATTGTGTCCAAGATTTTCATGAACCTAGTTTTAAGTGAAAAATATGTTATATATATAAACTAACCCCTTCTTTACAGTTTTATAATAATAGGAATATGTATTGTAAACTGAATGAGGTATATTTTGAAATAAATGTTATGTGAGATATATATTATCAAACTATGATATTACTTGAAGGATTATAACAATACTATAATATTAAAGAATTTTGTAGAATCATTGTACAAAATTTTGGAAATAATTAAAACAATCATGTTTTAGCAATGGTAAAATAGTAATATTATCCTTCAACTGTAAGTCTAAAAGTAATAGTTAGGTAAAAATATAATCCTAATTATACTTAAATTAATGCTGATTTATTTTTATTTCCAAAACTTGAAAAACATCTCTCGAGAAACTGGAGCAGAGCAATAACAATCCAGATGTTGGAACAATCCAACACCAGTAACTTGTTGATCCGAAAAGGATAAGCCGAGCTACGCCTGGTGACGAGAAGGCTGATCAGTGGAGCATACTTGGTGACGACTTCAGTCATATTTGGTGACGACTTCCCTTTCATATTTGTTGATGTCTTCACAGTCATACTGGATGATGACTTCACAGTCATACTTGATGATGACTTCACAGTCATACTTGGTGACGACTTCGCAGTCATACTTGGTGACGTCACAAACCAATGCCCGGTAACCTGAGGGAACCATTCATTCTGAAGGAGGAGAATGAACATGGGGGCTTCAACTCTCATGTACCTACTTTGAGAAGTCTTCTCTGATGGTACCGACACATTTAGATCATTTCACCTTGATCTTATTATTCTAAATTTTGGATTATTACTTTAGTCCAATTAACTTAGATTTCTATACTTTGAATTTACTTTAAAGAAAGTTTAAATATTAATTGCTTATTGAAACATTCAGGTTATGAGCATTTAATCATTGATGTTTATTTGAAAATAAATTCTTTAAAGGATTACTTAAGATTTCATTTGATAGTTTACAGATTTCGAAGTTGAACATTTGATTTAAAGTAACTTTTAATTTCATTGAATATTTTAAACGAAATCTGAATATGTTTATTCAATACGAATAAAAATAAGTTATGTATAGCTAACAATAGTATAGATGAATACTAACCAATAATATAGCTCATATGATATTACATAACATATATAACCATAGTTTAAGAAAAGAGAAGTTTAAGATAAGTAATAACGAATTTAGTTATACTCATATATTTTGAAATGAATATTTTGGAATTAGAATAAACTATAATGAAGTTTCGATTTTGATGTTATATTCATTTGAGATATAAAAGTTAATTAAGTTCTATTGACTATAGCTTATATTCATTTGAGATATAAAAGTTAACTAAGTTCTATTGACTATAGCTTATATTCATTTGAGATATAAAAGTTAATTAAGTTCTATTGACTATAGCTTATATTCATTTGAGATATAAAAGTTAACTAAGTTCTATTGACTATAGCTTATATTCATTTGAGATATAAAAGTTAACTAAGTTCTATTGACTATAGATTATATTCATTTGAGATATAAAAGTTAACTAAGTTCTATTGACTATAGATTATATTCATTTGAGATATAAAAGTTAACTAAGTTCTATTGATTATAGATTATATTCATTGGAAATATGAAAAGTAATTAATCTCTATTGATTTTGAAATTAATTTCATTTGAAAATTACTTAACTTTATTTCCGACGTTTCAAATTACGATGCTTGAAGTAGAAGATATAATAATAGTAGATATATTATAATCGTATGCTTAGATTTTATTGATGATCTTATTTGTAATCATTATAATTTTGGTTCTTGAATGAAAGTAAGATGTTTATAGTTGGACTATATTGCAGTAAAGTATTAAACGAACTTTATATTTTGAAGAAAAACTTTAAGGGTGTTTTCAATGACTAGACATTCACCTGGATACTATTTCCATTTAAGTGTTTAAGAAATGAGAACATAAATATTTAATTTTTAGAAAGGTAATGGTTACTTTTATTTAAAAAATTAAAATATAAATTTAGCAGTTATAGATTGAAGTTTTATGATTGTTCAACTTGAATTTGAGATTCATAATTTGATGTTTCATGGTTTGAAATTTTAGAACTGGATGAAATGGGATTTCAGGTTCAATTTTGAATAATTATAAACAAGGTTAGATATTTGAATATCTTTATTAGTTAAATAAATTCCATAAAATGAAAATATATTTTTGATGTATGTTTCTGAATATGAGTAGAATAACTTATAAATTTTTACTCTATTTTGATTTAATATCTTGACCAGAGGTAGAATTCATGATTACATATATGATAGGAATTGTCTTGTCATCATATTTTTGTACACACAAATTTTATGATGAAAAGACTGATCTATTTAGCAGATCAAATTTTAATCTGAAATTCATAATACATGAATCGAGTGATTAAATTTCTTTTGTTTTAATAGATATAATTTGTGTTTCGGACTTAGAAATTTTAAGAAATTTCATAGGATGTTTTCCGAGTGTTGTTCGAAATTTCTTAGGATATTTTTCGATTGGATTTCGATAATAAGGGTTTAGAAATTGAAATTCAACCGACAGGTCGGTTGAAACATGAAGGGGGGAGTGATATTAACGATAGAAAGATTGTTAATACGCTGAACTTGTATCTTTACTTAATCTTTCAATTTCTATAATTTGATAATCATTTAATCAGACATAATCTTTTTAATCTTGTACACTGTTCATTAGAAGGAAATGCTATTTAAATTTATGGTCATGTTATTCTCGCTAGGAGCTCGAATATAATTATAAACGAATAGCTTTGATGTAAGCCGCTAATATAACTTGTAACTTCAGAACATAACTTTATAACTTGTAACCCAGAGCTATAACTTGTAACTCAGAATATAACTTTATAATTTGTACTAAGTTATATAACTTCATGAACTTTGTAAATCAGTTATACAACTTAGAATATTGAGTTCTTTTTCTATAGATAGAGTTGAAATTAATACTTAATTAATTTAAAAGGAATTAAGTAAGTATTTCAATTATTCTAATTGAAATACTTAACTAATAGTTAGGAACTTGTAACATTTCTGATCATGTATAGGTTAAACAGGACTCTGAAATAGTATGCTTAAATTTGGATGTTTATTAGCAAATCAGGTTTCACTAAAATGAACTATTAGTAAATCTGATCGATCTATATGTTAATCGTATAGAAAGCCATTACCACTAGCGTGTTAAATTTGAATAATGCATTGTGTGTTATTTCTATCTGCAGTGAGTAGAAAAACATCTTTGAAAAGTACTATCAGTACCTTAACAGAAGTTTATTCACTCACTGGAAGGTTGGACTCTCCAGTTCATCCTTTAAATACCATTGGCACCTAACTAAAGTGTTCATAGTTCGCGATGGTCTCTTGAAGACTGGTTGGTCGGACCAAGTCCGGTCGGACTTGTCCATCCACGGGTTTCGTGAGTTGGCAACTCAGACCCTTGTTTATTTAAAACCCTTAAGTTTACTCAACCGCTAGTTTATTTAAAACTTGTGTTGTGTTATTTAAAGACTTGTGCGTAAGTCTTAGAACTCTGTACTATTCGAACTTTAATATAAGTACACCCATTTAAAACTTCCTTGTGTTTAATTTACTTCCTAAAAACTTTTACCGTTTAGTCATTTGTCAGTTTAATAGAATTCAATCAATTACCTCCAAGTCTCTTCAAGTTAAGAAATACAAATAATTGTTAAAGAACCCGGAGACTTATTTTGCCCTATGGGATAAGTTTATTAACAAGCCTCATCTACTTAGAAAATAGGTGATAATTTACTATCAATCCCATAGGAAAAGGGCAATTTAATAATCCTTATTAACACTTGTGTAGTTCATAACTGATTAGACATAAAATATATGTATATCGGGGGGCGTGCCGCCCCCCGAACCCCCCTACCAGGTCATTAAACAATCATGAAGTGTGCAGTACAACAAACTAGCGGATACAACAAACTACATTAGCAACTCTCAGTTATTTCTATCTAAGTAGTCCTTCATTTGTTTAACTAGGTAAATAAGGATTAAAAAAACAGGGAGGGGGGGGGGGGGGCTCTTGACCGTACCCCGATGCCTGCTTGGGGCTCAGCAATAAATATTTCATTCCCGTTTTTTGCTTAATATAATAAACACCTGTTAGAGTTAAATGTAAATAAAATGAATAGAAAATAGGCAATGTAGGACATAGCCATTGTAGCATAAAGGCATTTGGCGTGTTTTGGCTATACTCATATATAGAATACACTATTCACCAGAGGTTAGGTTAGCGTTCCTATTGGATGGTAAAATGAAGAATGAGTGTGTTACACGCAAAAAACTAATGACAACATAAAATACAACAGCAACAAAGATGGAGAGTGAGAGAGCGATCACAGAGTCTGAGCGAAAATGTCAGAGCAACAAGCTGCTAGAAATGGAATGAATGAGGTACGAGATATGATAATAGGTACGAGATATGATAATAGGATAGAGGTTAATGTATGAAATGAAAATAGGATATATAAATTAGAAATATAGAAATAGGCGTGCCGCGGTGTTTGTCGGCTATACTCGGAGGAGGTGAAAAATAAATTTCCAAACGTCTTGCGCGCGTGTGTGTAGGTGTGACTATTTTTAAATTTTATTTAATTTTGTTTATTTTCTCTTTGTTTAATTTGTTTATGGGTGGGGTTTTGTTCTGGTTCCTTATTTAAAAAGTCTTCAGACCCTCAGTGGACAAACTAATAAAGCTACTCGCCTAATCTTCACAGTGCGGCAGATAGCGGGAGTGAAAGTTTAGAGGATGTGCTCGCGGTGATGGTTAGGATCATTGAATATAGGAAGATGTTCCACTACAGTATTTTCAAGCGACACTTTGCACCGGGATCGTCCGTACCGTGACGTATCCTGGGAGTTGCCTACGATTGATATATTACTTATTTTTAATTATCCAAAAACTACACAAAGAGAATGATATTGAACTTAAATATGCTATTTAAAATCAAAATATTCATTTATGATATTAAACTGATAATAAAATTATATATTTAAAAGTTAAATAATTATTTCTGTTCTGTACATGTTTTGTACGTATGTGTGTGTTCAGTACGAAATTGGTTCAGAATGGTTCAGTGTTGTGCGTATGGATGTTATAATAATAGTAGTAAGCCCATGACACTAATTTGATCTATCACAGATTCCCTAAAGATAAAAAAATGAGAAACATGTGGCTAAAGAGAGTTGGAAGATTTCAAACTTTCAACATTGACTACGCTGTCGTCTGTTCCAAACATTTTTCTATCCAACAATATTATGATAGATCGATTTATCCTGATACATCCAAATTGAATATCGATGCGTGCCCGGATCAAAATATTCCTAATTCTACAGTATGTGAACCTCAAAGTAAGTCCTACTCCTAGTTCCTACAGAATCCTACCTAAAGTTGTACCTACCCCTCTTTCCTGCTACATTGAAGTCTACTTAGTCTAGATGCCTACCATGATTGCCATCTACAGTATAAATCTAGTTAGTACTTAGTACCTACCTTAGGCTACGGTGCTACCTAGTACCTAATAGCGGAATAGCCCGGTACTCACGGTAGTAGAGTGTAGACTAGTACTAGTAAGTACAGGTAGTAACTAGTAAGGTACTTCCTAGTATCTATAAGATTAGAACATAGGTAGGTAGTAGTTACTAGACTACTAGTTAGATTATAGATAGGTAGCTACTTAGCTTACTTTGAAACTAACTAGGTCTAGATACTGAGGACAGTGAGGAGGCCTAGCAATATGGCTAAAGGCTTAAGTAGTCTACTCAGGCTTCAGCCTGCAAAATATGGGATTGGGACATTTTCTGTCAATTCTGTGCAAACAATCTTTAATTTCTTCCTATATATATATAATATTTGCATGTATTTTAATTTTTCAATCACAATTTTACAGTTGAGAAGTGCAATTAATCTATATATGTGACAATAATAATCTGTCTACAATCTCTATTACTCTGTCTCCAACAGATCGCCAGACTGAAGAATTAAGAATATGGAACATTTAAATTTTAAAACATTTTATGATGATTTTTCCAAGACTGAGATAAATTTTACATCTCTGCGAGAGATCTTCAATTAATTCCTATGTTACCATTAATTTACTCAGCCTAATTTTTTTAAATTATTTCCTATGTATCTGGTAATTTAGCTGCGGGAGATTCTGATACCATGTAAAAGAGTATGTCAGTTAAAGCCAATTAATTGGCTTAGATTTGAAATGGTCAAATCTCAGATATGTCTAATTGGCTTTAAATTTTGAATTAATTCCTATGTTCCCATGTTAATTTTGGCTTGAAATCTTCAAAGAATGAGCCAAATTGGCTGGGCTCTTATTTTTTGTGAAATTTTGGCTCAAATATTGGCTTACACTTTTCCAGCCTCTGAAACATGTAATTTCTGAATCTGCTGATGAGAGTCGGAGAGTAACTCTCTCTCAAATTAAAATCTCTGCGGGGCAACAAACACATTGTGCAGAATGGAGTCAGATTGAAAATTTGAACAGAGTAATTAATTCATATCAGAAAAAACTATTTTTCCAGAGTGGGTGTGAGTCAGATTACCAAATAAGTGACAGTAAATAAACTTGGTTAAATAATAGGAATGATATCGGTATGATGACGATGATACCCAAATTTTCACTGATACCTTGCCAATACTTAGATTTTCACCAATACTACGCCGATACCGAAATTTTGATTATATTCCTACCTATCCTAAATGAGATTAATAATTTTGGAATTATGAAAATTAGGATTACCAATCTATGTGAAATCATTATATTAGTTTAAATTATAATTCCATTTAAATTCATTGTAGCTAAAATGCTGATAGATAATAAATGATATTATAGATATTTGTAAACATTAGTAGTAGCTAACTGCAAAGTATCTGCACATTTTTGCCAACACCGATTCCGAGCACCTATAGTCCCATACCAGAAATGTTGTCGATACCGATACTTCGTGTCATCCATATTAATACCTTAGATACAACTTTAAGTTGAATAATAAATAAATAGGGTAAAGCAAGTAAATTGCTACACACTAATCAACTGCACCCTCTTACCACAGAAACACTAGGTACTACCTAAATATCATAGCTTCAAAACACTCATTAAATTAATCAATTAAAACATGCATTTGCTTCTTTTGTATTCAACATTTTAATGTAATTTTGTGTCAGAAAGTTTTACTCTCTTGAGAGGGCTGCAATTTAACTGTGTGATGCTAGGTATCTTTTACCTAGCTCTTTGTAATTGTATTGGTAATAACTAATAGTCAAGCCAACAATTAGGCGTACAAGTCATTTACTAGGTCCAAAATTCAGATATGCTAAGTTACAAATATTTGGTTTGTTTCACATGTTCGGCCATAGAAGAAAAACTGATACAATAATAATTACCTCATTTATATTTCAAATGGTATCCATAATCATGCAGGTACCATGGATACCAATTGAAATTAACAAATAATTATTATAACATTCTTTCTTATAGATATGGCTGAAGATGTGAAACCAAACTGACTTTGGTTATTTTGATTCCTTTGTTTATTTTGTCTTGGAATCCTTACTAAAAATTTATGGTTAAATTTTGGTTCAGAATTGGCAAAAATATGAGACTATAAAAGTGACTACTAGCTACTTTAGCAATTGTTTTTTATAAACTAATGTGATATTTTGATTCTCAGTATTGTTAGTATTATTCAAAATGTATTCAATTTTGATATTTTATGATTGAAATATGAATATGTAGTTTATTAGCTTTTTAATGACATTTGTTTATTTTTCTAAGGTTCAGCTGTTGTTGCAAGAAGAGAAAGATATGAGGGACGGAGTTATAAGCGTTCGTTGGAGGGTAATAGTGATTTCCCAGGTAAGATAAATAGTATTATTAATTATGATGTGATTGAGAAATAAATAAGAGATTCGACTGAATACATACAAATTTGTATTATATAATTTTCATTTCTAAACAGGAGCTTAAATTTAACCGCTATGAATTGTATGTTTTACTATTTAAACCTTTTTTGGATGTATGTGTCCCACTCGCTTCGAAAGGGTTAAAATACAATTGGATTGAAATTTTAATCAAGTAACTACTTATTCAAATTTCCATCATATTGAGATCTAATGTTCTACTACCTTTTCTTGATAATGGTAAAATATTTTGTTATAAATTCTTGCAATATAATGACACCCAATTAAATTCATTTCAGCAAAGCGTTCACATCTTCAAGATCCAATTAAACCTCACTGTGAAGAGTGGGACACTGCTGCCATGTTGATTAAACAAAGTAAGTTAATGAAATTTTATATTTTTTATATCTACTTCGATAAATTTGATAGCTGATCATTCACATTATTGATAACAGAATATTTTGTTTGTTTTGATCAATTTATGAGACCAATATTTAACAGCTCTGTAATGTCTTAGTGAAATCTGTTTAACATTATGAACAAATCTAGGATAATTAACCTAATAGCTAATTATTTATATGCTTTTTTTTTATTTGAAATAATATGAATTTATAATATTAATATCTATAAAATTATTGTAGCCATTTATTATATTCATTAATTTAATCTTCATTTTCATCAATATTTTTTCTATTTTAACTCTGTAAATTACTGAAGTTCTCAAATCCAAGCATTTCAAAATTCTCACCCATTATATTAATAACATAAAATTTTCATTCCACTAGTGTCTTAATGACGTTAACTATGCTTACAAATTTAAAATCCTAATTATATGCTGAGGTTAATATTTGACTAGTTAAGACTCTCAACAGTCTAGTGACTTTATTAAAGGCTAGTAACTATTCTTTCTATATTGCTAAAAATTTAATTTTTGACCCTTATTAATTCTTCCTTTCTTCATAATATCTGAAGATAAACTATTATTCATTCTAAAACTAATTATAGATTTTAATTCTATATATTTATCTTCATTCTTCAATTAGGTACCTCTCTTCAGTCACAATCTCCTGACAAAGATATACAATGCTTCCCTACTTGGCCAGCATCTTCCACTCCACCTTCAGACAATCATGTGGTATCATATACTGCATACATGAGAGAAGCTGCCAAATCTACAGCTTTAGAACAAGAATTGAAAGAGGCCAAAGCACGCATCGTTGAGTTAGAAGAAGAACTGAATTCAGTAAAAACTCAATATAAAACTACAGAGATTCAACTAGCTCAAATGCTTTCAGCTAAAGAAACTCCTAATGAAGAAGTTGCCAAGATTTTATCACCACTGTTCTCCCCAGAGCAAATAACATCTTTGCTCTCTGGTAAGAGTCACATTAGAAAATATTCAGAAAAAGCTATTGTAAATGGTATTACACTTCACTCCTTAAGTTCTACAGCATATAATTATATACGTGATGTTTTGAAAATGCCTCTTCCATCTTTATCTACTTTACGGAAACATGTATCAGGAATTAACTGCGAACCTGGAATACAAAACTCAATTCTCAGAGTACTCAAATCAAAGATCAAGACTATAGAGCCATTTAACAGGGTGTGCAGCCTTTCATTTGATGAAATGAGTATTGAAAAAAAATACGTTTATGACAAAGGTACAGACAAAATTTACTCGCCGCATGCAAAAGTTCAAGTTGCAATTATTAGGGGCTTATTTTCTCACTTCAAGCAACCTGTCTACTATAATTATGATTCCAATATGTCTAAAGAATTGCTGTTTTCCATTATTAATTCTATTGAATCTGTTGGATTTAAGGTTTTTTCCATCGTTTGTGATATGGGTGGAGGTAATAGAGGCTTGCTTCGTGATATTGGAATAGATGTTCATAGTAATTACTTTTCTAATCCATATGATTCTTCCAGAAATATTCATGTATTTGCTGATCCTCCCCATCTTATAAAATTATTAAGAAACGATTTAATTGATAATGAGTGGAACACCCCACTAGGAATCATCAATGCAGACCCAATTAGAAAAGTAATTACTAATGAAACTGGTGATTTTAAATTGTGTCCAAAATTATCTATCCTCAATATATCAGCTAAAGGTTTTGAACGACAGAATGTAAAATGTGCTGCTCAGCTTTTATCTGAAAGCATGAGCAATGCGATCTTGTTTGAAGGAAAGCGTGGTCAATTAAATACAACTAATAATTGGAAAATCACTGCAGATACCATCTTATTATTTGACCATTGGTTTGACATCCTCAACTCCTCTTCATTTTCTGACAAACCTTCTAGAAAACCTTTCACTAATAGTTTGGACCAACTGAAGATTCTAAAAGACATGATCAATTTTATGAAAAGTAGTAAAGTGGGTAAATTTAAAAAATTGTTACCGTTTCAAATTGGTGTAGTAATATCCTCTAAATCAATCCAATCTCTTTACTTAGAATTGAAGAAGTTGTATAATGTAGGATACTTACTTACCCGACGACTTAATCAAGATGTTCTTGAACATTTCTTCGGAATAATTCGTCAAATGGGACATGGATATGTACACATGGATCCTGTCAATTTTAAATATAGGCTTAAGTCTTATATTTTAGGCCGTACAAATATCATAATTTCTCATCACCAAAACACCAAGTTAACCGAAAATTTGAAAGGTTTGTGTTCTCTTTCTGAAATGAGACAATTTAGTTCACCTGTAAAGAAAAAAATTGTAGTTTCAGACAGAACTGAACTAGATGATACTGATGAAACTTGCCTCTCTGCAATTTTACTAGAATGTTTTCAACATATACCTGATTTTGATGATGAAAATATTAGTGATATTTCAGTTGATGGTGATTTTGCCATGTTCAATATGCCAGAAAGAGAACAATATGCTATGTCTTACTTTCTAGGTTTTGTTGTCAGGAAGTTTAAAACCAAATATCCCTTTCTGAAAGATGATTCTTCATCAAAATATGATGATTAGATAGCACAAGTAAATAAGGGTGGACTCAGTAGGATGAAAGCGGAGCAATCAAGCAAATTCAACATTCTTGAAGGTGTATTCCGCAAACACCATGGCAACATTCTAAGAGAAGAAGGAAATGCAATTGATAAATTAATGAGTGAATGTAGAACAGTAAATCTTCCTCATGATGTTATCTCTTATTACTTCCGATGTAGAATCTATTTCAGAATTAAAATACTAAATAAGAAATTGAAAAACAGTTCTCATCAAAAATGTTCCAAACTATTGAAATGCGTTACATAAAATTTTCCATCAAAACTTATTTGTGCTATCTAATTGTCATATCTTGATGAATTATCAACACCAGTTTTTCTTATTTCTAAGTTTAAGCAAACAAAATAAATTCTGTTACTTTAATAGACAAAGTTAACTGTTCACCCTGTTCCATACACAGTTAAATTTTCATAAAGTTTTAATTATTTTGTGAATATAACAACAACTTAATTGATGGGTGGGGCAAATGGTCAGAAAACTGACAATGAATTATTGTAAGTTCAAACATTAGAAATATCTTTAGCTATTAGACAAAATCTCCATTAAAAAAAATTATTTTTAGATTTTAAGAATATTCATATAACTAAATATTCATATAATAAAGTCACTTTAGATGACTTTATTTATTGCTTTTATAAAATATTGAAAATATGAAGAAAAGTTAAGTACAAAAAGGAAGTTGAAATTTGCTGAAGAAAATTAATTTTGTCTTCAGATTGTACTGTCTTCTTGCGATCTGAACGACTTGTTAAATTTTTAACTTGTTGCTTTTTTTGTACTTAAATCACATTCCTCCTAATGGTCAATAAGGAATAGTAATATGAATATTTTTAAAACCTAGAAATAAATCTGTTTTTATTAAGGGATATTTTGTTTTTAAGATATTTTTAATGTCTGAACTTACTTCATTGTCAGTTTTCTGACCATTTTCACCACCCATCAATAAAATAGTTATTATATTCACAAAAACTATTAACATTATATGAAAATTTAACTGTGAATGGAAAAGAGTTCAACAAACAAAATGATACTTGAAAGAAAATGGTACCTTAAGCAGTTGTTGAAATATACTAATTTAATTTTGGTACACTTTTTTGTGGATCGCATTGTATATTCAGTAGGATACAGAACATATTTTTACAATTATTGTGAATTGTTTTGAGTTCTCACACAAGTTTCCTCAATGTATTAATATTTTTCAAAATAATTTTTTTGGAAAGGAAATAGCATATATTTTGAAGCTGTTTACATTTCTACAGAAAATAGAACTAATTATTCATTGTACAAATACTTTAGTAGCTATATATTCAGTAAATATAGATATATTCTGTTCTCACATAGGTTTCTTTAATTTATCAATTTTTCGAAAGAATATTATTACTTTAAATAGCTAATATTTGAAAGTTGTTCATATTTCTACAGTACTGTTAATAAAACTTATATATGCCATTGCACAAATTAAATTTTCTAACTTTAGTTACTTTACTATACATTCAATTAATAAAAAGGATTGTTCTCACATTATAGGTTTCTTTAATGTAATATTTTTAACATAGATATCTTATTACTTGAATTCAATGTTTTTTTTAAAGAAATAATTAATATATAAAAGCTTTTGATATTTCACTGCAAACAAATAAATTTTTGTAATTTTACTACATATTCAGTTAATAAAAATGTGTTCTGTTCTCACATATGTTTCTTTAATTTTTTTTTTGAAGGAAATAGTTTGATATTTGAATGTTGTTCATATTTCTACTGTTAATAAAACTTGTATATAATTCATTGCTTACTTTTATTGAGAAAAACATCTTTGAATAATGATATAAATGCCAAATTACAAAAATATATAAGAGTAGCTTATCATAAATCATCTCATCAATTTACTAGTGTTGAACAATTTTTCACCAAACTATTGATATTGAAATAAAATGCCCATTTAGCTACGTTCCATTATATTTATTAATACTTAAATGAAATTTAAATTTTCTTATTGAAAATGTATCTCGTCACTGTTAGTGCTCGTATTCGATGGCTTTCCTTTCTAGATCATTGACATTTATTTCAAATACACGATACTAATAATTTTAGGAAGTTTGAACTTTTTAGCTATTGTTATTTGGGGTTTTGAAGTCTGCAGTTATCAGTTTTGAATAACAACTATTCAGGGACCAATAGGCAATGATGAGTGGCGAATAACTACTTCCCAGGCACCAGTGATGTTCCCAGCAGGCTATGTTGTCTGAAGACTGAAGAGGTTCCCTGATGAAGAAAACAGAGCATAAGATACAAAATGGGGTCTTTATTGGTGTGCTAAAACCTAAATTCACATATTGAAGGTTATAGCACTTTGGCTACATTATTTTTTACAAAATTTAAAAAGAATAAAATATTACAGTGATAAAAGTTAGAAAATGAAACTAGTAATTTAGTTATTTGAAAATTGAATGAGAATAATTAACAGTTGTTACATGCAGTAAATAGAGCAAAACAGACTACTTAATGAAATTGTAAAATATCTGCTTGATTTCAACATCGAATTATGATTTACAGGCTTAATATATTTTTAATTACAGTCAAAAAACAGGTTAGTTATTCTGATATTTTATAGAATAAAATACTTCAATAACTAGTGATATCATATTACTAAATTGGCAGATGTACACTTAACACAGCCAATTTAATTAAACCAACCTTTAAATTCTTATCCGGCTATTGATCAATTAAAATAATGTACCAGCTTGTTAATAAGAAGGAAAATTCATTCCCTAATAAAACACTTTTTTCTCTGCAATTAGCTAACATGCAAACACAGAGATTGATAAGCATCTGCTTGCCAAAAATCTTTCAAAAATATCGCCATCATGCACAGATCACAATGAAAGCAGAAGCTAATCAAAACACATATACAGAAAATGACAAAATCAGAAAATTGTGTCAAAATTATTTGCTACCTCAATCTGGTCTGGAGCCAATTCTCTAGAAACCTCAATTTCAAAACATTTTAGTTTGAATAACAATAAAATATAAAACAAAATTAATTACAATTTCATTCCAATATTTTCTGAAATTCTATTGATTCTTCCTCATTGTCTCTAAGAATTTGATGGTAATTTAGGAATAAATATATACAACCTTCAGACTTTCAAGAGTCTAGTGTAAAAAAAATCTAGTTTACTCAGTGTGAAATATTAAGTTACATTTTTTAAATCCAAAAATAAATACCAAAATTGGCCAAAGAATAGAAATGCCAGTCCTCTGAAAAGTCTCATATGAACAATACTGTTTTTTTCATATGAACCTTTATAAATGAGGAAGTTGAACAATAGGAAAGTTGTAGGGACACATAGGTAAGTTGCGGCTCTTTAATTTTCAATTGCGGCCTTCTCAAGTGAGTCTCTAAAACATTCTGAACCGAAATTACAATGAAATGTTGCTTAGCTATCAAAGCAAGCGCACTGCATGCTATAATTTATTAATTAATATTTTTAATGTGTGTTTTGAAGCTATGATGTTTCTTTTGTAAGATGCCGCAGTTAGTTAGCGTGCCGCAATTTACCTGTTTGACCCTATGTACGAACTACCAACTCAATCATGTTTCAGACAGGTACTCATCAAAATATGGGACATTTAACATTTTCTGTGCAAACAATCCATAATTTCTTCCTATATTTACATGTATTTTACCAAGATCAGAAGCCAAACTAAAGTTTATCTTAATGGACAGTTTACCAGTTCATGCCGTCTGGCAGCCGACATTCGACAGTAATAGTACAGTTACCTAACTATTCTGGCTATTCAGAAATCAGAGCATGACAGGAAAGTTACAAGTGTAAGTTTGAGTAAGTAGAGAGTTAATTAAATGGTATTCCCAAGTTCCCAACCAGGTTGGCAGTGGCAGTTGCTACATTGAACCTAGTCTGCAAAGCATGCACAATCAGTCTCCAGATATTTAATTTTTATGGCAATCTATCTCCAAAGATTTTCAAATTTCTCTCCAAAATGACTAAAGATCTCAAAATATCGCCAATAATTACATGTAAACATAGAAATTAATTAGGAAATTGTCGCTGGATTAATCGGGGGACTAATTTCAAGGCCTCAATAGTCGCCAGATAAACTTCACAGGTGACAGGCTCACAGCTTCAGACTGGCCAGCAGGCGGGCAGTGTTTGAACTGATTTAAGATATCTGATAGCTATAAAAACTTGGCTCAAAGATTCAGTTTCACATTTGGTAAACATTATTTTCCTTCATGTCAATGTCATCTGCAAAATATGTGATATTTTTAACATTTAGGTACAGGGCAAACCAAAATTAATTTCCTCCAATAATTGTATGTATTTTGCTGAAAACAGAAGGCAAACTAACTAGAGGATTTCTTGGACTCTATGAGAACCCTTTAGATAGGTACCTACCACCCTACCAGTTTCTGCAGTCTGGAATTCATGACATATGCATGTTCATCAGACATCCTTTGAATCTTGAGATTAATTTTCAAGTAATTTATTAATTTTTTCACAACTCATACAATTCTCCGAAATCACAGAGGTTGGTAGGTATTAGATTAAATTTAATTTCTTGAGATATGAAATGACTGAAGTATGACAAGTATCAAGCAGAGTCCAGACTGGCAAATTTGTACACACTTTTAAACATGGGACTATTAAATTAAATTTGTGTTCCTTATCAATTAGTACTAACTAGGGATTTATTAAATTGTATTCACTGTAATTCACATAATTTCTGAACAGCTGGTTTAGGCTGCTAGGTAGCATATGTTCAAGACCCTATTTTTTATAGATAAGTAAAAGAAATGAACAATTAAAACACACCTGAATTATATCTATATATTCAACTTTGAGGTTCAATCACCATTTTCGCTTTTCTTTTGTACGAAACCCTTATAAAATGACTTTAAACTTCTCGATATTAACATGCAAATACGAGGAATTATGAGCCGCTCGGTCACAAACAAGGAATGTGTTGTTGTGGTGACGTCATATTTTTGTGTCGTCTGCTAGGTACTATACCCGATTATGTTCTTATACCTTGCCTAAGACAATAGATAGACGCTCAACTTGATAGGGCACATGCTAAAATAATAACAACCAATCAGAAGCGATCAGTAGCATACGTCACGCCAAACAATAATAAACGTATGACCCCCCGCCCCCCCTTGAAATTCACAGAAGGATAATCTTTAGTCTTAACGTGTGAAGTCATTAGAAATATAAATATTCTCTACTGATTAGTGATCGGAGAACTAATTACTTTATTATTAATTAAGTTTACAAGATCGCATATGTGGTTCAATTTAGTATTTTGAATATAATCTACCTTCTATTCGGAGAATAGTCATAACTAGGTATACCAAGCGAGTATTAACTTATATAGGTAGAATATTGTCTTAGACGACACATAAGGTGCGTTCCTGTGCTGAAGAACTCGAAGAACGTTCCTTCAAGGTACGAAGTACGGTCCCTCGGTTAGCGTTCCCGTGCAACCAGTTCAATGTGTACGAATCCGTGGTTTAGGAATTAATATCCCTAATTAATTAGGGATATTAACAATCACTAATTTGGTTTGGTGGGTTTAAACCGTTTAATTAATCATCAATTAATCTCAAAACATATAATTTTATGTCAATTATCAATTTTATTAATTTACAAATAAGAACAGAAGTTTCTCCCGCCTTTTTCGTTTGTTTGTTTACGTTTGTGACGTCACGGCTGCCAAGAGGGACAGCTCGACGTACTATCTACCGTGTCGTCGAGTTCCACGAACTTGACGAACGTTCTTCGTCACGGGAACGGTTGGTTCTCGTAGAACTGAGGGACGTCCTTCGAGTTCTTCAGCACGGGAACGCACCATAAGTTGTAGGTATACCTTAACGCTGCTTGGCTAGAAGTTGGGTCAGAGTGCTGACGTCAGTGCAAACATACTCTGTATTTTAACATGGAGTTGAGCGTCTATCTTATATTGTCTTTGGCGTCCCCGTAGCAGTGAAACATCTTCCTATATTCAAAGATATGTGGTTTAATCAAGTCTGAGGCAAGTTACAGCTAGAACTGGAGAGTTGCGAGGCAAATAAAATCTACTAAAAATAGTGACGACACAGTCCGCCTAACCAATCACAGTGCAGCAAGTAGAGACTGAATTTTGTAGAGAAATTAAAAATAATCATTTCCTTCCATAGGATTCTAGTAATTTATACTTTATTTTATCTCTTGACCGTACCCCTTAAATGATATAAGTGTAGGTCATAAGCCCCTCCCCTCCCCCCTGTTTCTAATCATTATTTACCTATATTATTTAATCCTTATTGACACTTTTGTAGTTCATTACTGATTAAACATAAATATATGTATATATTTATATACATATATTTTAGGGGTACGGTCAAGAGCCCCCCTTCCCTGTTTCTTTAATCCTTATTTACCTAGTTAAACAAATGAAGGACTACTTAGATAGAAATAACTGAGAGTTGCTAAAGTAGTTTGTTGTACTGCACACTTCATGATTGTTTGAAGACCTGGCAGGGGGGTTAAGGGAGTGCCACGCCCCCCGATATACATATATTTTATGTCTATTCAGTAATGAACTACAAAAGTGTCAATAAGGATTAAATATTATAGGTAAATAAGAATTTAAAAACAGGGGGGCTCGTGACCGGGGAAGGGGGGGCTTAGGACCTAGGGGGGCTCATGACCGGGGGGGCTCATGACCGGGGGGGCTCTTGACCGGGGGGGGGGGGGGGCTTATGACCTACACCCAATAAAATTAGCGACACCTAGCGGAAGTATTACCACTCTTAAGTATGTAAGTGAGTATATTTGTTGTTTTCATGTTAATTTGTGTATGCAGTAATTAACCTTTTTTTGCGTTAAAATGGTTAAAAGATTCAAGACAAGAAGGCATAACTTTAAAAATAAAGCCACCTCTTCACTTAAGCTAGAATCTAGGTAGTAACTTATATCAATTTGTTTGTTTACAAGATGGCGACGTTGATTGTGGCGCCATCACCGTTAGTATTTGTTAAGAAATTAATTATATATAAATTGATATATTTCCATTATTAGATTTTATTGAACATTACAATTCAACATGAATGCTTTATTCTTACTTAGCAATCGTTTTATTAGAAAAAATGACATTTTTTTACAAAGTTTACTGCCCCTTCAAGTAATCACAAATCAGTAAGCTGGGTATAACGTTTTCTTTTGAACCAAAGGCTATATTGCTAACATCAATAGAAAATTAAAAAGTGTCTATATACGTCACTATTAAATTGCCCTTATTTATATGGGACTGATAGTTAATTATCACCTATTTTCTAGGTAGGTGAGGCTTGTTAATAAACTTATCCCATAGAGCAAAATAAGTCTCCGGGTTCTTTAACTCTAGGATTTTGGAGGTGATCAATTGAATTCTATTAAACTGACAAATGAACAAGGAAGTTCTAAATAATTGTAATCAGATTTAAGTTGAAATTATACAAAATTCACAATAAACACAAAACACAAGTTTTAAATAAACTAGGGGTTGAGTAAACTGGGGTACGGTCAAGAGCCCCCCCCCCCCCCCCCCCCCGGTCAAGAGNCTAGGGGTTGAGTAAACTGGGGTACGGTCAAGAGCCCCCCCCCCCCCCCCCCCCGGTCAAGAGCCTCTCCTCCCTGTTTTTTTAATCCTTTTTTACCTAGTTAAACAAATGAAGAACTACTTAGATAGAAATAACTGAGAGTTGCTGCTGTAGTTTGTTGTACTGCACACTTCATGATTGTTTAATGACCTGGCAGGGAGGTTCGGGGGGCGGCACGCCCCCGATATACATATATTTTATGTCCAATCAGTAATGAACTACAAAAGTGTCAATAAGGATTAAATAATATAGGTAAATAAGGATTTAAAAACAGGGGGGCTCGTGACCGGCTTATGACCTACACCCGAGAAAACTAAGGGTTTAAATAAACAAAGGTTTTGAGTAGCCAACTCACGAAAACCTATCGACGGACAAAGTCCGACTGGACTTGGTCCAACCAACCAGTCTTCATGAGACTATCGCTAACTATGAACACGTTAGTTAGGTGTCAACGGTATTTAAAGGGTGGACTGGAGGGTCCAACCTTCCAGTGAGTGAATAAACTTCTGTTAAGGTACTGATAGTACTTTTCAAAGATGTTTTTCTACTCACTTCAGATAGAAATAACACACAATGCATTATTCAAATTTAACACGCTAGTGGTAATGGCTTTCTATACGAATAACATATAGATCGAACAGATTTACTAATAGTTCATTTTAGTGAAACCTGATTTGCTAATAAACATCCCAATTAAAGCATACTGTACACAATGAAATGTGTACAAGAATAAAAAGGTTATGTCTGATTAAATGATTATCAAATTTTAGAAATTGATAGATTAAGTAAAGATACAAGTTCAGCGTATTAACCCTTTAGCGGGCAAGTATCCCGTACGGGATACATAATTTGTGTTTTTTAATAAATGGCTGGAGCGTGTATGCGTGAGATATATCGTACGATTGATGTTTCTGCCAATGAATAAGACCCCTGCCTTCAAATTAAACCAATCAGAGCGCTTCTAGATATTACGTGCTAGCTAATTTGTGCGGTTAATTAAGTCAGTGTTCAGCGAGACTCCATAGAGTACGGTTATGTGAAAATTTCTCTAGCTAAAGCTACTGGTGTGACTTCCTCAATGGTGGTAAGTACTTCATATTTTCACAAAATATAGGTAGTTACTGGTACTTTCCAAGATTATATCTGATTTTTGTTTGATTATTCATAAAATCTTGATAAAACAGTAAATAAGATTGATGTATCCCGCATGGGCTTCATGCCAGCTTCATCTATAACCATGCTATGCCCAAATGGATACATTGCCTGTTCCATCAGTATCAACGCAAATCCCATTTGGGATTTATTGCCCGTTTCACCTATGATTGCAAAATGCTCAAGCGGGATACATAACGCCTAATAAAAATGAAACTATTGCAGATATATACACAATTATTTTTTATATTGTATAAATTTGACCACAAAATCAATAATTAACAATATATATCTTATTCGTGAAACTCTTTTAACAGTTTCCAGCATCTTCGTTCTATTCACGAAAAGTGAAGCAAAAGTGGGTTGCACCCCACAATGCAAATGACAGTGACTTTGAAATGGAGGAAGACGAATTAGATGAAATGGATGATGATGTTCTGGATCCAGATTTTGTTATGGATATCCACAATGATACGAACCACAACTACGATGAAATAGCACCAACTTCCTCTGGTGAGCATGTACATTATCTTTATTTTATTACCTCGCTTAGTGTTATTCATACAATTATATATACATTTTTATTATGAAACAAAAGAGACATGAATGGAAGCTGTAGTTAATTGTATATTTATATTTGAACAGGATCTGTAGTTGTCGTGAGACCTGAGAATCTCCCTGAAGTACAAATTGAAGCAGAAGATGAAGAGGAACCCCCTACGAAGAGATCAAAAAGTTCAATGGCACAACAGAGTGAGAACATTTGGAGAAATGAAGATATTACTCATCCTCCTCTACCTAAATTTTATCCAGAACCTCCAGAAATTCTTCTGAAGCCAATCGAATATTTCCATAAAATGTTCACCATGGAGCTACTTGAGGAGATTGTTTACCAAACCAATCTTTATGCTAGACAGAAAGATGTCACTACATCTTTTACTACTGATATCGAAGAAATGAAGGATTTCATTGGTATCATACTCTTCATGGGAATAGTCAGTATGCCTAGCATTGAAGACTACTGGTCTCTTCTCACACGATGCCCACAGGTCGCCAATACTATGTCTTCCAAAAGATTCAGATTGATGAGGTCTTTCCTTCATTTCAACAATAATGACAATAGTACTGCTTCACAAGATAGATTTTTCAAGATTCGACCTCTTTTTACTTCCATTACCAGGCAATTTCAAAAAGTTAAAGAGGCTCCCACCCAATCCATTGATGAAGTAATGGTTGCATATAAAGGAACTAGAGCTGGCTCCTTGAGACAGTACATTCAAAACAAGCCAGATAAATGGGGATTTAAGTTATTTTGTCGTGCAAGTATTGATGGATTTATTCATGACATATTAATGTACCAAGGGGAGAAAACTTTTCAAGAGCACATTACTCAAATGACAGATGAAGAATCAAGTTTTCAAATAACTGCTAAAGTTGTATTGGTCCTGGCAAAAACAATGAAAACTCCAAGTCAGTCAGCTATATATGCTGACAACTGGTTTACCAGCATTACTTTGGTTGAACAACTGAGGAACCTGTACGGTTGTCGTTATGTTGGCACAGCTAGACCAAACAGGATTGGAAATCCCCCACTAACCACTGTTAAAAACATGGAGAAGAAATCAATTCCACGAGGAAAATGTGAATTCAGCTCCTCCAATGGAATATTAGCTCTAAGGTGGAAAGACAATAAAGTGGTCACAATCCTCTCATCTGATGCTGGACTAGAACCTAAGCAGACTATAATGAGGTATGATAAGCAGCAGAAAAAAAGAGTCGAAGTTCCCTGCCCTGCCGTCATAAAAGAATACAATGGTAAGATGGGTGGCATAGATAAATCTGACATGTTAAACCATTTATACAAGTCCCCCATGCGAGCCAGACGTTGGTATATGAAGCTCTTCGGCTACGTCCTGGATCTGTGTGTCAGCAATGCTTGGCTTCTGTACAAGAGAGATTGTCAGGCCTTGAAACAGAAAAATATGCCACTCAAAGCATTCAGGCTTGAAATTTCCAGGGATTTGAGATGCCAAAAGTCTTCCTATGCCAGAGACACGTCATTCTTTTGAGCAGCATGATATGCTAATTTCGAAGAAAGGTCAAAAAGTCCAAATGCCTAATGAGTCCAAGCGTTATAATTCGAAGGAATGGCACATGCCTATTCTGGTGACGAACAGACAGACTTGTAAACATTGTTCTAAGAAAAATGATATTCACAGAAGTAAAATGATGTGTACAGTATGCCAGGTAGCACTCTGTCTTTCTGATACAAGAAACTGCTTCAAAGAATTCCATACACCACCAGCAGAATAAAGGTGCACACAAACCTTTAGAGCCATATATTGAGTGATACATTTGTGATACACCGTTATATATTATTTGATAACTGTTTTTGAAAGTAGTTCACTTGATACTACTCATCGTTACCTTTATTTCGAATATTTTTTTGTATTAGAATCGGATAGTTTTATGTAAAGAGGAAATATATTTATATAGGATTTGATAATCGGAAGCAGCTATTTGTACTATTTTTTTTGTTTACCAAATACAAATTCTGAATGTGTTTTCATTTTTATTCCCATCACAACAATATTTGATTTAAATGGACGTGATTAGAACCTCAAATAAAATATTTTGATTAGGAGAATTTCCCTCAGTAAACATATCATGTAGCCCATATGGGATACATCTTCTCACCAGGGTAACAGGCGAGTAGCCCAAACGGGATACATTTTAAAACTGAATTTATGGGTAAACCAAGAATTTTAAACAAAAACACCCATGAATAAAAATGTCTTCAAAAGGGCCAAATATTACACTGTATCAATTATATGCATGAATTATGAGTGTAAGACAAAGTGCCCGCTAAAGGGTTAACAATAGAAGATTGTTAAGGGCACCGTTCCCAGATTTTGAAAAGTTTTTTATTATTGAAGCTACGGTTGTAAAACTTTGTTCACATATGTAAAATGAATTATAAGATGTTTTTATGTCTTGACATTTTTTCGATTCGACCCATAGAAAACGAGTTATTCGAATTTCGAACTGTGTGTAAATTAATAAATGGATACTACAATTTTGTAGCTATTACATTATGGTTTTTTGTATTCGATTCTCCACAAGATTCTGTACAAACTGTGGAAGCGTATTTTTGATTTTTCGAATTGGTTTTCGAATTATTGAAATTTTCAGTGAAAAAAAAAAGAGTTTGTAGAAAATTACGGGGAAAATCGAATGCAAAAAATTGCACTGCCGTAGCTTCAAAATTGTAAACGCCTTAGGCTTTTAAATTACAAGATTTTTAGATCTCTGAACTAATAGAAAATACCATTCAAAATTTGATAATCTGACACGCTGCATACGACTCCTGTGAAGGTTTGCGGATAACTGAGGGGCATACCTTAGTGTGCATTGCTCCCTGTGATTGAATGCATTTCCCCCTGTGATTGACCCCATTTCCCCCTGTGATTGACCGCATTTCCCCCTGTGATTGATCGCATTTCCCCCTGTGATTGCCGCATTTCCCTTCTTTGATAGACCGCATTTCCCCCTGTGATTGACCGCATTTCCCCCTGTGATTGACCACATTCCCCCCTGTGATTGCCGCATTTCCCCCTGTGATAGACCGCATTTCCCCCTGTGATTGGTCGCATTTCACCCTGTAATTGCCGTATTTCCCCCTGTGATTGACCGCATTGCTCTCTGTGATTGCCGCATTTTCCCCTGTGATTGAATGCATTTCCCCCAGTGATCGACCGCATTTCCCCCTGTGATTGAATGCATTTCCCCCTGTGATTGAATGCATTTCCCCCTGTGATTGAATGCATTTCCCCCTGTGATTGAATGCATTTTCCCCTGTGATTGGATGCATTGCTCCCTGTGATTGGATGCATTGCTCCCTGTAATTGCCGCATTTCCCCCTGTGATTGACCGCATTTTCCCCTGTGATTGAATGCATTTCCACCCGTGATTGACCGCATTTCCCCCTGTGATAGAATGCATTTCCCCCTATGATTGGTATCACTGCCCCTGTGAATTGGATAATTTCCTGCCTAACTAACGTGAATTTGGTTGTACCTGCCTACCAACCTTACCTACTGTAACCCTGTATTTGAGTCCCAGCTTTCCTGTAGGTAAAACTACCAATGCATGAAGTTTGCTAACTTTAGTCTAAACTTCCATCCCTTTTACATCCCATTATATTTTGTTCATGATTTCAATTTATTCCGTTAGTTATATTTTGACCTAACGACTGATAAAGACTAATTAAATTGACTCTACCTATTTAATTATCCCTTTATTCTTAACTATGCATATTATTTTTGTCTTTTTTTTTTTGAGTTTATTTTCATATGATTTAGTTGGCCTTATGCATAGTTTTCTTTTTCGAAATTCTTCTGTTCAGAACATAACTAAAAGTTATGTTTATTATTTAGTTATATTATTTTTTTTAATCAAATCCATTTTTTTATTTACTATCTCCCAATAGTATATAGTTTTTGTAAAAATTTGATATCTTTTCATTTACGACTAAAATTTCTTGGGTAGGTATAGTAAGATATAAATGCGGTAATTTATTGCCGTGTATTGTTTATATTAAGTTTATACTAATTTCTTTCGTAATAAATTTCTATTTTTTTATGGTAGTTATTAATTGTTTCCCAATTTGTTGAGATTATGGGGATGGAAAATGTTTATTCCGCCGGGTTTATTCAAAATTAATTGAATAAATACCTATCGTTGCCACAACATTATGTACAATAACCTCAAGAATGTAAATATAATAGTAGTTTCAAACTCCATGGAGTTAAATACAATTAATTCGGTATATTATTATAAAATAGATAATTTGATAATATATTTAACTAATAATAACAGTATTATATCAACTTATATAAATGCATAAAATATAGTGATTGCACAATTAATCGGAATAGGGCATCGAAAGAATCGTGATTTTTTCAGGAATCGGCATCGAAATCGTACGAACAGAAATACCTACGATTCCTGAATCCTTAGCATCGAGGCGGGCGTCTTTACTCATTTTACCGCAAATCGCGGTAGCATAGATACGATAGTTAGCCATTCAAACCAAACTGTTTGTTTAGTAAAAGTGTGTAAAGATGCAAACGAATTTCCGATGCATAAGGTCGAGCGCCTCGACGCTAATAATTTATTCTTTAATACATTTAATAATTATATGAAGAATCGGCATCGTAATTTGCCTTTTTCCAAGAATCGGAATCGGCCAAAAATTTGGAATCGTCCCATCACTAAAAAAATACATTACCAACTATATTTCATATATACTCCAATGTGACGATAACCACCGCTTTCCCCATCTAAAATAAATTAATTCTTTATTATTTTTCAAATCTCAGTAGGAAGTAAGTGATATATAAGTTTTAGAAGAATTTCAAGAGAAGGGCGTGGCAGAGAGGATAACGTACTGGACTTCAGCGAAGAGGACCCGAGTTCAAGACCCAGCGAAGGAGAGGATCATTTATTTTCATGAATATTTTTTAAATTATACAGTAATTATTTGTATATTTTTCTTAATGATATAGTGTAAAATTAGATTTTTCCATTCATTTTAAATGACCTTTTTGTTACATTTTCTCTATATATTTCATGCGTAATTTTCAGTGACAGATGCTTGCAGCTCAGAAATGAATATAAAATTGTAATTTTAATTCACTTGAAATCTTAAGGACGAAAATCCAATAAATTTCTGATGATTTTCACCCTAAAGAACATATAATTTGAAATATTCCAAAATTGCTTATCCGTGCTACGACATTCATGTATTAATTTTTCATTCTTTCCTGCAGATAATAGATTTAATTCAATGGTTACTGTGACGTCACTCTGAGCTGATTGACTCTATCTATGATTAGTCAGGTAAAGCAGTGTGTGCCCACAGAGCTGAACTATCTTCCTTTGATATTATCTTTGCAGATAGCACACTAATCATATTAGTAAAAATTCTATCTGTGATTAGTCAGCTAAATCAGTGTGTGTCCACACTGCTGAACTATCTTCCTTTGCTATCATCTGTTCAGATAGCACACTAATCATATTAATATCAACTATAACTGTGATTAGTCAGCTAAAGCAGTGTGTGACCACAGAGCTGAACTATCTTCCTTTGCTATCATCTGTGCAGATAGCACACTAATCATATTAGTAACGATTCTATCTGTGATTAGTCAGCTAAAGCAGTGTGTGCCCACAGAGCTGAACTATCTTCCTTTGCTATCATCTGTGCAGATAGCACACTAATCATATTAGTAACAACTCTATCTGTGATTAGTCAGCTAGAGCAGTGTGTACCCACAGAGTTGATTAATTAAGAATGTGGGTATTTAAAGATAGCCGTGGCCCACCAAGACATGCTGAAATTATTAGAACATATATGTCGACTTGAAAGTTAATGTGAATTTGTTGAAACCTGTTCACTGCGTCAGTGTTCAATATACAAGAGTTTTATAAATTATTATTGCAAAATGTATTCTCATAATCTCATTTTATCCCTACAACTGTTCAATTTTTCTTAGTTCAATGTAACGAAAATCTTTTCAAATTTACCCATTTTATGGGTAAATTTAATTACCCAAGTAATTAGTACTTCAGCAGTGGGAGTAGAGATTTGGACAGAGGTGGAGGCGGTGACTGAAAAAGTAAGAAGAGGTGGAGGCGGTGGCTGAAAAAGTAAGAAGAGGTGCAGGCGGTGGCTGAAAAAGTAAGAAGAGGTGGAGGCGGTGGCTTAAAAAGTAAGAAGAGGTGGAGGCGGTGACTGAAAAAGTAAGAAGAGGTGGAGGCGGTGGCTGAAAAAGTAAGAAGAGGTGGAGGCGGTGACTGAAAAAGTAAGAAGAGGTGGAGGCGGTGGCTGAAAAAGTAAGAAGAGGTGGAGGTGGTGGCTGAAAAAGTAAGAAGAGGTGGAGGCGGTGGCTGAAAAAGTAAGAAGAGGTGGAGGCGGTGGCTGAAAAAGTAAGAAGAGGTGGAGGCGGTGGCTGAAAAAGTAAGAAGAGGTGGAGGCGGTGGCTGAAAAAGTAAGAAGAGGTGGAGGCGGTGGCTGAAAAAGTAAGAAGAGGTGGAGGCGGTGGCTGAAAAAGTAAGAAGAGGTGGAGGCGGTGGCTGAAAAAGTAAGAAGAGGTGGAGGCGGTGGCTGAAAAAGTAAGAAGAGGTGGAGGCGGTGGCTGAAAAAGTAAGAAGAGGTGGAGGCGGTGGCTGAAAAAGTAAGAAGAGGTGGAGGCGGTGGCTGAAAAAGTAAGAAGAGGTGGAGGCGGTGGCTGAAAAAGTAAGAAGAGGTGGAGGCGGTGGCTGAAAAAGTAAGAAGAGGTGGAGGCGGTGGCTGAAAAAGTAAGAAGAGGTGGTCATAATAGCTAGAATGGAGTAAGTTAGGAACAATGATATCTGTAATCTTTCTAATTTAAAAATTCGTAATTGAAATTAATGAAATGAATCAGTAGGTATCTATTTGAACTGTCAAATACCGGGCTGCAATTAACATGTGCTGTATTCGAAATTAATTGTATGAAGTTATAAATATTAAAAAAAAAAAATTGTTATTGTTTGAGAATTACGAGTTGATGCGTACGTACCTCTATTCCTTGCTAGTCTTGTCAGCAATGACGTGTTTGTCGTGACGCTGTCAAGAGAATCTGTGGAAGAAGAATTTATTTGAATTGCATTTTTAATTCGGAATAAAAAAAAATTCTTGTATTTAGATGCCATAGCTTCGGATTTTAATTGTACGTTGCAGATTTCATAGTCGAAATTCTTTCCCCTCGGGGAGTATTATAGATGTTTATTCGATCTAAATCAAAGTTTATTAAAATCTATAATTAATTTCTTTACTAATCATTTTTTACTCAAATTAAATAAAGAAAAGACTACTCGAAAAGTTTAGTCAGAGTTTCTTAATTATAGTCCAGTTTCGTCTTCGCTTTACTGATTTACTCTAAACATCCTTTCCCCAACCTGACCTGCGTAATAAAGAAAATGCATAACATTGCCTTATTCCATGAGAGATTACATGGTTGGAGACCCGATAGCAACAAAAAAATAGGATGAGATTATCATTATTGTTATTATTATTATTGTAGTATTCTCAAACACTTTCAAATTCTGTTGAATTCCTACAACAGTTATAAGATCAGTAGCCACACCCCCTTTGTTTGTACACTATCAGAGTGAACTATTTCCGTCATTTAAATACAATTTCTACAATATAGAACTAGTTAGAAATGTACTGTTATAAATGGAGAGAAACAAAATACTAGTAGCGTCACGATTGAGCGCTGATAAAAGCAAAATACAGAAACAGATTTTCTTGAATAAGCTCCAACCAAATGTTCCAGCCCCAAGCCAAAAAACAATAGAAATACAGCAAACTGCAACCACTTCAAACAGAAAAGACCGCAACATCAATGTCAGAAAAAAAGTCAATCACCTACTTTGACTGACAAAATAAACTCAGAAGGTTTGACAAACCTTGTGAAGAAATACTTTAAACGGTGTCGGTAAAACTGCCAGTCACTTGATGGGAGTTTATGTATTTTTTGACTTTTAAGAAATATTATCAAGTTATAAACACATTTTAATTAAGTTATAAAAAATGGCGTTACGGAAATTCATTTTTACAGTAATTACTATATAAATATTGGATTACTCAATATGTTCAAAGGAAAATAATATTTCAACAAAGCCTCTTAATTAAACACACAGTTATTCAAACTTCAGTACACATAAGGAAGTTATAATTACCATTTCAACTTATTTGCTATGTCACGTATATTTTGAAGCATGTTTAGTTACGTATATAGACACTTTTTAATTTTCTATTGATGTTAGCAATATAGCCTTTGGTTCAAAAGAAAACGTTATACCCAGCTTACTGATTTGTGATTACTCAACTAGTAGGGTTATGACTTTCGACAATATGCGTTTAAAATCATAGATCTTGAAAATATTATAGAAGGATTAAATTAAACACTATTGGATCGTTCTAAATCAAAGCTATATAGTCTTCGATACCATTTTCATTTCGTATTATCTAAGATATTCTTAAGATCTATGCCCCCCCCCCCTGTTTTTGTAATTCTTATTTACCTAGTTAAACAAATGAAGAACTACTTAGATAGAAATAACTGAGAGTTGCTAATGTAGTTTGTTGTATCCGCTAGATTGTTGTACTGCACACTTCATGATTGTTTAATGACCTGGCAGGAGGGGGTATATAAATATGGGGTACGGTCAAGAGCCCCCCGGTCACGAGCCCCCCCCCCCCCCCTCCCTGTTTTTTAATCCTTATTTACCTAGTTAAACAAATGAAGAACTACTGAGATAGAAATAACTGAGAGCTGCTAATGTAGTTTGTTGTATCCGCTAGTTTGTTGTACTGCACACTTCATGATTGTTTAATCACCTGGCAGGGAGCTCGGGGAGCGGCACGCCCCCCGATATACATATATTTTATGTCTATTCAGTAATGAACTACTAAAGTGTCAATAAGGATTAAATAATAGGTAAATAAGGATTTAAAAACAGGGAGGCTCGTGACCGGGGGGGGCTTATGACCTAGGGGGGCTCTTGACCGGGGGGCCCTTATGACCTACACCCTATAAATATATGTATATAAATATTAATGCAGCAGGTATTGAACGATAGGTGGCATTGGTTTTCGATTAATTGATGGATTTTCGTTCTATATTTCTGTATTGGCTTTTTATATTATTTGGAGAGGTACGTAAGATAACTTTTGATAACCAGTGGATAATAATTTTTTTCATTGCAATATTTCGCTTTATTCCTCAAAGTATCTTCAGGCATTATGCAGTAACTGTAATTAAAAAAACTTTCATTCCTGGACGTTGAAATCACACGGAACTGTAACCAAAAACCCTTATCCACAGCCGTCTACAGAAAAGAAAACCAACTCAGACGAATGCATCAATTACCATAGTATTGCCCCCGAACAATACAAAACAGGAGTCATCAAAACGTTCCTTCACAGAGCGTACACAGTTTGCAACAATTGGTTTACCTTTCATCAAGAAATAGAGCGCATCAAGCAAATCCTCACCAACAACAATTTTCCGATGTCCCTAATAGAGAAAACAATAAACAAATTCATCACCAAAAAACAATCTAATTTCACTTCGGAAATAAATCACCACATTAATCTTTTTTATAGAAACCAGATGTCATCCCAATATAAACAAGAAGAGAATAACCTCAAGAAAATAGTCAACGACCACTTAATCCCAACCAACCAAGACGAAACAATCAGACTACAAATATACTACAAAAATAAGAAACTCAAAAACCTGCTAATTAAGAACAATACGCACCAGCTAGATAAACAACAGGTATCTCGTGTAGTCTACGAATATAAATGTCCCCGTGAGGCGTGTCAACCCTCCACTTCCTGCGTAGGCTACACTGAGTGCCCCTTGAAAGACAGACTTCGCAACCACACGCAAAACGGATCAATCCAGCAACACAATAGAAATGAGCACAACCATAAAATAACCACTCAAGAAATCCTCAACGACACAGCAATAGTAAGAAAAGAGACAACAAAAGAAGAACTCACCATTGCAGAGGCCCTCATCATCAAACAACGCAATCCATCAATAAATAACCAGCGAGAAGGAGAAGTCAGAGTTCTCCAAATATTTTAATAATTTTGTATATATGTATATAATAAGAATCATTTTTTTTTTTTTTTTAATCAAATATAGTACTCAAAATTCCTTGTCCACTAGCCCATTTAAATTTAATAGTATTCCATTCAGCAGTTCCTTGTCAGATACCTTTCAAAATTACAAACTAATGTCTACAATTAGCTCGCATCCTTCATTTTTAACTATTTTTATTAGTGCAGTCATAGCTACAAGGTATGTTCCATCCAGTTTTAACTTTTTCACTATAATAATCTGAGTGTGTGTGTGTTTTCTTGTTTTAATTATTTTAGCACACAGATTCCCAATAGGTGACACAGTATACAACTAATTTTAACAACTCCTAATAAACTCTTTATTTTAAATAATCAAATTTTAGATTTAATAGTAGGATTAATAATGGAAATAAATGTCAGAAACTGTATTTTAAATGTGTATTTAGATAGATTTGTAGTTTTAATGTATATATTTCTCTTAATTACAGTTACTGCACAGTATGCCTGAAGATGCTTCGAGGAATAAAGCGAAATATTGCAATGAAAAAACTTATTATCCACTGGTTATCAAAAATTATCTTACGTACCTCTCCAAATAATATTAAAAGCCAATACAGAAATATAGAACGAAAATCCATCAAATTAATCGAAAACCAATGCCACCTATCGTTCAATACCTGCTGCATTAATAATAACCTGCTGCCCACTTATACGTATATAAATATATACATATATTTAAGTTTAATCAGTAATGAACTACAAAAGTGTCAATAAGGATTAAATAATACAAGTAAATAAGGATTAAAAACAGGGGGGGGGGGGCTTATGACCTACACCCATATCATTTAAGGGATACGGAAGAGAAAAAATCAAGTATAAATTACTATATTCCTATGGAAGAAATTTATTATTTTTAATTTCTCTACATACTTCAGTCTCTACTTGCTGCACTGTGATTGGTTAGGCGGACTGTGCCGTCACTATTTTTAGAAGATTACATTTGCCTCGCAACTCACCAGTTCTAGCTGTAACTTGGCTTAGACTTCATTGAGTCTCCTAACCATCACCGCGAGCACATCCTCTTAACTTTCACTCCCGTTATCTGCCGCACTGTAAAGATTTGGCGAGTAGCTTTATTAGTTTCTCCACTGAGGGTCTGAAAACTATTTAAATAAGGAACCAGAACAAAACCAACTCCCATTAAACAAAGAGAAAATAACCAAAAGCCGACACACACCGCGGCACGACTATTTCTAATTTATATATCCTATTTCCAAATCTCGTACCTGAATTCCATTCCCTATTTTTATCTCCTATTTTCATTCATTCCATTTCTAGCAGCTTGTTGCTCTGACATTTTCGCTCAGACTCTGTGATCGCTCTCTCACTCTCCATCTTTGTTGCTGTTGTACTTTATGTTGTCATTAGTTTTTTGCGTGTAACACACTCATTATTCATTTTACCATCCAATAGGAACGCTAACCTAACCTCTGGTGAATAGTGTGTTGTATATTTGTATAGATTGATAGATAAGTGGACCCAAAGTGTACGTTAGGTGGCTAATATGCCAATAGGTGGCAATACACTTATTGGCATAATTTGAATCGTTGATTGTCTAGAATTCTGTGGTCAGATGATGTGAACTGTAATGAATACACGTGCATTTTTGTTCATTAAATCAGAGTACAAAACCATTTTTCAATCAGTTTCGAAATGAAGGAGATATTTTTTTGTCTCAAAATTTTCCATTTATATATGTAAAAGAACTATTAAGTGGATGCAAATTATTTCAATAGTTTGAATATGCAAACGATGGATGGCGCCACTGGAGATATTTTTTAAATAATTTATATTACACTTATTGGCAATTTCATACAAAACCTTTCATTAAGAATGAAGTCATAATTAATCATTATTAATAAGGTAAATGAAATATTTTTATATAAAGTTGAACTGAATTAATTCATATACGTTATTTTTCTTTCTCGATGACCGAATTCCGATGGATTGTTCTATTTGTAATCATGATAAATACATTCTCGGTTTTGTTAGAAATTTTCTTCAATTAGGGTTATTTTACTTCGAGAATTGAAATTAACATTTGTATGGTAAATTACAAATTATCGAACTATTACAAATTACATTATATAAACCTTTTAGAGCTTTATAGTCAGGCTACCATTTTATAAAATGGCAGCCAAATTATAAAGCTCTACAATTATCAAATGATCGAACTTCTTCAAGTGGTAACAAACTATTTTTATTACTAACATAGGTATATTTTTAGAATTAATTATTAGAAAGAATGTTCGAAAATCTTTAATCAATTGTAAAAATGTAGGTATTTAGCTAATTAACATCTTGCACAAGTTCGTTCATTTGATAATTTTAGAGCTTTATAATCTGGCTGTCATTTTATAAAATGGCAGCCAGACTATAAAGCTCTAAAAGTTTGATATAATGGCCAATCATTTTATAAGATGGCCAGCTTTATGGATTAGCCTTTACATATATATATGAAGTTTTAATTAAAATAAAAGAAGAGGGCAATATCAATCAGCCACGAAATGAGTAAAGCAGCTCTCACTGACAGCGCCTCATAAAGTTGGAGCAAAATTTGGTAATTTAGGACCTAGATGCTTTAAATTAATAGGTAAAAGATTGAATCAACAGCCATTAATGAATATTAGTCGGTTTAACGACAATGTTGACCTAGTTAATTAAAATGAAAGTTGAATGATATTTTGTTATCCCATACCCGTAAATGTAGGTAGTAGTGTCCGATAACTTGGAATTTAATCTAATCAGAAATGAAATATATGGCTGATATTCATTACGTTTAGGTAACTTAGAGAAAAACGTTTAATCTAGGTATTACTACCTATAACAGGTACTCTTTTTCTGATAGATTTCATGACAAAATTGGGACTTTTTCTGACAGTAGTATAGTAAGTAATTGTATACTAAAATAGATTTGGATATACAATATACGTAGTTATCCACAAAAGTTTATAAATGATTTAAGTTAAGCATCATTATAAGCGGGATAATAGAGAAATGCAAATTATGAAATGGAATAAAAAAGTGTAATTTTGAATATTTTCTTTGAATAAAAAAAATGGAAAGGGGTAGCGAATATAAATTTTGAAAAAAAACTTTGCTGTTATGTGTTCTCGTTCCATTAAATAACTGTTCCCTTATTATAAATGAATGCTCTCCACCTGTATGACATCTTGTGGTAAATACAGCTAGACTATCAACAGCGCTTCATAACGTAGGTGGATAATTTAATTGATAGCATCATGAGGATAATTATAAATAATTAAATAGTTAATGAATTTCACATATATAATAACATCGGGTTTGAGTTAGTTCATAATTTGTGTCAATCTAGTCCTTTATAAGCTCCACAAGATCTGCAGTCATTAATGTACAACACCCAAGCTGAAATTATAACATTCCAGTTGAATTTTTTTCACCTTTCCAATAAATTAGGAACTGTCCGATTCCTCGGAGTTACTTCAGATCGTTATCGGTAAGACATCCATTTCTTCTCGAAATTATAATTAGGCTTTTGTTAATTAAGAAAAAAAAAATATTATTTAAATTTCATCTTAGTAAATTCAATTATTTATTTTATAGCGTGTTTTTCCACCACATTCACCATTCGGTGTTCTTGCAGTGCTTTTAGGGGTAGTTTTAGTACATCAATAGGTTTATTGAGTACAATTTTTTTTCAATTGAGCAGAGGAGCATCTATTGGAGGTTCAAGTCATATGGAGAACACCATCTTAGTAAATGATCTTACAATCAAGTCACATTCAACAATAACAACATTTTAAGACTATTCGAAATAGAAAGGAAAATATAATTACTGTCAGCACTTTCTTGAATGAATTTTATTGATAAAAAATGAAATCGTAAATAACTTTGAAACAATTGAAATTGAAACACAATTGAAATCTTACAGATAAGAAATAAATCCGGTCAAATTAAATCCTAAATAACGTTCCAAACAAATTTAAATAAAAAAGTGAAATCATAACGATAAGATCGAACAATTAAATCCTAAATAACTTTTCAAACAAAATGAAATTACAAAAAATGAAATCATACAGAAAAGAAAGAAATCCGAACAAATTAAATCCTAAATAAAGTTCCAAAAATTTAAATAAAAAAAGGAAATCTTACAGAAAAGAAGGAAATCCGAACAAATTAAATCCTCGATAACATTTCAAACAAATTGAAATTAAAAAAATCATACTGATAAGAAGAAAATCCATCGAAACTAACGAATCTGTATCTGCAACACAAAGACCGTTTTGTTTTGACTTCTTTCTTGGTAGACATGATCTTGTACTAATTTCACTACCTTTAAGCACGCTATTTTGTATAGGTTATAAACTTCAATTGGTCTTGCATTAAAGATAAAAATCAACCAGTCGATCTTGCAGCGCTAAAAGAAATGTGGTTGCGGTTGGAGCTTCAGTTCAACAATCTGTTTCACATTCAAAAGCGTTTCAATTTTACCCGTTGGAAGTTTTCTAAGATTTTGGAAATGCGTATATCCTTGGTGAGTTGAGGAACACAGTCGGATTGTTGAACTGAAGCTCTAACCTCAACCACATTTCTTTTAGCGCTGCAAGATCGACTGGTTGATTTTATCTTTAATGCAAGACCAAGAGGCTTTGAAGTTTATAACCTATACAAAATAGCGTTCTTAAAGGTAGTGAAATTAGTACAAGATCATGTCTACCAAGAAAGAAGTCAAAACAAAAGTCTTTGTGTTGCAGATACAGATTCGTTAGTTTTGATGGATGTCTGCACAATGTTCGTCAGTCTAACGCATTTCTGCACCAGAAAAATAAAAGAAAAACACCGACATTGTCAAATAATTAATCAAAATGATATTGTATGAGAAATATGCAATTAAATTGTATTTTTGAATATAAAATACTTCCCTGACCCTCTACTATAAAATACAAGAATAATATGTATTGTATAGTACAGGGTAATACTATAAAATACAAGAATAGCATGTTCTTTATAGTACAAGGCAATAAATGAGTAGCTAATCAATTTTTTTTTTTCGTTTATAGTGGATTCTCCTCCACTCGTTGTTCATTTTTGCTCTGAGGTAATCAATCTGCCTCGCATTATCAAATCCTGTCAGAGTTTCCAATGAATGCTTCTCGATGAATGATTCCAACTCATGTTTTTCTGAATTGATGAAACAATACCAATAAATGAAAAATCAAATATTTCAATTTGCAATAATCTGAAAAAATTAGACAATACTTACTTGGATATCTGCCCAATTTGTTTACATAATTTATTATCTGCATTGTGTCTGCTTTAATCCATCTTACAAGTCGCCTGCCTGCAAAAAACATGTTAGATATTGATATAATATAGTGAAAGACGTCAATTAGGATTGTTTCAAAGGAAAAGTGTTTTTGCATCATTACATGGTAGTAAGAATTCATTGTGCTATAAGTAATATTTTAATGAAAATATCGTTTGCGATATAGGTTGTTAGGAAACTCAATAATTATAATGAATTACTACTAAGTTACAACCAATAATTATGGGAAAGGTAAATTCTACAGCTATACTAGAAGCTACGACTTCAGTTATTATGTCGGGTAATCTTTGAGTAGACGTTTGGTTGACTGTTAATATTCATTATTTGAATGAGAATTTACAGGTTTGAAATAATGTGAATAAATAAGATCATAAACATAGTGTGTTATCGTTCTGCTCCACATTTTAAATTATAATTGTTTCAATTGAATTCGCTTTGTATCAAAATGATCAGAATCATTTAGATTAATATTGAATAACTATGTACGTGCATATAATATATTGATGTTTAAAAAAAGTAACATAAACGATTAAGCATTAGGAATTTCTTTTGCCAAGGAAAAGATTTCGAATTTTGCAAAACTTCCTAGAATCTGAAGTTTCTGATGAAACATTTTTCCATATCCAAAGTAGTGTTCACAATCCCAATATTGTCGTTACTGTTGCACTAATAACCATTACTGTATTTAGTACAAGGAGGAAGTCACTTCATCTCTAACAACTTTGTGGGTGATCAACTGAGATAGAATTTTTGGCTCATTTTTCGATACAAAAGGCTAGTACAGTAATACCTTCTTAGCTGTGGACTTGTTGACTGCGAACCTTCATACATGCGCTGTTGTTGTTACACCTGCGCTCCCTTACCTGCGATTTTTAATGGCAGTTGCCATACACCGCTATATGTTTTACAAACGCTCCGCCTATTGCATCTTTATTCTACTATTTACCTTTGTTATTGGTTAGTTAACAGAAATGAGTATTTGTATGGATTTATCGCATGGATTTATTAAGGGTTAAATGTCTGTTTCGACTATTTCTGATTAAATCGCGGTCGGTTAAAGAAATGTAAATACAAAAGACTGAAAGAAGTAGTCAGAGAGGAAATTGGCCTCATTAATTTAATCTCCAGTCGTAATCAGTAACAAAGCTCATGACTGCAATAAAGCTACTCTGCGAATTCAGACATTCACAAGTATCACTGATAGAAGAGGATAAAAATGGGTGATAGTAAAAAAAGCATACGCATGCACCTTAGTATTATTATGAATAAAAATGTGATATTTTATTTGCGATTGATAAAATAGTAATTCGAAAGATTCATAATACCATTGTTTCATTTCAACAAGAATGTTTATATCCTTTAACTTTTATAAAAGAAATATTATTTGAAATTTAATTTCAAATACGCACGATACTTGTTTCAATTAATGACAAACTGATATAATGATATTATCTCATCAATATATACGTACATCTTTTGGAGTTAATGAGGTATTTTGATAGTTAGATCTTTACAATTGTAGAAAATATCACCTAAGATAATTCAGTTCTCCCTTTAAATGAGCTAACCAAGTCTTCTATTTGATGTCTTGCTATCTGCGCGCATCCATAGCTGTTTTAAAAATTGGAACGCTAGTCCGCAGTCTATCAGGTATTACTGTAGTTATCTTGAAGTACTTCGGTATTATTAATATCTGCTTGACTGAAGTCGAATTGAAAGTTTCTAAATAGAAGAATTGGTATAAGTTCTAATAGAGAATGGAACTATAAGTGGCCACATGGATATAATTATCTCAACTAAATCAATCGCTCATTATATCCATTTGTTAATGATTTTTATTTGTAAATTCATCAAGCGAAGGTAATCACATTCAATTCAAGGATGTTAATGAAGTGAAGAACAAAATCTGCTCGTATTTGTACTTCGAATTAGTCTTGAAAATGTTAAATGAAACTATGTTTTCATTCTAGACTCGTTTGAAGCTATTCACATAAAAATTATAATTGAATAATATGAGGTTACATGATACATCAATTTGCTTCAAATAATTTCAAAACCTACTTAATTTCAATAGAACCGATATCAGAAAAGTTGTTAAGATTTTGAACACACAATGATAAAAAGCTGTAGGTTTTAGTAGTTTTAATTAAGTAGAGGATCAATTATTTCATTCATCTGAATACTTATACTATTTAGTGAATTTAATCAGTAAATTATGGACACAGTGTTTTAAGTTAAATTGAAAGTTTCTTTTTTTTTATTGAATAGAGTATACCCCTTTTTAATATTAATAGCTAAAAATTAAGATTTATGAAAATGTAATGAAGAATTAAATATGCCATTAGCTAATATTATAATAATGTCTCAAATTTTACATTGGGACACAGATTTCTATTGGGCAATCCGTATGTTAGTAAAGGAAGAGCTTTTGACCGGAGTAGGAACAATAAAATTCAAAAGAATCAACCAGTTACCTCTTGCAGTTTTTGGTGTTTGAGGATTGACATCAATTGGCATTATGGAGTCTGCCATGGTTGAAGTCTCTCCATCTACCTGAAAGTAAACAATATAGTTCCAAATAATTATAATGATCTGCAATAAGAGAACCATATTAGAGTATCTATTTCGTTTAGAATAATTTGTGGCTCTTAGGATGTGGCGCTTCTGAAAATTGGTAAATTAAATCAAGAACAATTCCAGATATTAAGGAAAGGTTTTATTTAACCATTTTCTTTGTGGGTTCAAAGGTGATTGTATATTAGATTGAACACAGAAATAATAGGTTGCAAATGATAGTTTTGAACAAAATAAAAGAAACAGATAGATAGTTGGTCTTCTAAGACTGAGAAAACAAAGAAATTGACTAACAACAGTGAGCGCAACATACAGATAATTTTGGTATGTAATTCACAAGTTGCATGCGCATCAATAAATGAAGAAAGGAGCATATTACTGACTTAAAAATAGAAATTTTTAAATTTTCGTATTTCATTTTATGATACAGATTTATAAATTTCAAATATATATTGAGATATTCATACTTTATTCCCACAACCTGTTTACAAGTAACAATTTCGAAGGGGCGTTACGTTAGCTGAATACATGTTTTCAGGAATAGCTTGTCATATAGGAGTCCCCGAATTTTGCTTTCATAGTTACATGCTTCATTGAATATCAACCAGGGTTGTGCTGTCGAAGTCGGAGTTGTTGAGTCGGAGCATATTTTCGTCCTAGAGGAGTCTGAGTCGGAAAAAATTATCCAAAATCATCCGACTCCGACTCTACACCTATTTGATTTAACTAGGCACATTCACAAGACATAAACATATTTTTTTTTTAAACTCTTAGTTGCAGCTAGGGTATCAGACGCACACAAAAAGAAAGAGAAAAAAGATTACAATATTAAACTGGATATTATTAGGGGATAAAATGGCAATAAGCTAATAAATTCAGATATTTCTTTCCTTCTATTGCACTTTCTTTCTGTGTTTTCACTAAATAACATTAGCAACCATGTTAACCGTTTCATGACTTCAACCTTGGAATTTTTTTTCTTGTTTTTTTATAATTTCCATCAAAAATGCTGTTCTTGGCAAATTTGCCTTAATTATTTTGATTTAAAGAAAAAAATATGTGAATATTATTTCAATATTTTCTGTTGTTAAATGGTTACAAGAATTTGACTGGCAGACTCAAGTAGTATAATATATTTTCTTCAGTTTTTGAAACTTTTTTCTGTAACTTTTTAAAACTTATGTATGTTGCATGTCTTCTGTTTTCTAATAATGGAAATATGGGCTGGAGTGGGAGTCGGTCTTTGAAAAATAGAGGAGTCGGAGTCGGCCAAGAGATCTCCGACAGCACAGCCCTGCTATCTAATTTACCTCCGGATGATAACGTGTCCTCTTTACAGATCTTCCAGTCTCCTCAGTGATGCTTCTCTTCCTCTCTGTAATAGAAAAAATAGTAATTCCAAAGTGAACATCACCTCTATGATGTGTTTAATTACAATGAAACTGAAAAAATTCTACTGGCATTTTATAGTTTTGAATAACAAACAAAATAAAATATCAATAAAATTATGAATTATACGCTCTACTAATACTTACTTAAGGATTAAAATAATAAACTTACATTTTTAGCTATATAATACACAGACTTTTATATTTGATGCTCTTAATTGCATTTAAAAGATGTCATTAATTATGTGATAATACTTACAAAAGAAACAGTTCGAGATACTACTATGATAATATACGTGTCCTATTGATAAGATTTGCTTTTATTTAGGATGACATGAAAAAATGTTAGCTACGTAAATTTAAATAATAACTGTGTGCGGACAAAGTATAAAAAAAGGAAGTATAGAGACAAAATATAGAAGGACAAAGTATAGAAAGACAAAGCATAGAAAAGAGCAAGTATGGAAAGACAGAGTAAAACTGGACAAAATAAAAATAAAATATTTGAAAAAAGTATAATAAGAATAAAACAGGTAAATAATTTAATATAGGGAAAATGATCGTTCGATACTTTGTCTTTCTATATTCAGTCCTAGTATCCATAATAACCGCATTCGTGTTAATATTTTAATAGTTCTATGATACGTATATAATATGTTACTAGTCCAGGCAGAATAATTTCAATTATCACACTTACTTATCTCATAGGGAACTAGAGCTATCATTTTTGCACCAGTTTCGGAAGATGCGAACATCGAATCTGAAAAAAATATGAAAAATAACAATACTATATTTTCATTAACTGAAGGATCCACCTGAATTGGAAGAAAAAGTTAAATAATGTTTCTTTACATATCTTATTCATGAATGGAAAATTGCCCTCCTCATATAATTTCATTTTAATTATTACAACGCTTCGCAATACTTTTAACATAATATACTATTCAGTTTTACTATAATAATTGTATTAGCTACATGCCTAATTCCTGAAATGATTGGATCATCTCACTCAGCTAGTTACTTTGTTAATAAATAATTAATAAAAAAGGGAAAAGAAGGTTTATAAATAGTTGATATAAAATAAACTTGAATTAATTTATATTTGATTATTTTTCTTTAATAAGCCAAATAATATTCATTTAACTGAATGAAGCATACCAGAGCAATATCGATAACATACATCAGTTACATATTTACCAACTATTTTACAATTTGGAATTTATTATCGAATCATATACAGGCATCCCCCGCTTTAGTTACCAAATCACGACTCAGTTTGATTACCAAACGGTAACTAAAGCGAATAAAAGTAACAAGAGATATATAACTGTCACTCCTTGATTATATATCTCATTTTCTATGAGTTAGAGAAAGAAAATTTATTTTAAGAGTTACAGTACTATATAAGCATATTAATAATAATATACAGTCTTTCATTGTCTGTGACTGTGACGGAAGTTTAAAGTAGTGCATTTAATATTTATTGAATGTTTTAAAATCCATCATATAACTCTCACTCAGTATAGGTGAGTAATTAATAGATACTTTGATTTCTATAATTATTGTGCTACATTTAACAAACCGCAATTTATGCTCTATGAAATATTTTTTGGTAGTAGGGTACTAAGTTTCAAGTTATTGATTGGTTCTCCATTTTCAGAAAACTTCTATTCTAATTGGTATCATGGATACTTATTGAAATAAAAGTTAATAATGATTATTATTTAAAGATTTTTTCGTGTTCGAAAATATGGAACCTTGCAATTAAACTGAACCTACCCTAAAATGGGGTCACATAATATGTGACCTAGCTATATTTTTATGATTGATGGAGGACAAATGAAGGAACCACTACAATATTTTCTAATGGAATATAAGGATTAATCACCATCAACGATTCTCAATGATTTTATTGGTATTTAATTAAATAAAAAAACATCATCCAAAAATAATAGTGATTCCTACATAAAAAGAAAACTTATCTAACTATTTCAGGAATCAATTTGAATTTGTGTAAATTTGGTTGTATTGGCACAAAATTCATCTAAAATAGATTAATTAGATATCATACAATGTAATTACTAGTTGATGTTGAGTATAATAAATAAATAGCTACTATTATTACGATATTGAAAATCTTATTTTTATCTGTCGTGCAAAAAGTTTCATGCAGCGCTATTATGAGTGGTTGAGACCACAGATATACTGAAATTACGCCTTAAAGGGAGTATGAAAGAACTAAATATAGATTTTAAAAATTTGATAGAATTACCTCTGGCGGGAACATTCACGTGGCCAGTCAAGACGTCTGTCGTATATTCACCTTCTGTTAAAGTGAAAAATTGAGAAAACTGTACTTAGCTATACATGTTATACAGGATTGAAAAGACCCAAATATAGCTAATGCGAAATTAATACAATTACCTTTGGTGGAATCATTTGCAGACAGAGTGAAGTCGTCAGCCACAGATTCACTATCTGCAAAAAATGAACACATTGAAATCACACGCTAGTGAGAAAGTTTCGTACTGTATAATTTGAACTCCATAGTTATTATCTAAGTATTTCCTATATACACATCTGGAGAGAGATTGAGAAACTAAATGCACGCATTTAAAAATATATTAAGCTACTTTCTATACTCTAAAGGATCATGCAAAACCTCAAGGCAATTACCATCTTCTTCATCTGCAATTATACAACAACTTTAAATCAATTGAGTATTGTTGGTTAATTGGATACATTTGATTATCCATATATAAATTGGCTTAGCTTTCAAAATTGGTAACAGTTGAATCAAACAGAATATGTAATATTCAGTAAAAAAATTATAAAAGGTAAACCTTAGCTTATTAAATTGTAAATAGAATCAAAGATTGTTTATATTTCTGAAAATTTATAACCCGGTTTCACATCTTCGACAAATTGATAAAACCTTCAATTGTTCTTACTGATAGCGAAACTGGTTGATTGAAACTGAAGTGAGATGATGTTTAGTTGCTATAAGTCGTACGCACTATATATTTTAATCACTAGAAAAATCTCTCAGAGAGAGATAAAGATAACCAAATACTGGAATTTACCTTCAATAAGCTGATCGTTATTGTCCACTTCCGCTGATGAGTTCTATAGAAGGAAACAAAATAACTATCACTTATCTGATAAACAGCCAACCAGTAAAGCAATACCATTGTCACAACTATACTTACAGATGGACCAGCGGTTTCTCCTCTATCCGTTGGAGAGGCGGTGATGACAGACGACTCCTATAAGAAAAGAAACAAAATAAGTATTACTTGTCTCATTAACAACAAGTAAGGCAATACCATTGTCACAACTATACTTACAGATGGACCAGCGGTTTCTCCTCTATCCGTTGGAGAGGCGGTGATGACAGACGACTCCTGAGAAAAGAAACAAAATAAGTATTACTTGTCTCATTAACAACAAGTAAAGCAATACCATTGTCACAACTATACATACAGATGGACCAGCGGTTTCTCCTCTATCCGTTGGACAGGTGGTGATGACAGACGACTCCTAAGAAAAGAAACAAAATAAGTATTACTTGTCTCATTAACAACAAGTAAAGCTATACATACCATTGTCACAACTATACTTACAGATGGACCAGCGGTTTCTCCTCTATACGTTGGAGAGGCGGTGATGACAGACGACTCCTATAAGAAAAGAAACAAAATAAGTATTACTTGTCTCATTAACAACAAGTAAAGCAATACCATTGTCACAACTATACTTACAGATGGACCAGCGGTTTCTCCTCTATACGTTGGAGAGGCGGTGATGACAGACGACTCCTAAGAAAAGAAACAAAATAAGTATTACTTGTCTCATTAACAACAAGTAAAGCAATACCATTGTCACAACTATACTTACAGATGGACCAGCGGTTTCTCCTCTATACGTTGGAGAGGCGGTGATGACAGACGACTCCTATAAGAAAAGAAACAAAATAAGTATTACTTGTCTCATTAACAACAAGTAAAGCTATACCATTGTCAAAACTATACTTACAGATGGACCAGCGATTTCTCCTCTATACGTTGGAGAGGCGGTGATGACAGACGACTCCTAAGAAAAGAAAGAAAATAAGTATTACTTGTCTCATTAACAACAAGTAAAGCTATACATACCATTGTCACAACTATACTTACAGATGGACCAGCGGTTTCTCCTCTATCCGTTGGAGAGGTGGTGATGACAGACGACTCCTATAAGAAAAGAAACAAAATAAGTATTACTTGTCTCATTAACAACAAGTAAGGCAATACCATTGTCACAACTATACTAACAGATGGACCAGCAGTTTCTCCTCTATACGTTGGAGAGGCGGTGATGACAGACGACTCCTATAAGAAAAGAAACAAAATAATTATTACTTGTCTCATTAACAACAAGTAAAGCAATACCATTGTCACAACTATACTTACAGATGGACCAGCGGTTTCTCCTCTATACGTTGGAGAGGCGGTGATGACAGACGACTCCTAAAAGAAAAGAAACAAAATAAGTATTACTTGTCTCATCAACAACAAGTAAAGCAATACCATTGTCACAACTATACTTACAGATGGACCAGCGGTTTCTCCTCTATCCGTTGGAGAGGCGGTGATTACAGACGACTCCTAAAAAGAGAAGCAAAATAAGTATTACTTGTCTCATTAACAACAAGTAAAGCAATACCATTGTCACAACTATACTTACAGATGGACCAGCGGTTTCTCCTCTGTACGTTTGAGAGGCGGTGATGACAGACGACTCCTAAGAAAAGAAACAAAATAAGTATAACTTGTATCCTTAACAACAAGTAAGGCAATACCATTATCACAACTATACTTACAGATGGACCAGCGGTTTCTCCTCTATCCGTTGGAGAGGCGGTGATGACAGACGACTCCTATAAGAAAAGAAACAAAATAAGTATTACTTGTCTCATTAACAACAAGTAAAGCAATACCATTGTCACAACTATACTTACAGATCGACCAGCGGTTTCTTCTCTATCCGTTGGAGAGGCGGTGATGACAGACGACTCCTAAGAAGAGAAACAAAATAAGTATTACTTGTCTCATTAACAAGTAAAGCTATACATATCATTGTCACAACTATACTTACAGATGGACCAGCGGTTTCTCCTCTATCCGTTGGAGAGGCGGTGATGACAGACGACTCCTAAGAAAAGAAACAAAATAAGTATTACTTGTCTCATTAACAACAAGTAAAGCTAGCTATACCATTGTCACAACTATACTTACAGATGGACAATCGGTTTCTCCTCTATCCGTTGGAGAGGCGGTGATGACAGACGACTCCTAAGAAAAGAAACAAAATAAGTATTACTTGTCTCATTAACAACAAGTAAAGCTATACCATTGTCACAACTATACTTACAGATGGACCAGCGGTTTCTCCTCCATCCGTTGGAGAGGCGGTGATGACAGATGACTCCTAAGAATAAAAAGAAATTATGTTTCACTTCACTCATCAACAGTGAAGCAATACCATCACTCTAAAGGTCTAAACTCTAAAGTAAAGGTATGTGTTAACTATTATGTAAATATGATTAATAAATATATATAAATTTGTCTTCCATTTCAATATTTCATCAAAATTTTCCAAAATAACTTATTATCTACATACTTCCAATTGATCTACAAAGAGCTTTCGAGCAGAGTTTTTCTGAAACATCGTTAAAAATATGCTAAAATCTTTTAAATTATTATGGCAAAGTGTACCCAACTAGGCACAGTGTACCTAACAAGGCACAGTGTACTTAACTAGGCACAGTGTACCTAACAAGGCACAGTGTACCTAAATAGTCACAGTGTACCTAACTAGGAACAGTGTATCTAACTAGGCAGAGTACCTAATAATCACACTGCACTTAACTTGGCACAGTGTACCTAACTAGGCACAGTGTACCTAACTAGGCACAGTGTACCTAACTAGGCACGGTGTACCTAAATTTGCTCAGTGTACCTAAATGGGCTCAGTGTACCTAACTATAACAGTGCAATAACAGTAACAGTAATTTAGTAAATGCAGAAACAAACTAAAGAAGGTAACAAAAAGTAATGTTTATTTTTGTAAGGCATGTTACGTGTACTTGGTAATATCCACTTATTAGGCCATGAAAGTGAAATCACATTATCTGTACATATTTGGAGCTATTTGTTGAAAGGAAATTAGGTAACAGAGTGATGAGCAACTACAGAATCAAACTAATAAAGGTGGGAAAGAACCGTTTTCTGTAACACTATATGAAAATTATTAATATCTAAAACGACAATATATTTAATTACTAGAAGGCATAATAAGTGTAATATACTGAATAGCTTATATGAACTATTAGGTGGATTCCATGTTTTGTAAGGCATGTTACGTGTACTTGGTAGAATCCACTTATTAGGCCATGAAAGTAAAACTAAATTGTCTGTGTATATATGTGGATCTAGTTGATGAAAGGGGTAATGGTAAATAGTAAAAAAATTAACGGATACAAAGGTAACAATTAAAATGGATAATAAATGTGCAACTGTTACCAAATTGCGACAGTAACTAGTTACACTTTATCCAACTAGGAAAAAGGTACCTAATTAGACAGAGTGTACCTAACTAGTTACACTTTACAGGACTAGAAACAGTGTACCTAACTAGACACAGTGTATCTGACTATGCACAATGTACCTAACTAGGCACAATGTACCCAACTAGTTACCATTTACCCAACTAGGTACACTTTATCTAACTAGGTACACTTTACAGAACTAGGAACAGTGTACCTAACTAGACACAGTGTATCTGAATAGGTACAGTGTACCTAACTAGGCACAATGTAGCTAACTAGGCACAATGTACCTAACTAGGCACAATGTACCTAACTGGGCACAATATACCTAACTAGGTACCCAAAATTTCACTAATATTCTGAGTCAAGCCAATTTGGCTCATTTTTTGAAGATTTCAAACCAAAATTAGCATGGTAACATAGGAGTTAATTCATAATTTGAAACAAATTAGACATATCTGAGTCTTGACCTTTTGAAATCTAATCAAATCCAATTAATTGACTTTAAATGACATACTCTGTAACATGGACAGTGTACCTGACAAGGCACAGTGTACCTGACAAGGCACAGTGTACTTAACAAGGCACAGTGTACCTAATAAGGCACAGTGTACCTAACAAGGCACAGTGTACCTAACAAGGCACAGTGTACCTAACAAGGCACAGTGTACCTAAATAGTCACAGTGTACCTAACTAGGCACAGTGTACCTAACAAGGCACAGTGTACCTAAAAAGGAACAGTGTACCTAACAATGCACAGTGTACCTAACAAGGCACAGTGTACCTAACAAGGCACAGTGTACCTAAATAGTCACAGTGTACCTAACTAGGCACAGTGTACCTAACTAGGCAGAGTACCTAATAATCACACTGCACTTAACTTGGCACAGTGTACCTAACTAGGCACGGTGTACCTCACTAGGCACAGTGTACCTAAATTTGCTCAGTGTACCTAAATGGGCTCAGTTTACCTAACTATAAGAGTGCAATAAAAGTAACAGTAATTTAGTAAATGCAGAAACAAACTAAAGAAGGTAACAAAAAGTAATGTTTATTTTTGTAAGGCATGTTACGTGTACTTGGTAATATCCACTTATTAGGCCATGAAAGTGAAATCACATTATCTGTACATATTTGGAGCTATTTGTTGGAAGGAAATTAGGTAACAGAGTGATGAGCAACTACAGAATCAAACTAATAAAGGTGAGAAAGAACCGTTTTCTGTAACACTATATGAAAATTATTAATATCTAAAACGACAATATATTTAATTACTAAAAGGCATAATAAGTGTAATATACTGAATAGCTTATATGAACTATTAGGTGGATTCCATGTTTTGTAAGGCATGTTACGTGTACTTGGTAGAATCCACTTATTAGGCCATGAAAGTAAAACCAAATTGTCTGTGTATATATGTGGATCTAGTTGATGAAAGGGGTAATGGTAAATAGTAAAAAAATTAACGGATACAAAGGTAACAATTAAAATGGATAATAAATGTGCAACTTCTACCAAATTGCGACAGTAACTAGGCACACTTTATCCAACTAGGAAAAAGGTACCTAATTAGACAGAGTGTACCTAACTAGTTACACTTTACAAGACTAGAAACAGTGTACCTAACTAGACACAGTGTATCTGACTATGCACAATGTACCCAACTAGTTACCATTTACCCAACTAGGTACACTTTATCTAACTAGGTACACTTTACAGAACTAGGAACAGTGTACCTAACTAGACACAGTGTATCTGAATAGGTACAGTGTACCTAACTAGGCACAATGTACCTAACTAGGCACAATGTACCTAACTAGGCACAATGTACCTAACTGGGCACAATATACCTAACTAGGTACCCAAAATTTCACTAATATTCTGAGTCAAGCCAATTTGGCTCATTTTTTGAAGATTTCAAACCAAAATTAGCATGGTAACATAGGAGTTAATTCATAATTTAAAACAAATTAGACATATCTGAGTCTTGACCTTTTGAAATCTAATCAAATCCAATTAATTGACTTTAACTGACATACTCTTTAACATGGACAGTGTACCTGACAAGGCACAGTGTACCTAAAAAGGCACAGTGTACCTAACAATGCACAGTGTACCTAACAAGGCACAGTGTACCTAACAAAGCACAGTGTACCTAACAAGGCACAGTGTACCTAAATAGTCACAGTGTACCTAAATAGTCACAGTGTACCTGACAAGGCACAGTGTACCTAAAAAGGCACAGTGTACCTAACAATGCACAGTGTACCTAACAAGGCACAGTGTACCTAACAAGGCACAGTGTAACTAAATAGTCACAGTGTACCTAACTAGGCACAGTGTACCTAACTAGGCAGAGTACCTAATAATCACACTGCACTTAATTAGGCACAGTGTACCTAACTAGGCACGGTGTACCTCACTAGGCACAGTGTACCTAAATTTGCTCAGTGTACCTAAATGGGCTCAGTTTACCTAACTATAAGAGTGCAATAAAAGTAACAGTAATTTAGTAAATGCAGAAACAAACTAAAGAAGGTAACAAAAAGTAATGTTTATTTTTGTAAGGCATGTTACGTGTACTTGGTAATATCCACTTATTAGGCCATGAAAGTAAAATCACATTATCTGTACATATTTGGAGCTATTTGTTGGAAGGAAATTAGGTAACAGAGTGATGAGCAACTACAGAATCAAACTAATAAAGGTGGGAAAGAACCGTTTTCTGTAACACTATATGAAAATTATTAATATCTAAAACGACAATATATTTAATTACTAAAAGGCATAATAAGTGTAATATACTGAATAGCTTATATGAACTATTAGGTGGATTCCATGTTTTGTAAGGCATGTTACGTGTACTTGGTAGAATCCACTTATTATGCCATGAAAGTAAAACCAAATTGTCTGTGTATATATGTGGATCTAGTTGATGAGAGGGGTGATGGTAAATAGTAAAAAAATTAACGGATACAAAGGTAACAATTAAAATGGATAATAAATGTGCAACTGTTACCAAAGTGCGACAGTAACTAGGCACACTTTATCCAACTAGGAAAAAGGTACCTAATTAGACAGAGTGTACCTAACTAGTTACACTTTACAGGACTAGAAACAGTGTACCTAACTAGACACAGTGTATCTGCCTATGCACAATGTACCTAACTAGGCACAATGTACCCAACTAGTTATCCTTTACCCAACTAGGTACACTTTACAGATCTAGGAACAGTGTACCTAACTAGACACAGTGTATCTGAATAGGTACAGTGTACCTAACTAGGCACAATGTACCTAACTAGGCACAATGTACCTAACTAGGCACAATGTACCTAACTGGGCACAATATACCTAACTAGGTACCCAAATTTCACTAATATTCTGAGTCAAGCCAATTTGGCTCATTTTTTGAAGATTTCAAGCCAAAATTAGCATGGTAACATAGGAGTTAATTCATAATTTAAAGCAAATTAGACATATCTGAGACTTGACCATTTGAAATCTAATCAAATCCAATTAATTGACTTTAACTGACATACTCTGTAACATGGACAGTGTACCTGACAAGGCACAGTGTACCTAAAAAGGCACAGTATACCTAACAAGGCACAGTGTACCTAATAAGGCACAGTGTACCTAACAAAGCACAGTGTACCTAAATAGTCACAGTGTACCTAACTAGGCACAGTGTACCTAACTAGGCAGAGTACCTAATAATCACACTGCACTTAACTTGGCACAGTGTACCTAACTAGGCACGGTGTACCTCACTAGGCACAGTGTACCTAAATTTGCTCAGTGTACCTAAATGGGCTCAGTTTACCTAACTATAAGAGTGCAATAAAAGTAACAGTAATTTAGTAAATGCAGAAACAAACTAAAGAAGGTAACAAAAAGTAATGTTTATTTTTGTAAGGCATGTTACGTGTACTTGGTAATATCCACTTATTAGGCCATGAAAGTGAAATCACATTATCTGTACATATTTGGAGCTATTTGTTGGAAGGAAATTAGGTAACAGAGTGATGAGCAACTACAGAATCAAACTAATAAAGGTGAGAAAGAACGGTTTTCTGTAACACTATATGAAAATTATTAATATCTAAAACGACAATATATTTAATTACTATAAGGCATAATAAGTGTAATATACTGAATAGCTTATATGAACTATTAGGTGGATTCCATGTTTTGTAAGGCATGTTACGTGTACTTGGTAGAATCCACTTATTAGGCCATGAAAGTAAAACCAAATTGTCTGTGTATATATGTGGATCTAGTTGATGAAAGGGGTAATGGTAAATAGTAAAAAAATTAACGGATACAAAAGTAACAATTAAAATGGATAATAAATGTGCAACTGTTACCAAATTGCGACAGTAACTAGGCACACTTTATCCAACTAGGAAAAAGGTACCTAATTAGACAGAGTGTACCTAACTAGTTACACTTTACAGGACTAGAAACAGTGTACCTAACTAGACACAGTGTATCTGCCTATGCACAATGTACCTAACTAGGCACAATGTACCCAACTAGTTATCCTTTACCCAACTAGGTACACTTTACAGATCTAGGAACAGTGTACCTAACTAGACACAGTGTATCTGAATAGGTACAGTGTACCTAACTAGGCACAATGTACCTAACTAGGCACAATGTACCTAACTAGGCACAATGTACCTAACTGGGCACAATATACCTAACTAGGTACCCAAATTTCACTAATATTCTGAGTCAAGCCAATTTGGCTCATTTTTTGAAGATTTCAAGCCAAAATTAGCATGGTAACATAGGAGTTAATTCATAATTTAAAGCAAATTAGACATATCTGAGACTTGACCTTTTGAAATCTAATCAAATCCAATTAATTGACTTTAACTGACATACTCTGTTACATGGACAGTGTACCTGACAAGGCACAGTGTACCTAAAAAGGCACAGTGTACCATACAAGGCACAGTGTACCTAACAAGGTACAGTGTACCTAAAAAAGCACAGTGTACCTAACAAGGCACAGTGTACCTAAATAGTCACAGTGTACCTAACTAGGCACAGTGTACCTAACTAGGCACAGTGTACCTAACTAGGCAGAGTACCTAATAATCACACTGCACTTAACTTGGCACAGTGTACCTAACTAGGCACGGTGTACCTCACTAGGCACAGTGTACCTAAATTTGCTCAGTGTACCTAAATGGGCTCAGTGTACCTAACCATAACAGTGCAATAACAGTAACAGTAATTTAGTAAATGCAGAAACAAACTAAAGAAGGTAACAAAAAGTAATGTTTATTTTTGTGAGGCATGTTACGTGTACTTGGTAATATCCACTTATTAGGCCATGAAAGTGAAATCACATTATCTGTACATATTTGGAGCTATTTGTTGAAAGGAAATTAGGTAACAGAGTGATGAGCAACTACAGAATCAAACTAATAAAGGTGGGAAAGAACCGTTTTCTGTAACACTATATGAAAATTATTAATATCTAAAACGACAATATATTTAATTACTAGAAGGCATAATAAGTGTAAAATACTGAATAGCTTATATGAACTATTAGGTGGATTCCATGTTTTGTAAGGCATGTTACGTGTACTTGGTAGAATCCACTTATTAGGCCATGAAAGTGAAATCACATTATCTGTACATATTTGGAGCTATTTGTTGGAAGGAAATTAGGTAACAGAGTGATGAGCAACTACAGAATCAAACTAATAAAGGTGGGAAAGAACCGTTTTCTGTAACACTATATGAAAATTATTAATATCTAAAACGACAATATATTTAATTACTAGAAGGCATAATAAGTTTAATATACTGAATAGCTTATATGAACTATTAGGTGGATTCCATGTTTTGTAAGGCATGTTACGTGTACTTGGTAGAATCCACTTATTAGGCCATGAAATTAAAAACCAAATTGTCTGTGTATATATGTGGATCTAGTTGATGAAAGGGGTAATGGTAAATAGTAAAAAAATTAACTGATACAAAGGTAACAATTAAAATGGATAATAAATGTGCAACTGTTACCAAATTGCGACAGTAACTAGGCACATTTTATCCAACTAGGAAAAAAGTACCTAATTAGACAGAGTGTACCTAACTAGTTACACTTTACAGGACTAGAAACAGTGTACCTAACTAGACACAGTGTATCTGACTATGCACAATGTACCTAACTAGGCACAGTGTACCTAACTAGGCACAATGTACTCAACTAGTTTCCCTTTACCCAACTAGGTACACTTTATCTAACTAGGTACACTTTACAGAACTAGGAACAGTGTACCTAACTAGACACAGTGTATCTGAATAGGTACAGTGTACCTAACTAGGCACAATATACCTAACTAGGCACAATGTACCTAACTGGGCACAATATACCTAACTAGGTACCCAAAATTTCACTAATATTCTGAGTCAAGCCAATTTGGCTCATTTTTTGAAGATTTCAAGCCAAAATTAGCATGGTAACATAGGAGTTGATTCATAATTTAAAGCAAATTAGACATATCTGAGTCTTGACCATTTGAAATCTAATCAAATCCAATTAATTGACTTTAACTGACATACTCTGTAACATGGACAGTGTACCTGACAAGGCACAGTGTACCTGACAAGGCACAGTGTACCTAACAAGGCAAAGTGTACCTAACAAGGCACAGTGTACTCAACAAGGCACAGTGTACCTAAATAATCACAGTGTACCTAAATAGTCACAGTGTACCTAACTAGGCACAGTGTACCTAACTAGGCACAGTGTACCTAACTAGGCACGAAGTACCTAACAAGGCACAGTGTACCTAACTAGGCACAGTGTACCTAACAAGGCACAGTGTACCTAGCAAGGCAAAGTGAACCCAACTAGGCACAATGTACCTAACAAGGCACAGTGTACTTAACTAGGCACAGTGTACCTAACAAGGCACAGTGTACCTAAATAGTCACAGTGTACCTAACTAGGAATAGTGTACCTAACTAGGCAGAGTACCTAATAATCACACTGCACTTAACTTGGCACAGTGTACCTAACTAGGCACAGTGTACCTAACTAGGCACAGTGTACCTAACTAGGCACGGTGTACCTGAATGGGCTCAGTGTACCTAACTATAACAGTGCAATAACAGTAACAGTAATTTAGTAAATGCAGAAACAAACTAAAGAAAGTAACAAAAAGTAATGTTTATTTTTGTAAGGCATGTTAGGTGTACTTGGTAATATCGACTTATTAGGCCATGAAAGTGAAATCACATTATCTGTACATATTTGGAGCTATTTGTTGAAAGGAAATTAGGTAACAGAGTGATGAGCAACTACAGAATCAAACTAATAAAGGTGGGAAAGAACCGTTTTCTGTAACACTATATGAAAATTATCAATATCTAAAACGACAATATATTTAATTACTAGAAGGCATAATAAGTGTAATATACTGAATAGCTTATATGAACTATTAGGTGGATTCCATGTTTTGTAAGGCATGTTACGTGTACTTGGTAGAATCCACTTATTAGGCCATGAAAGTAAAACCAAATTGTCTGTGTATATATGTGGATCTAGTTGATGAAAGGGGTAATGGTAAATAGTAAAAAAATTAACGTATACAAAGGTAACAATTAAAATGGATAATAAATGTGCAACTGTTACCAAATTGCGACAGTAACTAGGCACACTTTATCCAACTAGGAAAAAGGTACCTAATTAGACAGAGTGTACCTAACTAGTTACACTTTACAGGACTAGAAACAGTGTACCTAACTAGACACAGTGTATCTGACTATGCACAATGTACCTAACTAGGCACAATGTACCCAACTAGTTACCATTTACCCAACTAGGTACACTTTATCTAACTAGGTACACTTTACAGAACTAGGAACAGTGTACCTAACTAGACACAGTGTATCTGAATAGGTACAGTGTACCTAACTAGGCACAATGTACCTAACTAGGCACAATGTACCTAACTAGGCACAATGTACCTAACTGGGCACAATATACCTAACTAAGTACCCAAATTTCACTAATATTCTGAGTCAAGCCAATTTGGCTCATTTTTTGAAGATTTCAAGCCAAAATTAGCATGGTAACATAGGAGTTAATTCATAATTTAAAGCAAATTAGACATATCTGAGTCTTGACCTTTTGAAATCTAATCAAATCCAATTAATTGACTTTAACTGACATACTCTGTAACATGGACAGTGTACCTAACAGGGCAGTGTACCTGACAAGGCACAGTGTACCTAAAAAGGCACAGTGTACCTAACAAGGCACAGTGTACCTAACAAGGCACAGTGTACCTAACAAGGCAAAGTGTACCTAACAAGGCACATTGTACCTTACAAGGCACAGTATACCAAAATAATCACAGTGTACCTAAATAGTCACAGTGTACCTAGCTAGGCACAGTGTACCTAACTATGCACAGTGTATTTAACTAGGCACAGTGTACCTAACTAGGCACAGTGTACCTAACTAGGCACAGTGTACCTAACTAGGCACAGTGTACCTAACTAGGCACAGTGTACCTAACAAGGCACAGTGTACCTAACAAGGCAAGTGTACCTAACAAGGCACAGTGTACCTAACAAGGCACAGTGTACCTAACTAGACACAGTGTACCTAACTAGGCACGGTGTATCTAACAATGCACAGTGTACCTAACAAGGCACAGTGTACCTAACAAGGAAAAGTGTACCTAACTAGGCACAATGTAACTAACAAGGCACAGTGTACCTAAAAAGGCTCAGTGTACATAACAAGGCAAAGTGTACCTAACAAGGCACAGTGTACCTAACAAGGCACAGTGTACCTAACAAGGCACAGTGTACCTAACAAGGCACAGTGTACCTAAATAGTCACAGTGTACCTAACTAGGCACAGTGTACCTAACTAGGCACAGTGTACCTAACTAGGCAGAGTACCTAATAATCACACTGCACTTAACTTGGCACAGTGTACCTAGCTAGGCACAGTGTACCTAACAAGGCACAGTGTATTTAACAAGGCACAGTGTACCTAAATAGTCACAGTGTACCTAACTAGGCACAGTGTACCTAACTAGGCAGAGTACCTAATAATCACACTGCACTTAATTTGGCACAGTGTACCTAGCTAGGCACAGTGTACCTAACTAGGCACAGTGTACCTAAATTTGCTCAGTGTACCTAAATGGGCTCAGTGTACCTAACTATAACAGTGCAATAACAGTAACAGTAATTTAGTAAATGCAGAAACAAACTAAAGAAGGTAACAAAAAGTAATGTTTATTTTTGTAAGGCATGTTACGTGTACTTGGTAATATCCACTTATTAGGCCATGAAAGTGAAATCACATTATCTGTACATATTTGCAGCTATTTGTTGAAAGGAATTTAGGTAACAGAGTGATGAGCAACTACAGAATCAAACCAATAATTGTGGCAAAGAACCGTTTTCTGTTACACTAAATGAAAATTATTAATATCTAAAACGACAATATATTTAATTACTAAAAGGCATAATAAGTGTAATATACTGAATAGCTTATATGAACTATTAGGTGGATTCCATGTTTTGTAAGGCATGTTACGTGTACTTGGTAGAATCCACTTATTAGGACATGAAAGTAAAACCAAATTGTCTGTGTATATATGTGGATCTAGTTGATGAAAGGGGTAATGGTAAATAGTAAAAAAATTAACGGATACAAAGGTAACAATTAAAACGGATAATAAATGTGCAACTGTTACCAAATTGCGACAGTAACTAGGCACACTTTATCCAACTAGGAAAAAGGTACCTAATTAGACAGAGTGTACCTAACTAGTTACACTTTACAGGACTAGAAACAGTGTACCTAACTAGACACAGTGTATCTGACTATGCACAATGTACCTAACTAGGCACAATGTACCCAACTAGTTACCCTTTACAGAACTAGGAACAGTGTACCTAACTAGACACAGTGTATCTGAATAGGTACAGTGTACCTAACTAGGCACAATGTACCTAACTAGGCACAATGTACCTAACTGGGCACAATATACCTAACTAGGTACCCAAAATTTCACTAATATTCTGAGTCAAGCCAATTTGGCTCATTTTTTGAAGATTTCAAGCCAAAATTAGCATGGTAACATAGGAGTTAATTCATAATTTAAAGCAAATTAGACATATCTGAGTCTTGAACTTTTGAAATCTAATCAAATCCAATTAATTGACTTTAACTGACATACTCTGTAACATGGACAGTGTACCTGACAAGGCACAGTGTACCTAAAAAGGCACAGTGTACCTAACAAGGCACAGTGTACCTAACAAGGCACAGTGTACCTAACAAGGCACAGTATACCTAACAAGGCACAGTGTACCTAACAAGGCACAGTGTACCTAACAAGGCACAGTGTACCTAACAAGGCACAGTGTACCTAACTAGACACAGTGTACCTAAATAGTCACAGTGTACCTAACAAGGAACAGTGTACCTAACAAGGCACAGTGTACCTAACTAGACACAATGTTTCTAACAAGGCAAAGTGCACCTATCTTGGGATAGTGTATCACAGTGGGGTGTAGGTCATGAATAATAAATACCATAATTATTACCAATACTAGAGATGAACCGATACCATATTAGTAACCGATACCAGAACCAATTACAGTTACTTTAAAATTCTAGTAACCGATACCGATACCAATTACTTTTTAAAGTATAATATTCAAGCCAAAGACACCGAAAATATTAGTTCTAGGTAGGTATCTCTAGTTAAATGTATATACCGATAATTTTATAAAGTTTTACATATAATGATGTACCTAGGTATTGACAATATTCATGGGATAGAATTAGGTAGCTATCTAGGTATTTATAATAAGATTATTGCCTAGGTGTTTTCAAGTAAACTACCTATGCAATAATACATCTTGATTTCATAATAATATAATAATGCATTGGTTAACATCAGAAGTGCGCTCCACAGGTGCCACTTGCTCTGTGTAATACCTATTAAATTAATTCGTTAGAACATTTTTGTGTTATTGCAATTAGGTACAGTGTACCAAGTTAGGTACACTGTGTACCTATCAAGGAACAGTGTACCTATCGAAGGAATACAGATTACCTATCAAAATAGTACAGTGTAACTATCGATAAAGTAAAGTGTACCTATCGAAACAGTACAGTGTACCTATTGAAGTAGTGCAGTGTACCTATCAAAGTAGTGCAGTGTACCTATCGAAGTAGTACAGTGTACCTATCGAAGTAGTACAGTGTACCTATCGAAGTAGTGCAGTGTACCTATCAAAGTAGTACAGTGTACCTATCGAAGTAGTGCAGTGTACCTATCGAAGTAGTACAGTGTACCTATCGATGTAGTGCAGTGTACCTATCGAAGTAGGTAGCACAGTTTACTTATCTAAGTAGGTAGCACAGTTTACCTATCTAAGGGTAGCACAGCGTACCTATCAAAGTAGGTAGCACAGCGTACCAATCAATGTAGGTAGCACAGCGTACCTATCAAAGTAGGTAGTACAGTGCACCTATCAAAGTAGGTAGCGCAGTGTACCTATCAAAGTAGGTAGCGCAGTGTACTTATCAAAGTAGGTAGCACAGTGTACCTATCAAAGTAGGTAGCAAAACCAGTGTACCTATCAAAGTAGGTAGCACAGTGTACCTATCAAAGTAGGTAGCACAGTGTACCTATCAAAGTAGGTAGCACAGTGTACCTATCAAAGTAGGTAGCACAGTGTACCTATCAAAGTAGGTAGCCCAGTGTACCTATCAAAGTAGGTAGCTCAGTGTACCTATCAAAGCAGGTAGCATAGTGTACCTATCAAAGCAGATAGCACAATGTACCTATCAAAGCAGGTAGCGCAGTGTACTTATCAAAGTAGGTAGCACAGTGTACCTATCAAAGTAGGTAGCACAGTGTACCTATCAAAGTAGGTAGCACAGTGTACCTATCAAAGTAGGTAGCCCAGTGTACCTATCAAAGTAGGTAGCTCAGTGTACCTATCAAAGTAGGTAGTACAGTGCACCTATCAAAGTAGGTAGCGCAGTGTACCTATCAAAGTAGGTAGCGCAGTGTACTTATCAAAGTAGGTAGCACAGTGTACCTATCAAAGTAGGTAGCAAAACCAGTGTACCTATCAAAGTAGGTAGCACAGTGTACCTATCAAAGTAGGTAGCACAATGTACCTATCAAAGTAGGTAGCACAGTGTACCCATCGAAGTATGTAGCACAGTGTACCCATCGAAGTAGGTAGCACAGTGTACCTATCGAAGTAGGTAGCACAGTGTACCTATCGAAGTAGGTACCACAGTGTACCTATCGAATTAGGTATCATAATGTAACTATCGAAGTAGGTAGCACAGTGTACCTATCGAATTAGGTATCATAATGTAACTATCGAAGTAGGTAGCACAGTGTACCTATCAAAGTAGGTAGCACAGTGTACCTATCAAAGTAGGTAGCACAGTGTACCTATCAAAGTAGGTAGCACAGTGTACCTATCGAAGTAGGTAGCACAGTGTACCTATCGAATTAGGTATCATAATGTAACTATCGAAGTAGGTATCATAATGTAACTATCGAAGTAGGTATCATAATGTAACTATCGAAGTAGGTATCATAATGTAACTATCGAAGTAGGTATCATAATGTAACTATCGAAGTAGGTAGCGCAGTGTACCTATCGAATTAGGTATTTTAATGTAACTATCGAAGTAGGTAGCACAGTGTACCTATCGAAGTAGGTATCATAATGTAACTATCGAAGTAGGTATCATAATGTAACTATCGAAGTAGGTATCATAATGTAACTATCGAAGTAGGTATCATAATGTAACTATCGAAGTAGGTAGCACAGTGTACTTATCGAATTAGGTATCATAATGTGACTATCGAAGTAGGTAGCAAAGTGTACCTATCGAAGTAGGTATCATAATGTAGCTAACTATCGAAGTAGGTATCATAATGTAACTATCGAAGTAGGTATCATAATGTAACTATCGAAGTAGGTATCATAATGAAACTAAAAATGAATTAGAGACTACCTAATTCATATACGATAGTATTATTTAAATCGTATCTTGATTTCTTCCAATCGTAAATCGGATGAACATAGGTATATGCTATTAATGTTTAATTGAAAACTAATACCAATATATATACTACCTAATTTGAAAAAGTAATTGGTATCGGTAATATTTGAACTATTTTTTGGGATCTGATACCAATTACCAAGAGTATCGGTGCATCTCTAACCAATACCAATAGCAATTTGATAATCTGAAGATACAGTTACTCATTTAAAAAGCAAAGATATTCTGACACTTTCAGGTAGTGTAAGTTCCGATTTGTCGGTCGGTTCAATAACTCCGGTCATATAAGATAAAACGGTATAATAATCATAATTTATTAGGTATTAATTGGTATCCATGATACATTCAAGTATCGTGGATTCTAAATACTCTGTTAATATTCCTAGTAAAGCTACAACTCATTTTATACCTATATCTAACTATTTTAATATACCTATACAAGTTTGATAAAGTTCTGCCTGGAATATTGCAACAGAATCACAATATTGCACCATAAATAAAAAAATACGTACGTATAATTACGGTGTATACCTACATTTTATTCATAATTATTTAAAGCTTTATAATTCTTACTTAGGTATAACAATTCAACTAAAATCGTAATTATTGCCACCTATTTAATCATTATTAATTCATTATCACAATATGTCTGTTTAGGTTCAAATTTTTCAATTGCCTCGAGTACAGCTACCTATGTAGGTAAAGCCTGTATGTTTAGGAATCAAATTTATTACCTAGTTACCTTATTGGTTAAATAACTTCATCAATTAATTGAGACAATGAACAGGTCATAAATATTTAATTCTAATACTTACCGGAAAAAATAGACAAATTGGTGTTCAATACGGTCGTGACTGACAGAGCACAACCTGTCCGCTCAAAAAAAGTTTGATGAATGAGACAATATGGCAGGGTTGCCGAAGGTATTTTCCTGATAGTACCAGATTACACACTGAAAAAGTACCAGATTGGACACAAAAGTACCAAAAACCTTAAATTTCCATGAAATCTAACGTTTTTTTCACTGTATGTTCGTAAAAATTGATAATATTCTTGAAAAATGAGATAATTAAGAAGAGGAAATAGTACTAATCTAGTACTATTTAGAAATACAAGAGAGCAAAAGTACCAAATCTGAAACAATAGTACCAGGTTCGGTAAGCCTGCAATGAGGGTGTGTGCAAGGTTCATAGACTATAACAGGTTAAACGAATAGAAATTATACGAAATGTTACTAAGAGCTGCGTCTACAAATTCTTTAGAGGAAAACCTATTCTTTAGATTAAAACCTATGTACGTTACAATAATTGACATTTTATATTGTATATTTCTTATTTTATTATTGCACTATTATTTTTGATCTTATTTTAGCCTTTTAGCTACAGTAATTAAAGCGGAAGAAATGTTGACCAGTGCCCATTAATCAACGGTCAAGGACAACGACGTTAATAGCAGTTAGCTTTTGGTTCTTTTTGCAGTGATAATAACCATTTTATTTAAATATTTTTATACTATTCGATAGATTATAAAATTGTAAAGAATTCTATTCTGACTCACGCGCGAGTTCAGTCTACCGTTTAAGAGATATTCAAGAAGGAAGACAGAAAATGTTGTTTTCTCAATGTCAATTTTTTCCCTATTCGTTTAACCTGTTATAGTCTATGAACCTTGGGCGTGTGTCCCACCCCAAAACTGCATAAATTACCTCTAAAATATTAAAACAGCCTTGGTTTTATATGCTTTAGGTTTATGTGTTAAGAAGTGACACACGTTAGGTAATTAATTACTAACTACCTAGGTAGTCAGTTACTACCTAGGTTGTGACTAAAATTAATAGACAGCTACAGTAATTTAGGTTGCCATCGATGGGTAACTACATAGGTAAGTAGTGTAAAAATCACATGGTCGGACGATTACATACGTCTTGTTTCATTCAAAATGATAGTGTACGCGCATTTTTTCATTCACTTAAATTCTGATGATTGAAATGTAAGCTTAAAGGAATGTCGATACATGATAAAATATTTTGTTTCTTCCTCTTAGTATAAATTTTTGACGTTTTAATTATATACAAAATATATACCGAAAAATCGATATTTCGGGCAAAAATCGAAATGTTTTCAAAACTTCAGACGCATGTTAAATTGGTAATTTATGATAAATAATTTTAAGGACATTTATTATGTAACTAAAAGTCTTATAATTATAGTGAAGTATTTTTTTCATACTGTCCCTTGGTAATGGGACACTTAGAATGGTCTCTGTGTAGGTAGGTATATTGATATCCCAGGATATCAATATTTAGCTTTTGTTTGAAAATTTGTTTTATCAGACTCTACGGTATTAACTTTACTTAATAGAAGACCGTTTCAACTTTAATAACAAAGTAGACCATCACTTCTTCATTTTTTCTGGTGACACAAATTTATCTAAGCCTCCATTTTATTTGGCTCAATTGTCTTGGGCGCAACTGCCGATACTCCGGGATAAAATATAAACAATATTAGTGGAACTTAATGCAATAAAACGCCTTATCGACACACTATCGAAATTTTTAAATTATACTTGAAATAGCACATCACATTTTAGGCGATATCCCTCATTGATATCCCTTATTACTTTCGCAAATTTGCGTAAGGTCATATTTTACCCGTCATTCATATATTTATTTATCATCTTGTTTTTCGCGTAACTAAAATAGTGTTTAACCATATTGCCTGAAATTTAGTGAAACGATTGGTCTATCTCCAATAACCTTCTGGTAAAATTTTGGGCGCGACCCGGTCAAAGGTCAAGGTCATGGTCATGTATAACTCAAAAGTATTGAACCATATTGCATGAAACTTGGTGGGACGATTGGTCAACATACAGGAATAATTTTGTTAGATTTCAGGAGTGATCGAATTAAAGGTCAACGATCAAGGTCAAGGCCTTTATAGCTCAAAAATTATTGAAATTTGATGGGACGATTGGTCAATGTCCAGAATCAATCTGGTAGAATTTTGGAAGCGATATGGTCAAAGGTCAAGGTCATTTATAATTCAAAAAGTATTGAACCACATTGAAAGAAACTTAGTAGGACGATTGATTATTATCCAGTTACCAGTTTATTAGATTTTGGGAGGGAACGGGCCAAAGCAGCGGCGAAGGTATTTCCTCTACCGAGTGCACGTAATCTAGTTGATAAAGCAATCGAATTTCTTCACTTTTATTTTATTTTTTATTAAGACAGATAATCTTAGAAAGACTCTCACAAATTTGAATGCCAACCTGACCCTATTACGTAAGGAGGAGCCTTCTACGTCATACGCTGCAGTTAGTTATCAAGGCGGGAGGAGGGGGGTTGGTCTTGGACGAACCTTCACGAATTTCAGAAAGGGAAGTAAGTGAATATGATTATTCATTTTACGTTTATTTAGACATGTAACAGCGGTTTTACTTTATATTTTTCATGAAACGAGGCAAATGGTAAATTGCATAATGTTCAGCAATGTGTTGGCATCCTTTCTACGCTCTTCATATCTTCTCTTCTTATCCATGAAAAATTCTTACCTTTTTATTCTTTTATTCACCAAATATCTCATATATGAGACCTATGAAGAGAAGCGCACTTTTATGTAAAAACTCCCTAGCAATCGATATTTGAAAACTGCATCTCTTTGTATCTTATAGTTTTTGAGATATTAATTTTTTATGAACCCCACTTTTGGGGGGTGGGAAGTCGCACAATTTTTTTTCTAATAGAAAGTTGGTGCATAAGACATGATATAAACATGTGAGAAGTTTCAAAATTGTATCTTTACTAATAAAAAAAACGGGTTGAAAACCGTGACTGTCCACTTAAAATCATAAGTTTTTTCAAAACACAATATTTCAAAGACTATAATTAAAGTTTGGTCACTTTGTTTGCAACATGATGATTATTTTAGTTTTTATAAGTAAATAAACATCAGTTGGAAGGTGATGTGGTCGGTCACAGGAACAGTGCGACTCGATTATCACATAATTATATGGTGCTAGTTTTTATTGTTATTATGTAATTGTACTCTGAGTAAAATAAATATTGTTAAGGCAAGACATAACATCATCAACTAGGTTACTGGCAATCGTAAGAGTGCATACTATCGCTCCTAAATTCTAATAAACTGGTAACTGGATAATAAAATCGTCCTACCAAGTTTCATGCAATATGGTTCAGTACTCTTTGAGTTGTAAATGACCTTGACCTTTGACCGGATCACTCCAAAAATTCCACCAGATGGTTTCTGGATATTGACCATTCGTCCCATCAAATTTCAGACAATTTGTTTGAATGCTTTTTGAGTTATTGAATTATAAATGGTATTGACCTTGATCTTTCATCTTTAATCCGATCACTCCTAAAATCTAAAAAAAAGGTTCCTGTATATTGACCAGTCATCCCACCAAGTTTCATGCAATGTGGTATAATACTTTTTGAGTTATAAATGACCATGACCATGACCTTTGACCGGGTCACTCCCAAAATTCTACCAGAGGGTCACTGGACATTGACCAATCGTTTCACTAAATTTCAGGCAATTTGGTTGATAAAATAAAGTCTTTTTCAGTTACGCGAATAACAAGATGATAAATAAATGAATGCCGGGTAAAATATGATCTTACGCAAATTTGCGAAGGTAATCAAAACATATGGATGTAAATAGTTTCAAAAACTTTTCTTATGATCATAATAGATTCTTCAAACAAGTAATCGAAGAATCGATTTGATATTTAATAGGAAATTGAAACGTTGGACAGATGTCCGAAATAAACGATTTATCTTAATTTTGAATCGAATTATCGGACAAACCTTTATGAAACTAGCATGCCTAATTTTTTAAAATGGTTTGTTCCACAATATCATCATGGCAGCACCCATTCCTTTTTGGTAGAGCGACATGAATCGTATAGGTAATCTGTAATATCTTTTGGCATATATGGTGGTTTTATTTCTGCTAGATTCAAATAATGACAAAATCTAATTTTTTTCACTGTCAGTCCAATTATTTTATAAATACTCAAAGGATAGCTTCAAAATTACATCAAATTGTTAAGAACCTATCACCCGGCCTCGTATGACGTAAAACTTCTTTACATATTGGTATTTGAACTCATTTGTCCGACAAATCGGTCTGTCCGACGATTCGATACTTACTCTATAAGAATTTAAGTTATTTCCTTTAGTATAGATATACCTACCAACATTATGTGTTATTGCTAGTTAGTTATTACCTATACTTTCCAAATTACGTTACCAAATCTACTCAGCATACATTAAACAACAAACTATCGATGAAAAAATATATATTTAATTATGAAATCGAATGAGTGATTGCATTGTAACAACTAATATTTGAAATACATATAACTATAAAAATGAGAGAAAGATTTACATGAGTTATTTATTGAGTATACCTACTTTTCATTATAATTTCTATTTTAATTAACTTTAATCGATTATAAATTACCAAAAAGAAAATTGTACAGGTTTGACTGCTTTACTGCCACTTTACTGTAAAAAAAAATCAGTAATATTTGAACTATAATCAAATATAAATAACAAAATAAGATAAAATTGTACAGTAGATAATGTAACAATAATAAATGAGTATTAACAAAAATAAATTATTTTTGCAGCTCATTTAAATGATAGACGATGCTTTATAAAATGACAAGAAGAAACTTCACTCAGAGACGGGATAAGTGTAATCTAATGGATAACTCTCATGACCTAATAGATGTACTATTACTTCTATTGTATGTTACGTGTACTCGAAAGGATCCACTTAATAGGCTAATAAGGTACAAAAGTTGATTTCTGAATATAAAAATACTGTTATAAGAGAAGATAATAGTATGAGAATATGAAAGTAATAGTGCAAAACGATGACAAAGAAGTGCACGTGATTCTTAAGTACAAGTTAGGTCGTTTTCTAGAAACCGGTTGTTTTGTCACTATACAGTAAACACATTAAAATGATGATTTATAGTAGATAACAAATAACAATAGAGCACGATGGCAAATTGTTTTTGCAGCTCATTTAAATGATAGACTATCTTATATAAAATGAAAAGAAGAAATTTGACTCAGAGGCGGGATAAGTGTAATCTGATGGATAACTTATATTGCCTAATAGATGTACTATTGCTTCTATTGTATGTTACGTGTACTCGATAGGATCCACTTAATAGGCTGATAAAGTAGAAGAAGTTTATATCTCTGAATATAAAAAACAGCTATTAAAAAGGATAATAGTATGAATATATGCAGAGTTGGGCAGTATTTAAATACAATGTATTTAAATACAGTATTTAAATACTTTTGAGAAGTAAAAAAAGGAATTTATAAATACTTCTGCCATTATGTATTTAAATACATTGTATTTAAATTTTTTTGATGTATTTAAATGTTTGATTTCTATAATTTGTTGATAAATTAATAGTTATCAAGTAAAGCCCAAGTGAAGTATGAAAATAATTAGAAAATAAACAATAATTTTCAATTGAAACAAACTTGATATAACAGTTCCAAACGTTTACTGTAACTATCGACAATTTGTTGATGAGATCTGATTAGCTATAAGCTAAGCATGTTCATTGTGCCCCTTTTGAAGTTCTGCCTGTGATTCAGTTTTTATCTTTCCTCCATAGCTATCATTGGTTTTCATCCTTCACCTTTTTCATATACTAGTGCTTGATTATCATCAAATGTTAATATAGTTTAAATAAGATTATAATCATACATATGTGTGATATTATTTAACGTAAAATTACGGTTAATGTGCACTTTAACTTAGACACTTTACGGTCTAAAGTCTAAACTAAAGTGCATCTCGTTATTCTTCTATTGAATGATAGCAATGAAATCAAAAAATGTACTATCATACATACTTATCTATTTCTTTGTTATATAAATAAAAATGTTCATCCTATATTACCTTCACAAAAAATTAAATGAGAAGATATAAAGAAACAGAAAGAATATAAATAATTTACCAAATCATGCTATCTGAAAAGTCAGTAACCATCTTAATTAGTAAATGTGTAGAATTATCATTATTTATTATTTGATTTAACAACAAAAGGCGTATTAAACGATTTTGAAAAATATTCAGTATGATATGCACTTTGTATTCATTTAGGTATAACACTTATTTGCGTAAGCGAATTCATAAATCAAAATGTTACCTTTTCGTGTTATTCATCTTAAAATGCTGACTATTTTGGGAAAAGTCTCAAGCTTAAAAAAGGCTGAACGTCCTAACTTTTTCTTTCAGTCAACCTTTTTATATGATAAAATACTGTATTTTATGAAGTATTCAAAAAGTATTTGAAATGGATTTAAATAATTTTCCAAGTAGCTATTTAGTATTTAGTATTTCAATACTTTTTTCGCGAGTATTTATGCCCACCTCTGAGTATAAGAAAATAATAGTGCAAAAACTGTGATAAAGAAGTGCACGTGAACCATCTGATTCGTGGTTTTCTATTCTCGAGAATTAGGTGGGCTTAACGAATTAAATAATCAAAGTTACGGTTCATTTTGCCTTGAAAGAAGAGAAAAAGATTTTTCCGAACAGCCAAACAAAAATATCTGAAATTCATTCAGGTCAAACAATGGTAGTTAGATTCATTGTTTTTAGATGTTGGTCTAACCCGAGCGCGGGCGTCAGTTATAGAGTAATATAAGTATGTGTAATATGTCGAGGTTATGGTGGTACGATCAATGACCCTCGGGAGCAGCCAATCAACTCTTGTTGGATTTGGAGGAGTACCAGTCCAAGAGTCTAGTCAAAAAGAATTGGATAAAATCGTGCTTTTTCCTTATTGTGAAGTTTGTTGGCGAGAGCTGATCAGGTTGAGAGTTCGTCCATTATCTGCATCTCGTAAGGAAACTGGAGTGTGGCTATATGCAGTTCGTATACAACCAGTGGGAACACAGTTAGTTACAGAGGTCTTGAGGGTAGCCATTGCTCTTAGCATTGCTTCCAAATTTTGCGAAGCACGTACTTATCGCTTCAGTAATGGGATGGACATCATAGGCCTGATTAGTCTGTCTTATAGGTATAGTTCTGTACCTTAACCAAGATATACAGTAATGAATGATTTCATAAAACGAGGTTAGTAAAGAGCGGGAATTCTTCCAGTGCTGGAGTCTCTCAGGTTTGACAGAGGTGATTGTGAACGCCCATATCACTTTATTCCCTAACAGGCATTAGAATTTTTTGAATTGGGATGTAAATGTATCGACAAATTTGCCGAAACATATCTCAATGATTCTGCGGTTGAGGCTGAATCAGTTGCCGGCCGGAACAGCGAAGATTCATTAGCGACAGAATAACTGTAACCTTGTCGATCATTAGATTTTTGAGGCAATTTTTGTATTGACCACAACAGCGTACGGTAGTACGACCTCCTTAATCTCCGGGTGCAAAGTTAGATGCCTTGCTGAGTCAACAAGAGATCCAACGGAGTCTGCCTGGTTCCAATGACAATCGGTTCTCCCTATCCAGAGAGGGAATGTCTTCAGCATCCTCTCGGCCGCGAAGGAGAATATTTAGGCCGTTGGGTCCACCCCTTACCTACTCTCTCCAACCAACTCTAATGGAATTTTCTCTCTCTTTTGTGAGAATTTAATTCTTCTTGATTTTGAATGGATCATACTGTCTTTTTAAACATTAAAAGTGAAATGATGAGTTATTGAAAGTTAATTGTGTGGTCTCTCAGTCACTATTGAGATGGTCGACTTCAGACACTATTGAGAACCAGACTTGAATAACTATTGAGAACCAGACTTGAATAACTGCTATCTCATGTATTTTCAGTTATTCTATTTACTTAGTGTTTGTGATCTTTTTATTTCTTCAATTTACCCATTTTTCCGATATCCTAGTTTATTCCTTCATATATTTTAGTGTTTCTAATTTTCCAATTTCATTTCAAGTTTTATTGATAGCTACTTCTTATGTAAACTTCTTTTTTAAATAAATAGCTCTAAAGTATTCATGATTTTTATTTCACCTCCTAATTACTTTTGAAATAAATATTTTCTTCAAAGAAATAGCTAAAAAAGATGGCTCGCCGACCAACAACAGGTCTCTAATTTAGAATGAAAAAATATTTTGAGTGAAGTTTAAATTTTTTAACCATTACAGTTTAAATTTTAGAGTACATGTTAGGCTGCTAAACCATAGACCTGTTATTATGCCACTTTACTGTAAAAATCATCAATAAGATTTAAGGGCACCGTTCCCAGATTTTGAAAAGTTTTCTATTATTGAAGCTACGGTTGTGAAACTTTGTACACATATATAAAATGAATTCTAAGATGTTTTTGTTTCATGACATTTTTTCGATTCGACCGATAGAAAACGAGTTATTCGAATTTCGAACAAATTTCGAACAGTGTGTAAATTAATAAATGGATACTACGATTTTGTAGCTATGACATTATGGTTTTTTGCATTCGATTCTCCACAAGATTTTCTACAAACTGTGGGAGGGGTTTTTTTGATTCTTCGAATTGGTTTTCGAATTATTGAAATTTTTAGTGAAAAAATTTTTTGAAATATAATATAAATTTCAAAATTCAATATTTTGAAAAATATTCCGAAAATCAAATAAAACTCTTCCAGAGTTTGTAGAGAATTGCGGGGAAAATCGAATGCAAAGAATTGCAATGCCGTAGCTTCAAATTGTAAAAGCCTTAGGCTTTTGAATTACAAGATTTTTAGATCTCTGAATAAATAGAAAATCCCATTCAAAGTTTGATAATCTGACACGCTGTATACGGCTCCTGTGAAGGTTCGCGGGTAACTGATGGGCATACCTTAGTGTGGATCTGATTAGTGGCACGTTAGATACCAGATATAGCGAGATGATTAATTCTTACGAATTATAATTGGCTGAGAGTTGGTTTTTAGAGTACATATTGACTCCCTACCCCACGGTCCCCTTTTCCCTTTCTCCCTCTCCCCAGGGAGTTATAGTAATCATGAGAACTCTGATATTTTGCACACACTATTAGAAGGTTAAAAAGCAACTATATACACAATAAAATTTTTTCTTTAATTGTGCCATTTTTCCCGGGAACGGTCCCCTTAGACTTTAATCGATTATAAATGACCAAAAAGAAAATTGCACAGGTTTAACTGCTTTACTGTAGACCTGTTATTATGCCAATTTACTGTAAAAGAAACATCAGTAATATTTGAACTATAATCAAATATAAATAACAAAAGAAGATAAAATTTTACAGTAGATAATGTAACAATAATAAATGAGTATTAACAATAATAAATTATTTTTGCAGCTCATTTAAATGATAGACGATGCTTTATAAAATGACAAGAAGAAACTTCACTCAGAGACGGGATAAGTGTAATCTAATGGATAACTCTCATGACCTAATAGATGTACTATTACTTGTATTGTATGTTACGTGTACTCGAAAGGATCCACTTAATAGGCTAATAAGGTACAAAAGTTGATCTCTGAATATAAAAATACTGTTATAAGAGAAGATAATAGTATGAGAATATGAAAGTAATAGTGCAAAACGATGACAAAGAAGTGCAAGTGATTCTTAAGTACAAGTTAGGTCGTTTTCTAGAAACCAGTTGTTTTGTCACTATACAGTAAACACATTAAAATGATATTTTATAGTAGATAACAAATAACAATAGAGCACGATGGCAAATTGTTTTTGCAGCTTATTTAAATGATAGACTATGTTATATAAAATGAAAAGAAGAAATTTGACTCAGAGGTGGGATAAGTGTAATCTGATGGATAACTTATATTGCCTAATAGATGTACTATTGCTTCTATTGTATGTTACGTGTACTCGATAGGATCCACTTAATAGGCTGATAAAGTAGAAGAAGTTTATATCTCTGAATATAAAAAAACAGCTATTTAAAAGGATAATAGTATGAGTATATGAAAGTAATATTGCAAAAACCGTGATAAAGAAGTGCACGTGAATCTTCTGATTCGTGGTTTTCTATTCTCGAGAATGACTGAACCGAGCGCGGGCGTCAGTTCTAGTAATATGGGTAGGTGTATTGTGTAATGTGTTTAGATCAGGGTGGTACGATCAACGACCCTTGTGAGAAGCCAATCATCTCTTGAATTTGGAGGAGTACCAGCCCATGAGTCTAGTCAAAAAGAATGGATCACTATGCTTCCGTACAGGAATGTTTTTTTTTATTTGAGATGTATATGTATCGACACATTCGACGAAACACATCTCGGTGATGCCGCTGTTGAGGCTTGAGTTAGTGCATGGGCAGCGGAGAATCGATACTCTTATTACATTTTTGAGCCAATCTCTATAGTGACCAAATGAGCGTATGGTAACTAGAACCTCTTCAATCACCGGGTACAAAGTTAGACGCCTTGTTGAGTCTACAAGATATCCAACGTAGTCTGCCTGATCCCAACAGCAATCAGCTCTCACTATCCAGAGAGGGAATGTCTTCAGTCCTCATCATCTCGGCCACGGAGGAAAGAAGTTTTTCAGCCGTCGGGTCCACACCTTCCCAATTCTCTCCAACCAACCCTGATGCAATTTTGTTTTATGTAAAGATTAGATTTTATTCTTCTTGATTTTTTATTTAAAAATATTGAATTTTCAAACATAAAAGTCAATGAGTTTACTGAAAGTTACTCCTGCGGCTTCTCAGTATCGTCGACTTCAGACGCTTTTGAGATGCCAGACTTAAATATTTGTTGAGATACCGATCTTTAGTCACTGTTGAAATACCTGACTGAAGTCACTGAATATATTCTAGACTTCAGTCACTGTCGTTATAGATAACTTCAGTCATTGTTGATAAGCCCGACTTTGGTCACTGTTGGAATATTAAACTTAACAGAGTGACTGCTGGATGCAAGGCCTATTTGATTAGAATCATTAAATACTGGACTTCAGTCACTGTTGTTACAGACAACTTCAGTCACTGTTGTTACTGACAACTTCAGTCACTGTTGATGTACCCGAATTTGGTCACTGTTGGAAAACCCAACCAATCAGAATGACGGCTATGATGCCTGACCAATTATCATCTGGTTTCACTTTAATTCTCTGGTATCTCATGTATTCTCTGACATTCTATTTAATTCGTGTTTGTGATCCTCATTAATTCATTAGTTTCCTTTTTTCCGATATTCTGGTTTATCCGCTTGTATATTACAGTGTTTGTAAATAAATCATTTCACTTCAAGTTATAAAGATAGCTATTTCTTATGTTAATTTATTTTTAATTATTAGTTCTAAGATAATCATGATTTCTATTTCACCTCCTAACAACTTTTGAAAGAAATATTTAATTTTCGTCAAAGAAATAGCTGAAGTATATGGCTCACTGAACAATAACCGATCACTAATATAGAATGAAAAAAAAAAATTGAGTTGAAGACAGTGTAAATTTTAAAGTTTAGGTTAGGCTGCTTTACTGTAGAACTGTTGTTTTGCCACTATACCGTAAAAAATTTAACAAGATAAAACGATAATTGATTATAAATGACACTAGAGATTAGTATGGTAACCAAGTGAAGGCAACAAATTAAAAGTTATATTGTTAATCGGTATGGATAAATAACAAGAGAGTAAAAACACTGGAAGTGTGTGAACTATAATAGAGTAAAACATTACAGAGTATTGTCTTAGTAAAAATATAATTAATTTTCATGTAAAAGAGGTCTTTATCGTAATTCTGAAGATGACCAACTCATTATGGTATCACAGCTATGTATTATTTGCCATGTGAATGATTAATATATATATTCAATGTCATCAAATGAATTTAGGAGTCATAGGCATTATAAGTGGAATATATTTATAGCAAATATGACCGATTCGGTGGACTCAAATTTTAACAGTACGACATGTTAGCTGCACTCGCTAAAGTCAACTTATTAGGCGAAAAAATGAGAAAAAATTATCTGTATATATTGGGTCCAGGTAACGGTAACCTAAAATCCATTACTGACAGCGAGTCCAGTTATTGTCCCTTGTGTCTGTTAAGTGGCTTCCACCTAACGACCAGTCCACTTAAACGGTAATCTATATAAATATATATATGAGTATAGCCAAAACACGCCCATTGCCTAATGCCCATATGCTACAATGACTATTCGTACATTGCCTATTTTCTATTCATTTTATGTTAAATTTAACTTTAACAGGTGTTTATTATATTAAATACAAAACGGGAATGAAATCTTTATTGCTGAGCTGTTTGCTGAGCCCCAAGCAGGCATCCTGTCCCATCATCTATTTCTGAAGGTGGCCGATGGCTACTACGTAAGGCTTGAAGAGGCTGTAAAGAATAGCAAGATTAATAATGTATAATGTCATAAATACTTGAAGTCAAAGTCCACCAAAATTCAATTATCTACATAGTCCCATTATTATTGTTATTGTTCATGTCCAGGGTTACCTCTTCAGGCTCACGGGTCTGTGGCCTGGGCCCATCTACATTCTTATCAACCTCAACGACTATGGCAGAAGAATTTGGTGATGGAGTAATCTCAACATCATTTGTCACAGAATGGGTTGGTGATGGAGTTTTGTCAATTTCCATAGTCGCATTATTATTATTCATGTCCAGGGTTACCTCTTCAGGCTCACGGGTCTGTGGCCTGGGCCCATCTAAAGTCGCTGGCTTGGGTTGCCTACGAACTTTAGGAGCGCGTTTGAGGTGTTGGGACAGCATCCAAGCGTACAGCCTCAATTGAACCTTCGTCAGAGAAGTGACATCCATCTCTGACAAAGAGCCTGTCCATCCTGAAGAATTTGTCCCAAAAGTCAATAAACTTGATACCTATCTTCCTACAAAGGTCTCCAAGTCTCCTGTTAGACTCCCTACAGTCGTTGTATGCTCTACCTCCGAAGTACATGCGAGGGATGATCCCTACAACTACACACCTGCCGGCCTTAGGCCGTGCTACCTTCAGGAGGTAGCTGTAGTCCCTCATCAGTGCATTTACATCACACGGTGCCATATCCTTCCGGAAGAAGTCGTTTCCTCCTATGGATAGAACGAGGGTATTCTTGGAGTCTGGGTTCAACTTTTTAACCTCGTCGATGATTCTCCTAACCCCAGCACCGTATTAAGCACTACATGCATAATTGGAGCCTAAACCCATACCTAGTCCTATGAAAAATTTTGATGTAGAGTTCCCAACTTGGGAGTCACCCATCAATAAATTGCAGGGCTCCACCACCTGTCGGCTTCTACCTTCCCTACCCCTTCTTCTCCTCCTACGTCGGGACGAAGATTTCTCCTTTGTGGGAACCGCATTGCTAGTGGGCAATTCCTTAGAGATAATTTGGGGTCTCTGCTCTCTAATTGCAGAGACTAGTGTGACACTCATCCCCTTAGGACCAGTGACTACCTGACGGAACATGTCATCAATGTAGTCCTCAGGCCCTCGGGGGGAGTCAACAATACAGTCCAAATCTAGTTCATCCAAAACTGGCTCAACTGGGGTCACATGGGTTCTCTCCTCGACCCGAGACTTAATCCAATCTACATCCTTCACCAGTTGGCCCTTTAGGACATTAAACTCTTGGCGGAGTCTCCCGGGGGACTCTTGCACTCGGGGCTGAATGTCACCCCCCTTCGAGTTCTGAAAGCTTGGAGGAAAAATCCCCCAGCTTCTTGTCTATCCTTTCACTAATCTTCTTTATCTCTGCCTGGAGGGCAACATTCTGCTTCCTACACTCTCTATCTGTGTGATTCCTAAGCTCACAAAACGAACAGATGGTATGCCTGGTCAAGTTTGCGGAGCAACCCTCCTCCGAATCAATGACCCACCTCTTCATCCTACACTGGGAACACCAAAATTTCTGTTTCTCCGGACCATTTTTTTGTCGGGTGCCAAGAGTTTCTGGTCCCAGCAGTAAAGTATCCACTGCTCCATCCTTAAGGTAGGACATTGTCGCTAGAGAAAACTAAAATAACGGAACTCCAATTAATTAAATAAACAGCCAGTTAGAATAACTGAATTAACCAATTACCAGTCAAACCAATTAGCTGCTCAAAATAATCAACTACTTATATATCTAATAACGACCCAGTGATATACCGTCCTATAACCAAGTATAACTGATATATATATATACCAGATATACTCAATCAAACACAATATAAAACTTATCTACAAATAACCCAACACTAATAATGAATTAACAACAGCTAATTAAATAAACAGCCAGTCAGAGTAACTGAATTAACGGATTAACCAGCCTAAACCAATTAGCTGCTCAAAATAATCAACTAGCTATATATCTAATAACAACCCAGTGATATACCGTCCTATAACCAAGTATAACCGATATATAAATACCAGATGTACTCAATCAAACACAATATAAAACTAATCTACAAATAACCCAAACAATAATAACAAAATAATAGCCCTTTAAACTAATAATACTCCTAACCGTTATCTACTTACTAAATAATTAACAACCTAACCTAACAGTGGTGAGATTACCCTTATAACCGATAAGACAAAAACTGTTACACCTTAGGAATGTACTCAGAACTTTTGTTCGCTACTGTACCTCGACAGCTGACTGTCTGGTTTGCGGTAGACAAAACAATCTCACTCACTGCTCTGCCTATGACCCAAATTCCTACACCTCTAACACCTAATGGTGACTAATACCTACACCTAATAATACCTAATAACAACTACCTATGATTATACCTACAATTTCTATACCTCTACGCCTAGTACCTACACCTAAGGTGACTATACCTACACCTAATACATAAAAAAACATACACAAGACATATACTACAATTGACAGTACAACGAGCACAATATAAATTGAAAAGCCTTAAATATATGGCCCCAAATATTCAAGTGGAGACAGTTTTAATACCTTAGCGAGAACCAACGATGCTAATTGATCCCAGAACAGGGGAAATAACTTAAATAACAACTTCGAAAACAATATCAGCGATAAGGAGAACTAGTCTTATGTCGTCCCAATACAGGGGAAATAAACTAGTCTTAAGCGGAAAGTCAAAATTTTAGAGGACAGTGAAACTATAAGAGACTAAGAGATCTATAAGAGATCTAATTACCTCTTACTATTTCAAATACCGAAAGAGAGAATACACATCACAAAAGTCCGTAATTCTGCTCAAAGCCAGATAATGAGATCTAATTGCCAACGCCCTACTTCTAGTCAAAGAAATAATGCAATAGCAATATTACATCGGTCTGCACAATGCAAGTAACAACGAGGTTTCACTGTAGCAAAAGCTGTACACACACACTAAACACAAGGAGAGAGCGTCTAGTCTGACACCTCACAACCGTATACGACGAACACCAATCAATGTATGAGAGAGAGTCACAAGGAAACGGGATGACACAAAAGGCGCCTTTCGCCCATCCGAGGGTGATCCCAGTGCAGCAAGTGCACACTTTTGACTCTCCCTCAATCCCCTCATCCCATGCATCAAATCTAGAACTTGTTGCACAGGCTTCACCACCATAGGAGTCAGGGTTATAGACTCTATGATGGATCACTCAATCCCCACCTGACCCCTAAGAAACACACCATCTCTGAGAGATGTGCTCCTATTCGGGGGATCAGGATTTACTAGATTAGTTCAGCCAAACCTCCACCACACACGCAAGCGTGCATGTGGAGGCTGTAAGACCTTAACCTCTCTAGCCACGGGAAGGCTCTGGGATTGCTCTCAACTTAAAAGAAAGGAATTATATTAACCTACGAATAATCCTATCTACGTTCCTCTTGAAGGACTCGACAGAGGTGCATTCACCGCCTCACTGGGAAGGGCATTCCATACACTGCATACCTTCACTGTCATCAAGTCACGGAACTTGTCGGTGCGGAATCTTGGCACTTCTAATTTGTAACCATGATTTCGGGTGGGGTTCAGGTTGAACGAGAAGATCGATGTCGGGTCAAGGTTGCTATGACCCCGAATGATCTTGTAGGTCTCAATCAACTGACCACTGAGACGTCGTTGCTCAAGAGTTAGGAGGTCCAGGTCAATCAGCCGCCTCTCATATCCCTTGTTCCTGATCTCAGGCACTAACTTGGTCGCTCGGGCTTGAATCCTCTCCAAGCGCTCCACGTCGCACCTATATGTGAACTGCACTACATACTCCAAATGCGGTCGAACCAACGTCTTGTAGAGGGTCATCACCGTCTGTCTATTTCGGTGGATAAAGACCCTCTTAATGTAGCCCAGTATCTTTTGAGCTTTCCTCTCTGCAGCAATACATTGGGCTCCAAACTTAAACTCAGAGGTCAAAAGGACCCCTAAATCGAGCTCCTGCTGAGTTGGAGAGACAAGTGATCCTAGGAGACTGTAGTCGGCGCGGGGATTTTGCACCCCAACATGTAGTACTTTACATTTTCCTACGTTGAAGGGCATCTGCCACCGCTCCGACCACTCTCCGATCTTCGTCAAGTCTCCTCAGCTCTTCCACTGCATTAGTACACGTTGCTGTCACAAGTACGCACATCTCGCATTCCAAAGTTGCCTCTGAAGATGACCTGAAACAAAGGTATTAGATAAATTATTGTACATTTAAAGGTATAAACAACTAAGCTAGATTGAAAATAATGTTTTTCATTAATAGTTATACTGTTACATAGCTACACAATTTTCATGTATTGTCTTGCCTCTATCTGATGAGACCTTAACGCCATAGACCACACTTCAAATTCGGATGAGATGAGCAGCGATATTCATACAAACCATTTCATTCCAGGACAAAACTTCCTAGTAGATAATATAACTAATTAACTCAGTCTCACACACGATACACTCACTCTAAGCATGCTATATGAAAATTTTTATGGGAATATTTCTCTTTCTTTCAGAGTTACATATACATATTGTCAAAGAACACCAAATAAAATGTAGCCAACCAATAAACATAACTAGCAGCCCAGACAATCCCAAACTAAATATTAAATTAACTTATGAATAAATTAACTAGCATTAAGGTAGAAAGGTAACTAACTTCCCCTCATACATCTATTCGCCTAACCCGAGATCTAAATGAGCAATTCCTGATGTCTGTGGTCGGAAAAGTCAAAGCACCAGACAAAACGAGTTGATCCATTACTGTACCTCCAAAGATATATGCACAGTAATCATCTGTATCATGAGAAGCACAGCATATTTTACTTCCACATGGTTTAGAGAGTCCATTACTTTTCAAATTAAACTGGTACTTGTATTGACAATGCATTGACAACAAAATAATCATTTACTTTGAGGCAATGACAATTTAACCCCCAAAGTGTTATTTTCACTGAACACAGATCCTATTTTGAACAGATAAACATCGCTAGACAGGTACTCTCCTACTATACAAGGTTCCACTTCTCGAACTAATGCTCCGCGCCAGAACTTATAATAAATCAAACCTCCCTACATTTCCTTTGCCCCAAATGGTTTAAAAACAAGACTTCATTTCCTGTAAGGAAACACATCCAATATATTACTTTCTATATATTTGGAATAAAAAGTACCTTCCATACAACCATCACGAACATTCATATTCTGCAATGTAATTTATAATTGATATAAAGAGTTATTGAATAGATTGAACAACTATCATATTGAGCTTTCCAATGGACCATGGTATTCCATCATAAAGTTACCAATATGAGAAACATCTTGTGGTACTCAAATGCCATTGCTTTTGGTAAGGCAGAATCAAGACGAAGATGGCTACATCCTCCTAGTCTGCCACTAATACGAACATGACAAGCAGCCAATTGCTTCAATAAACAAGAGTATTTAATTTAACCTATTAGAATTAGATCGATAAACTCAGTTGCAAAATTATTATCCATTAAAACAAAGTGAAAATACAGAAAAACCTCGTAGTAGACTTAACTTAAGTTCCAAGTTTGTTTGGTTTAGTAAGAAACTCACTTTATTAGTTTCCTACTAGAGTTTTCTCTAAAAGTGAAGCGTTGACTTTAATATTTCGATAGCTCTATATGTTTAATGATAACTTAAATGCCAAATTAATGGTGACTAACATACCAACTTTGAAGGGGAAACACATTTCGAAACAGTGTGAATATTTGTGTCAATTAAAATATTCTTATCCAATTAATTCATCATTTTATGAAATTACAATAGTCTTCACTTTATCTAGTTCTGTAACTTTACACACCAATTTTTTTAGCACAAACTCTACCATTAAATCTGGAATAGATTTTGCCTCAGTTTTATCCTAAAAATAGCATAAATAAATATAATACATAATTCAAATTAAAGATGTATCTTTAAAACAGTATTGTAATTATTACTCATTGTAATATTTACACTGGAATAACTACCAGGGGACAAAAAATGTGTTTTGTCTAATGCGAGGTTTTTTCCAGTAAGAGGCTGGTCTAATACGAAATTTTGCTGTACTTCCAATCTTTATATTTAATAAATGTCGTGGCAAAGAATTTTTTAAAATTGTACTACTTTAGTATTTTCATTCAATTTCAAAATAAATAAATAGTGAACTCATTAAGTCTTAGACTGAAATATTCAACTCACTAATTGCATTCAAGTTTAAATTCCTCACTGACGTTTACTAAAGAACTTTAACTGAGCAAGGAAACATGTGCATTTTTTTTTGTTACCGTAGTAATATAAATATGAGAGAGGGAGGATAATTAAAAATGCATGGATAATTATAGACGTGTATTGTCTTTATGAAACCCATGGAACTAAAGCCAACAAGAGGATGAATTTTTGCCACTGGCTCACCACTTGGCTGCTGCATCCACCAAGCAGCGTCTTGGCTGAATTCGTCAACACAATCCTGAAAAAGAATATACAGAACTAGTATAAAAATATCCACCATCATAATAAATCATCAACACTTTAACCATAACACGTGCATCCAATTTTACTGCATTCCTGTTTTCAAAACATTCGTAATTGTTTATTATATTGGTAAGTGCTTCTAATCATTTTACTTACAATGGAACTCTTGTTGTTTTAATTATATGAAATATCTTTCCACTTTATTACATGATTTTACGATTTTACCATTTAAATCCGAGGAATTACTAGCTGTTGGATTAAAAATAACATAATATAAAGAAGAAACGCATTGCTAACATCATTTATTGATTAATAATGTCAGAAAAAAGGTCTTTATTTAGTGTACCAATATTTTGCATCGAAATAACAGATTCACGTAAAAAGCACGCATTATCAGTAGCTAATTCATAATCAAATGGTATTTTGAACATTTGTTATACTCTCAACCTACATTGAACCTTTATTGTTTCTTTGTATTCAGATAGGTAGCATTTATAGCATCGGAAATTTTAATACCTTTTAGTAAGAAATCTCAATAACATCTATTTCTTATCAGTTCTAAAAAAATGTAAATTGGTTAACTTCTACTATTGGATATTAAAATACATTTTTATTAAATGCGACTTCTTTTTACTTTAAAAATATATCTAGTCATTATTGGTTAATAAATTTTTTAATAGTTTGCGACAAATAGAACTCACCAGTAATTTAGAGAATGACAGCAGTATACGCGATGTACCACAAGAGAAATGGCTAACGAAGCACACACAAGCTAACCAAATGCCCCGCTGCTGCTACCTTGGTTGAAAAAATAGGAAAGCAAATTAAACATTTAATTAAGCAATGGTATCCTCTCAAAATCTGAATTCCATAGTAATAACAAAGAAATTGAAGTCTATAACATAATTTCTAATGTTAGTATAGTTTTCAAATACATCATACCTTTAAAACGAACAAATTTAATTTATTAGCCATGGCTGGTTAACATATATTCACAGACTTATATCTTCAAAGTTATTAGTTTTCTTACCTTTTCTCACTGGTGAGGAGTGACAGGGTGACACCATGGGCAGAAACTTCAGGGCAGCCCACATTCATTCAAGACCAACTTGCCAACACACACACTCGCACTACCTAAATCATTCATTCAACACAATCTAACAAAGAAACACACAGGTACACTCTCACTCCCAAAACCATTCACACCTCTCCCACTAATGACATCTTGAAATCATCATCCAGCAGATATCTACCGAGAGTGATAGTAAGAGCAACAGCAGTTGTGGATACGTTGCAGAACCTAGGTTCTGGAACACTAGGTTCCAGTGTATCCCGTCAGTACGACCTTCACCTACCTGTTGCTCATAACACGACAGACAAAAAAATTTCCGAGGAAAAAAGATGTCAGTCGTGACAATTACTATCACTCTCGGTACACATCTCCAGCCCCAGATACAGTGAACTAAATCCTTCCAGAGACTCAGGTGCCCAAGATACCCCTTTCTGGGTACAGGGGTTAAAATGAGCACCATAAGCCTTCTGGTATGGATCATTTGTAGTAGCGAGTTCATCTGGTAAATCAACTCACCACTACAAATGACCCTGGATGACGCCTTCAAGATGTCATTAGTGCCAATCATTAGAATGCAGTTGGCAGAAATTCCATTGCACCACACGGACTCTGCCAACTCCTTCGTAGAAAGGCCACTCTGACAAGTCTGTCTACAACCACCACTCTCCCACACAGTCGTCGCTGAAAAGAACATTACAATTAGAAAAGAACATTGAAGAAGAGTATAAGAATAAAGGGAAGATAGTGATATAGCTATATATTTTATCAATAACTATATCTTTAATACTAATGTCATTCTTGAATAACAGTAAAATAAATTAATTTATTTACCTCTCGCCCCGGCTGCCCAGAAGTTGGTAGGGTCTTCCCTTAACATCCAAATAGAGTCTTTGATACTGAAATGAAGTTTATTCGTACAAACCAAGAATGTGATCACAAGAGATTCCTCGTTAAGAAATTTCATCATCAGCTTACCTCTACAGGAGGAGGAGCAGGACGACGGCGAGTTAAATTTTCACTTTGTAATCTCATTATATTATATTATTTTACAATAATATCTGAAAAAAGTGAAACTAATCTATTATAATCTGATTTTTCAAGTGCCCACTGTTAAAAGGACCTTTTTTAAGACTATCAATTTATGACAGGGATATGTCCCACTAATAGGCCCTTTCTCAAATAAGTACATAGGAGAGTTTATCAAAGTGGGGTTTCTTCTCCATCAGCAACATCTGCATTCTTGAAGAACTAAAAATAAAAAATCATATTAGTAAACTAAACATATATGGTCACCTTCAGAGATTACGCTCCTAAGGAAACAGATCCAATACACAAACCCCTCTATCCAAGTCAATGTGGTATTTGATCAAACACCTGATAAGAAAGACCTTCAGCACACCACAAATTGCATTCAGCAGGTGTTAGCTGCAATCACAACTCTGGAACAGTTCCATACTGATCTGTAACATGCAAATATAATGAGAAACTCAATCAACATAATTATGGATGAGTCATTCATTAGATTAGTCATAAGAAAAATGAAATGGCTTATTGATATGTTGATTAATAGTATCAATATTTGAGACATTCAATGGTTGAATATTATATTGTATAATAAAAAGTATATGGACCAATTAAAACTAATGAAAAATTCAAGCTACCACCATTAAAGAACACATAAAAAGTTTAACTTATTACCTTCTTACATCATCACTTTGAAGCCTCTGCTAGTAATGTCATCACTGCCTTTTGTAGATTTGCCCGACGCCATGGCAGCTTCCTCTAGCGGTGTGCCCAAGAAGGTTATGATTCTTCCGTCTAAGATTTTAAAAATATAGATAAAAACGCCTAAGAATTTTCAGGTTATCGTGTGAATAAAATATTTTTTCTAAAATACTGGTATTAATGAATATGGTTATAAAAATAGTTACAATTAACGATAGTAATTTTAACGATATATTTTTTAAGGATATCGTGTTATAAGGTTAAGGCATTTATACCTAATTTTTTTTAAATACAGTTTTTAATGTATATTATTTTTAGAACATAGTTCTTTTTGGATATAGGTTTATTAAAATAGCATTTCTAACTCACAAGTTTTTAAAGTTATAGCAAATAAAGATATTGTTTCTAAGAATACGTACACAGCGTATATGTTTTTTGAGTTACTGTCTCCACCGCCTAAGTTCCTATCGATACACTACAGTATGGATAATGTGTATTCTGAAATATGGCACTAACGCAGACTTTTCTCTGATTGGTCGGCCAAAACCTACAAGGAGTCCTGTTATATGCAGTCATATGGGTAATTTAGCACAAACAGCAACAGCGCTTCATAAATTATGTTGTTAGATTTATAATTAATATCAGCTCTAGTTACATTAGATTTTGGTTATCGATGGTTATTAGGGATGTGACAATATAGAACATATCCCATTCTTTATATTGTCACATATTATATGCCTATCTCAGCAATATGTAGCAGGTATATTTGGAATTCCGTTCCTTTGTCTTGAATTGTTCAATTAAAATAATTGTGATTTTAATTACTTAAATAAATTATATACCGTAAAATACGTGCTATTAGTTTTCATATTTTTAGAGCAGTAGGTACAACTTTTTAAAATAAATAAATTCATTTATTTATCAATTACTAACAGTAGCTAATTACTAAATACCAAGTGTTATATACATTTCGAGATATATTTGTGTTTTTATTATTCCACCTACGAACTTCTTAGATTTTAATGAACATTTTCATAAAATCTAGGTACTAAGTTTACGCATTTAATAGCAGTATATCTAAGGAAGTCCACAGATAATTTGAAAACGTTTTCTATGCAGTGGTCACTGAAGAAAACTGCATAGGGAAGCTGTGGTAGACTGTTTCATGTTGCAAAGTGAACAAGTTGCACATATTTATCGGTTTGCATATATGCACACGTGCACATTTTATGCTCTTGAAATATTTTGCAGAGTCACTGCATGTATGGAATATGCACAATATCTCATTAATAATCTATATTATAATTCGCTTAAGAAATTACATCTAGGTAGGTAGCCCAATCTAGTATAGGTATGCAAGTAGTGACGTACATATCAATTTTGTACACCTACCTAAAACCTATTAATAGAGGATTTCTTTGGAATCAGTAGATTAAGTAATTATTTTATTTCTTAATGAATGTATTTTAATTGCATATGATATAGTTTATAATAGATTTTACCCCTGTACAAGTTGCGTTTAAAATTATAACGATATCACATTATCCACTATAACTAATATTTGTTGCATTAATACTAATATTTGTTGTAGTAAACGCGTCTATATATATATATCATATCAATACGAAAAATACTGCCATTTAAGTAGGCTATACAGCTAATTATTTAAAATAATGGTTTGTCGCAGTTGGAGCAGTGCTACCTACTCTACTAGCTTCAACAGCATCTCATAATTCTTGAATCAGAGGTATTTTGAAGTGTAAATTGAATATACTAGGTAACTAGAATCTAGATCGTTCATTTATGGTTGATTTGTTGTAGCCAAATTTCAATAAAATAACCATAAACTCTAGATTGTTGAAGCCTGAAATTTTATAATTTCAAATTTGACATAACTAAATATAAAATTCCTAGTAGGTATGAATCTTTATCATTATGTATAGCTACACAAAATTAGAGGGGTAGTACCCTCAAACCCCTACCACCGTGCGGGAGTATTTTGTGACGTGAAAGAAGCGAGGCTTTACCATGCTATTTTGTTTATACCTAGTTAATGATATATAAATACAGCTTATTACATACCATTATCATGGTATTCACAATAAGAATTTTACGATGATTACGAATATGTCATCCAATTTTGTCTAAAATACATATTTACCTACTTAAAATTATTTTTATTTCGTATATTTACATGTATTTAGTGCGGCAATATAGCATGGTATAATAACCATGCTATTTCGAGGAAAAGGACCACTGAAGTTATATTTATGAGATCTACCTATATAAATATATGACCTGTAAAATATTTTAATTCACGGTGTTATGAATTCTATTAGAATCTCATATATTTTGTTGAGTCACCCCTGATAGGTTTTCGTCTGGGAAGTTTTCTATTATGGTATTGTGTTCTTTGTTTGTTCGTCACACACTCTCATTGCGTCCGGTTGAAATACATTTAAGAGCTGTTATTTCTTCATTTCATTTCCCCCTTGATGTTCATATTTGCACCAAATCATGTCTAATGACTTAAAAAAATTCTGAGACTATTTATTATATATATTTTTTATTCATTCAGATCCAGAAAAGTTACAAACTTGTAGAACATTAAAATATATACATCAATCTAAATTAAAACATGATAAAAGTACTAAACTAACTAAATATAAAAAGAACGACGCATTGGGTTAGCTTAAAATTAATCAATATTTTTATTCCTACAGTATTTTTTAAAAACAATTTAAAATCTAAAACCTGACATAGGGCATTTCAAATTATTGTGTATATATTAAAAAGATGAATAGAAAACACTAATAATATTTTTGAACCAATGGAAAAATAATTCAATTAATTAAGGTTTATTTATTAATATTTATGTTTATTTAATCTAATTTACCATTTTTCTGATTGCAAAATATTACCTAAATAAATAAAAAGAAACTATGACAGTTGATACTTTCGAAAAGAATTTGCAATACGGCTATACGAGTAACAACAATTAAATACACAATACTATCCTCTATGACGTCACAAGAGGACTGCTCACAAGAAACTCAATTTCAATTTGTAGTTATTGTATCATGGTAGTACCTATACCTATTTATTAAAGGATTTGAAAGCCGAATTTATTTCTGAGTAAGGAATCCTAGTATTCAGGTAATTTCATTTGGTAATGTATAAACCGAGAGAAAAGAGTGACACACATAGAGATCAATCAGAGTTTCACAGTGACACAGTAAGATGATGAGTGCAAAATTGACACTTGAATAGGTATTTTGTTCCGACACAGATAGCTATTTATGACGTAAGTGTTTGTGTGACAACTTATTGTATGGTGTGTCACTGTGATGCATATGCATTTTCTCAAATGCATATGCATCTTCTCAAAAAGCATAAAACCTGTTGCATATGCAGTATATTTCCCAGTGCATATACTGCATATTTGGAAATGCATATTGTCAGTTGTCACAACCCTAATGATGTTATACTGTCGGAGAAAAAAGTCACTGTGATGATGTACTATCAGAGAAAAGAGTCACTGTGATGATGTACTATCAGAGAAAAGATTCACTGTGATGATGTACTATCAGAGAAAAGATTCACTGTGATGATGTACTATCAGAGAAAAGAGTCATTGTGATGATGTACTATCAGAGAAAAGAGTCACTGTGATGATGTACTATCAGAGAAAAGTCATTGTGATGATGTACTATCAGAGAAAAGAGTCACTGTGATGATGTACTATCAGAGAAAAGAGTCACTGTGATGATGTACTATCAGAGAAAAGAGTCACTGTTATGATGTACTATCAGAGAATAGAGTCACTGTGATGATGTACTATCAGAGAAAAGAGTCACTGTGATGATGTACTATCAGAGAAAAAAGTCATTGTGATGATGTACTATCAGAGAAAAGAGTCACTGTGATGATGTACTATCAGAGAAAAGAGTCACTGTGATGATGTACTATCAGAGAAAAGAGTCACTGTGATGATGTACTATCAGAGAAAAAAGTCATTGTGATGATGTACTATCAGAGAAAAAAGAATCATCCAGAAATATGATCGGAAAATAAATCTGAAAAAAATTCAACGAAAAATATAATCGAAAAGTTTTTGGGATAGAAAATCTGGATAAAAAATTTGAAAAATATTCCAATAAGATAAAATTAAAAAAGGGTTTAGATAGATTTACTGATATAGTAGAACTTATCTATATAGTGAACTATAGACTATGGAGAGTTTACTTTACTATAGAGGATATAAGTGATGAATAGAAAACGTGCTATTTTATGGCAGACTATAGAAAAAATTCTTCATTTTTTGAAATAAATTCAGCATACAGGGTAATTTATTTATCATTATAAAGGAGTTGCAATTGTAGAACTCCTGTTTCATTTTATGTCTTATCAAGTTATCACTATAGATGTAGGTTCTTTATACAGGAATTCATTATAGAAGAGTTCCACTGAATTAAATGATTTATAATATACTTAAACATAATCTTAAATACATTCATGCTAAAATGTCAGCTAACACTGTCGGTGACAGTGCTCACGGATGCAGAAAAGCTACTTCGTGAACCAAGGAATGGAACTGAAAGAGACACAAGTACCGATGACTGCACTCAAAAAGAGAAAATTGAAGGGGTGTGCCTACCTAACCCATGAATCTAAGACCTTTTAAAGTTTCTAACGCTAAAAGGAAAGGATATTATCAAGTTAACAAAAGATATGATCAGGTTTCTTGTTTATTAGCCAAAACTTCGGAACTCCTTTTTTCTGGTGAGGTTTTCTCAATTCATCCTTCAAAGTGGCATACCTCTCAGCTTTCCTGCCAAATTCGTGGATGTCAAATACAACAAACTACATTACGACTATCTTTGACCAAATTGGCCAATAGCGTGAAAACGAGTTTCGTCCCTGATTCTCAATCCTTCAGTAATACATAGGGAATCAACAGGCGGCTAACATTTTGTTATACGTGTCTGTAGTCCAGTCCACTGCTAATACATGCATATTCACGGACTCACAGTATATAGAATATAGTAGTGACAATCGAGACGGTTAGTGTACGTGACGTCATCACAGCAACACTCTAAATTAAATTTAAGACAATCGAAGAGTGTTAAATTATGGTTATATGTTTATTTATTGCCAATATAAGAAAAGAGTAATGGTGCATTCAGGTTATTAAAACTACTTGACCCTAATTTTCGATTTTAGTCTGTTGCCTTAATGACGTCACGATAACAAGTCACTCTATTGTCACTACTACGTATATAGCAGTGGACTGAAAAACAGACATACTTTTGTAGCTGAGAGACGTTGTTATAGTTGCAGTGCTATAACTTCCTTGGGAATCAATAACTTCAAGCCCTAATCTCTCAAAAAGTATTAGTTTATACAACAAAAACACTATAATGATTTTCGGATTCTATGGAGACGATCTCAAGAATGCCCAGCTAAACATAATAGCTTCTATAATTTTTTCTGTGTGACCAACCCTCATTGAGTCTATAGACTTGGCGCGAGTACGATTTGAGTAAAAAAGTTACCGAGATTGGAGTAAACAAAAAAGCTCACCAGGTCGCTTCGTTGGGACCAAAGGTCCCCCCAGGCTACGACGAAGTCATCTACCGAAATACAACAACTATTATACAACATCGGGTCGATGCGGGGGAAACAAAGAGCATTCCTGGAAGCCATCTACCACAAATGGGAGGTTATTACACATCAAAACAAACAAACAAAATCCCCCTCCCCCTTCTACATTATTCGCACCCCTGACCCACTTCCAGTTGCTACAGCGAACTGAAATTTTCTGTACGTTTTATTTAGACTGTTTTCTAGCGAACTAAATTAAACAAAAGGTCTGTAAAAATTGCAAAAAACAGGTAAACGATCCCCTTAATGCAGTCACTTACCCGGGAATGTGACGCAAAGGGACACAAGCACATGGTGACTGCACTCACACAATATCGGTACAACATATGTATTTAATTTAATGTTTGTTTATTTAATTCATATAATGATCTGCTAATGGATTATTTTTCAATTGATTGATTTTCCTAAAAACTACTATACAGATAGATTTTTGGACGAAGAAAAATAATCCGGTGTCCGTTTTTAAAAATTCAGAATACTTTTTGAAATGGTTTCATTTTCTGAAACCATTTTAAAATGGTTTCAGATATAGCTCTGTGTTTGGTCACACGTGAATGAATACAATTTTTCAATTGTAATTGTAGGATATTAATAGAATAATTTAATACACTTTACCTCATTTGAAAAAAATATTCATTAAAGAGTTAGATAGCTACCTCCGAAAAAGTTCGAATAATTAAAAATCTCATAACTTTTGAAATTAGCAAAAATTTGGAAATTATTCACGAATAAGAGGAATTTTTATAAGATTCTTAAGCTGGATTCTGTAATCAGATTTCTAGAATTTTAAATAATGAAGGAGTTGTAAGGTCTAACGTGTCACGACCAATTGTCCGAAAGCCTGTTATGGAATTCTGAAGAAATTATAGTCAACAGATGTGTATTGATAAGTTATTTCATGAGGTGTGAAAAGATTTCAATTTAGACGAAAAAAAAGTGATATAGGGAAAACCTTTAGACACGTCATGCACAAAACAGAACGACAAAGCTTCTAAGCTCAGTAGAGGTAGACTTCATTTTTCTAATCACTTTAGGGATCACCTTATAAAAAAGAAGAAGATATAGAGCTTCAGAGGAGGTTATCAGATGTGCTTTTTTACGCTGATCATGAATCTCGTTTCAAAATGTCCGAACTCCTATTAGAAGATTGTCAAAAAACCGGTTTAAAATCTAGGTTTCTTGGACGACTTTTTCGAGCTTTCAAAAAGAAGTACGCAAAAATGGCTACGAAAAAAGTTATAATAAATATTTTCACGCATTTTAAAGGCTCACAGAGTGGTTTAGCTTACATGTAAGCTCCTACACTTATAATAGTTTAAAAGTTATATCTTTATAGTACCGTGTTTCTTTCATAGGCTTAAATTTCAGAACAACGTATTATTTCTTTTATATAGCAGTTTGTTTTTGCAATGTAGCAGTTATATGATCGTGATAGCAGTTTACATTATATAACAGTAGTTCAAATATGTAACTGCTATGAATACATTATATAAAATTAAACTATTGTTTATTTGAATGTGTGTCACTGATTACCCTCAAGGTCTCCACCCTAAAGCTGCCTGTGGTGAATGGAAGAGACCATTAGTCATTTTTACCGTTATACGTATCGTCTGTAGGCATTTTCTCTATAGGCATTCGAACAGTTATCCAAATATGACGAAATCACAAAATAATCTTAGCATCATTTTAAATTAACAACTAGAATGGGCACTCAGAGTACATACATTCGCATGTTTGCTACCGCTTCAATCAATTTTGACCTTTTCGTGACCTTGCCCTTCGATCCAATCGTTCCCAAAATTTGATCAAATGGTTCCTGGATAATGAACAACCGTACAGCAAATTCCTGGTAATTTGGTTGAATACTTTATGAGTTATGCGAATAAATTCCCATCAAAACATAACCTACCGCAATAATTTTGCGAAGGTGATAAGTAAGTACATAATAACTAAATTTTATTCAAATATTAAATTAATAACCGTTTTTTATCGCACCTCTATGGTAACTAGAAAAGACTCTCAGAAACTAGAAGACACTTACGAACAAGAAGACAATTACGAACAAGAAGACACTTACGAACAAGAAGACACTTACGAACAAGAAGACACTTACGAACAAGAAGACACTTACGAACAAGAAGACATTATGAACAAGAAGACATTATGAACAAGAAGAAACTTACGAACAAGAAGACACTTACGAACAAGAAGACACTTACGAACAAGAAGACATTATGAACAAGAAGAAACTTACGAACAAGAAGACACTTACGAACAAGAAGACACTTACGAACAAGAAGACATTATGAACAAGAAGACACTTACGAACAAGAAGACACTTACGAACAAGAAGACACTTACGAACAAGAAGACAATTACGAACAAGAAGACATTATGAACAAGAAGACATTATGAACAAGAAGACACTTACGAACAAGAAGACACTTACGAACAAGAAGACAATTACGAACAAGAAGACACTTACGAACAAGAAGACAATTACGAACAAGAAGACACTTACGAACAAGAAGACACTTACGAACAAGAAGACACTTACGAACAAGAAGACATTATGAACAAGAAGAAACTTACGAACAAGAAGACACTTACGAACAAGAAGACACTTACGAACAAGAAGACATTATGAACAAGAAGAAACTTACGAACAAGAAGACACTTACGAACAAGAAGACACTTACGAACAAGAAGACACTTACGAACAAGAAGACATTATGAACAAGAAGACATTATGAACAAGAAGACACTTACGAACAAGAAGACAATTACGAACAAGAAGACACTTACGAACAAGAAGACACTTACGAACAAGAAGACACTTACGAACAAGAAGACACTTACGAACAAGAAGACACTTACGAACAAGAAGACACTTACGAACAAGAAGACATTATGAACAAGAAGAAACTTACGAACAAGAAGACAATTACGAACAAGAAGACACTTACGAACAAGAAGACAATTACGAACAAGAAGACACTTACGAACAAGAAGACACTTACGAACAAGAAGACATTATGAACAAGAAGAAACTTACGAACAAGAAGACACTTACGAACAAGAAGACATTATGAACAAGAAGACACTTACGAACAAGAAGACACTTACGAACAAGAAGACACTTACGAACAAGAAGACACTTACGAACCAGAAGACATTATGAACAAGAAGACATTATGAACAAGAAGACACTTATGAACAAGAAGACACTTACGAACAAGAAGACACTTACGAACAAGAAGACACTTACGAACAAGAAGACACTTACGAACAAGAAGACACTTACGAACAAGAAGACACTTACGAACAAGAAGACACTTACGAACAAGAAGACATTATGAACAAGAAGACACACATGAGCAACAGGGACACACTTAGGTAAAACAGGAAGCTTAGAAAAAAGACTCTTATAAGCAAGAATACACTTAAGGTACATGAAGACACTTTGAAACTAGAAGACACTTACGAACAGGTAGATAATAACAACAAGAAGATACTTAGGAACGAGAGGACACACATATGATCAAGGGGACACACGTAGGATCTCAAGGGGCACACGTAGGATCAAGAGAACACACATAGGATTAATAGGACACCCGCAGGATCAAGAGAACACTCGTAGGATCAAGAGGACACACGTAGGATACAAGTAGGATCAAGAGGGCACACATAGAATCAAGAGGACACACTTAGGATCAACATGACATACTTACGATCAACAAGACATACTTAGGATCAACATGACTTACTTAGGATCAGCATGACATACTTAGGATCAACAGGACATACTTACGATCAACATGACATACTTAGGATCAACATGACATTTTTAGGATCAACATGACATACTTAGGATCAACATGACATACTTGGGATCAACATGATATACTTAGGATCAACAGGACATACTTAGGATCAACAGGACATACTTAGGATCAGCATGACATACTTAGGATCAACAGGACATACCTACGATCAACAGGACATACTTAGGATCAACATGACATACTTAGGATCAACATGACATACTTAGGATCAACATGACATACTTAGGATCAACATGATATACTTAGGATCAACAGGACATACTTAGGATCAACAGGACATACTTAGGATCAACAGGACATACTTAGGATCAGCATGACATACTTAGGATCAACAGGACATACTTACGATCAACATGACATACTTAGGATCAACATGACATTTTTAGGATCAACATGACATACTTAGAATCAACATGACATACTTAGGATCAACATGATATACTTAGGATCAACAGGACATACTTAGGATCAACAGGACATACTTAGGATCAACATGATATACTTAGGATCAACAGGACATACTTAGGATCAACAGGACATACTTAGGATCAACAGGACATACTTAGGATCAACAGGACATACTTAGGATCAACAGGACATACGTAGGATCAACAGGACATACTTAGGATCAACAGGACATACTTGGGATCAACAGGTCATACAATTATGATCAACAGAACATACTTAGAATCACAGGACACACTATAGGAACCGTGGACAGACAGTTGGGTCCAATACAATTGGGCCGCAAGACAATTGCACCTACGACAATTGGGCCCCAAGACAATTATATTATTTGCCCATTTTTTCAGAGTTTACAGTTTTAACTTAATTAAAGACCATTGCTACTATAATAACAGAGGTTGTGACAATATGCATTTTGCATAAAAAATATAGTCTTGAGCATATTTTAAATAACAATATTCCTTACATGAAAAAATATTCTCGATATGAAAAATAAATATTTTTAATAGAACATATTGTTTTCATGAATAAATACTATAATTCTTTCTAACTACAATAATTTTCTGTTCTGAGATAGGTCACGTAAGCAAGAAACAATAGAAAACAAGGGTGTATGTATTTAGACCTGCCGAAATTATTGGAACCTACAAATTGAATTAAAGTTAATGTGAATTTTTTTAAACCTGTTCAGTGTTCAGAAGAGTTTTATGAATATTTATATCAAAATGTATTCTCATAATCTCATTTTATCCCAAGAACTGTTCAAATAACTGTTCAATGTAACGTATTACCTTAAAAAAAATTCCATTTTTTACTAAATATTTGTCTTTGTCAGACGATGTACACTATACAATAAACATTGGATCCATCATGGCTTACTAAATTATACGGCCTGAGATTTTCTGCCTTTTCGTCAAAAAAATAGAAGGTCAATATTTTCATTTGTAATAAAACTCAGCCAAGTTTTGTAACCAAATAATGATGGTTTATTAAGCATAATCCTGCAGTATATCCTGACAGATCAGTGTTAATTCATCGCGGGTAAAATAATCGCAGTAAATTCATCGCATGGTAAATTCATTGCATAATAAATCATTGATGACATATAAAAAGGAAGTAGACAATACAAATAATAGAGAGGTAAGTAAAAGATGATAAATAGCCACTTTCTTATTTTCCATTGTCTCTTCATCTAAAATAGCTACATTCTTTTTTTCTATTGGCTACATCTTAACTCATTCACTATACAGGAGTTCACTATAGAAATATGTTGCTTACATGACTTATCTCAGAACAGAAAATTATACTAATTTGAAAGAATAAAACCATTTATTCATGAAATGAATGTGTTCTAAGATATATATTTTTCATACCAAGAATGTTTTGTTTTTCATATTAAAGAATATTCTGTATTATAATTATGCTCAAGACTATATTTTTATACCTAAGGCATATTGTCACATCCCTAGTTATTACGTTAGCAATGGTCTTTGATAAAGTTAATACTGTAGAATCTGAAAAAATTGGGCAAATACTGTATTGGTCCTTGGGCTCAATTGTCGTAGACCCAATTGTACTGGGCCCAATTGTCGGTCCACGAAATAATATATCTATATGTTGCTCAAGTAAACCGTTAATATTAAAGATTAAATTCTACCGTTACAACTGCACAAAAAATATATCTAACCCGCGCAAAAAATGGATATTCCCAAAACATTCTCGGAATATTCCCAAGCAATATTCCATGATGATCATTTTCCGATATTCAGGGAATGCATTTTTTTGACATTTTTATGGAATAATCCCATAAATCACAAGGGAAAATCTAGGGAATCACAGAGATGAATCTCAATGGAATAATGAAGGAATTCCAATGGTAAGAGGGAATATTGAAGGAATACCTATAGAATAAGACATCTAAAGGAAGAGGGAATATTGAAGGAATACATATGGAATAGGACATCTAAAGGAAGAGGGAATATTGAAGGAATACATATGGAATAGGACATCTAAAGGAAGAGGGAATATTGAAGGAGTACCAATGAAATAAGACATCCAAAAGAAGAAGGATCACTGGCCATGTATCACTATTCACTTGAGTGCATAACTCAATTGTCACATAGCTACACACCAAGAAGTTTAACTTGAATAAATAATTGTATAAAAAATCTACGAATATTAACACTTTAATTACAGGACACATTACTTACATCTAGGCATTTCCACAATTGTCCCTTTGTACTGGGATGAAATGAAAGAAACTAAACATACGTCAATCATTTTATTAAAATATCAAATAGCACATGATTTACATAGAAAGAGCATAATGTAATCAACCACAAATTAATTCCTGGGCAACTTGTTTATATGTTGTTGAGGCTCTATATTTATGTTCTATAAGCTCTTAGTATTTTTCACTAGATATTTCTTATTTATTCTATACCGCTATGGTTGTACTTTTCAATTGCAAAGTTTTCAATTTTTAGTTAAGAAAGGCTCACAGGTTTCACTTACCATCACCTCCTCATTTTCCTCTTCCATCTGTTAATGCAGTCAACGCTCAACAGTGCTTTCGTCTCTTTTTGCAAAATTATTGACCACTACAATCGATTGGTGGTAGCGTAATTTGCTATGAGCTACTTTCCTGTGTGAGAACTAGTACAAAGTCTTTTGCAGTTGGTTCTTTACTTTAACCTGGAGCAAATTTATTCAATCAAGCACTTAATTTTGTCATTATTCTTAAATTCCTTCATATTCTCTACTATGAAGTGACTATAGTGGTGTCAGCGCAGCTATAGTTTCAGTGCACGCACTTCATACTATATAGTTCACACAACGAAATGAAGAGGACATGTCTCTAGATTTGTAATTTCTTAGTAAACCATATTGCCAGAAACTGTGACAGTGGTACCTAAAAAGAAATAAAATAATTAATCATCATCTATCACTAATCTGTATTCAATAATTTAATTTAGTAGGTGTTTAAGTCTGCTTCGGAACCAAAGGCCATATCGCTGACGTCAAAAGGAAATTAAATACAAGGGACTGGAAGAAGCAGTCAGAGAGGAAAGTGGCTCCATGAACAAAGTCACTTACCACCGTCGGTAACAATGCTCTTGGATGGAGAAAAGCTACTCCGTGAATGCAGTCACTTACCAAGGAATGTGACGAAATGGGACACAAGCACCGGTGACTGCACTCACGGATGGAAGAGGAAAATGAAGAGGTGATAGTAAATGAAGCCTACGAGCCTACCTAACACAAAATAGAAGAAGAGCATAACCCTAGTGCTATCCTCTAAAACTGCAAGTAGCGTTAAAAAAATGAAAAAAGACAATCCAAATTACAACAGTTCGGGGCCCAAGGGACGCCACCCCCCTTCTCTTCCATTCACCACAGACAGCTTCAGGATAGAGCCCCTGGGGCCTCTGTATTCAATGAGTTAATCCATAAATTAAATAAAAAACCTAAGTGATTCATTCAAATTTTAAAAGATGAAAAAGTAGATAGTAAAGGAAATACAGATATAGATAAGGAAAAAGTTTTTGAGAAACCATATGGGTCAAAAAAGTAAAAAAATCAAATTATAGTAAAACAAGAAAGGGCTCATGAACGAAGGAAAGCTACTATGAACATTATTTGAAAATCATTATTGACTCATTTAAAATTTTATCACTGAAGAAATAATTTTATGAAATTTTATATTTCACTTACAAAGGCTAGAGAATATATATAGTTTAACCTAGGTTATAGCTAAATATTCATAAACGTTTCGTAATATAAATTAACATAGGGAACCCATTTACAATTAAAGTATAAACTGAGTATATATGAATAGAAATAGGCCAACAAACTAAAATAGTACGGTAAGTAGGGTCATGCAGGTAAATTGCAGCATTTATATTTTTAATTGCATTTTAATTCTGAACCAAAATTCCATTACTATGTTGCATGGCTATCAAATGGAGCGCAGTGCATGCTATAATTTATTAATCTAAGTTTTTAACGTGTGTTTTGAATATATGATGTGTCTGTTGCTAGAAGCCGCAGTTAGTTAGTGTGCCGCAATTTACATGCTTGACCCTACTCTTATTCCGTTATCACCACATATCAATACTTAACTTTAAACCAAAATTTAAAATTGTTCAGTGATAACTGCTGTTGATGAAATATGAAACAATGGTGTACATACGTTTAACATTTACAATCACATTACTAACCTCTTTTTTCTTGAATTGACACTAATTTGACTACTATCTATTATAGCCCGTCTATTACGTCTGAACTGCAGTGCTGCAAGGCGAAAACTAAATTGGTTAAAAAATATTTTGGCTACCTGATTCGCAACTTTTAGTAGTTTCGCATTTCATACAAACGAAATAATATATTTTTGTTGGTACTACTAATTTCTAATAGGGAGCCAGCATTAAATTTACTGATCCGAAACTCTATTCATTTAGAGCGATATTTTTAGTTTACTTGGTTGTTTAGTATCTGCTTTAGAACAAAAGGCATAAATAACACTGACGTTTTGAAATACAAGAGAGGAAGAAGCAGCCAGAAAGGAAACTGACTTATGAAAGAAGTCGCATTATAAGTCGGTGACAAAGCTCATGGATGCAGAGAAGCTCCGTGAAGGAGTTTTGTATGAATGGAAGATGAAAATGGAAGCACATACCTAACACGAAAATCTAACACCTCATAGACGAAGAGCTTAACTCTTGCGCTATCCTCTAAAACTATAAGTAGCGTTAAAAATTATAAGATGGTAAAATTAGAAGAGAACATATGAAATCCAAATTACAACAGTTCATCTCACAAACCCAAGTTTCTTAGTGATCCAAGAAGACATCCAAATTCTAAGGAAATAAAAAAAACATCGTTCGATTCCATTGACATTCCTTTGTTATTTGAAATACATACTTTAAATTTCCCATTTTCTAGGAACATTCCTCCATAGTACCAAATGGGATATAATCTTTATCAAAAATATTGAAATAGTTCCAGGGATATTCATAAGTATTTCTTAGAAAGTAAAATTTTTCATTCAATTCCTGTGACATTCCCTCATTGTTTCAAGAAGAATACTGTAGATCCCAAATGTTCCAAGGATATTCCTTCATTCCTTTTTGGGAATACTATTATACGCAACTATCTTGTTAATTCTAGGGATATTTATGGGATATTCATAATGGAATACTATCAAAAATATATATTCCAAGAATATTCCTATTTGTTTCGTATGGAATACTATAGAAATATGATATTCCCTGAATATCATTGGATGATATCTGACCGAATAATGTAACTCTCCAATATTCCTGGAATATTTCCTCGTATAAGAATTTGAATACTATCCAATATTATTGTTACAGGAATATCCCCTAATCATCAAACTGTGAGTGCAGACTAGGAGGGAATATTGTAGATATTAAGGGAATATCCCAGGAATAAAACCTTCTTGCCCGGGAAATTACTTTTAAAAAGATAAATTGTAATCAATACCTCTTAAATGATTAGAAAACCTGGTTCCCATTTACTGAGCCAATTATGCTTTGCTGATCATATTTTCAAAGAGGTGTAGCATTTACAGTTATATTGTTCTTCAAACTATGAGTAGCTACCCAAATACGTAATTTGAGAAATATTATAAATTTGAATTAAAGAAAAATATGCATAACAATAAAAAAATTAATTAATGCAAGTATACTCACATATTAAATATTTTAAATCAAATGTTAATTGAATGATATACATGCGAAAATTATATGACATTCTATTACTAAAATCCAATCATTTAAAATAAACTAACAGCACAGATTCGTACAAACAAGTTACCCTAATCCAGCGAAAAATAAAGTGAGATTGGCGTGATAATTTGCTAAAAGTATATTTAAGTTTATCAATTTAATTTTATAATGTACCATGCGATCAATTTACCATACGATGAATTTACCATGCAATGAATTTACCACGCGATGAATTTACCATGCGATGAATTTACGACGATGAATTTACCGGCGATGAATTTACCGCGATGAATTTACCGGATACCTATCCTGACTACCAATTACTCATATATACATGAAAGTTATCTTGGTTTTGTAGAATTTCAATTAACAAATTTATTTAGTTAAATTCTTAATTTTTACTGAAAAAAGTTGCAACGATAAAGAAAAATTTGACCTTCTATTTTTTGACGAAAAGGCAGAAAATCAGGCCGTATAATCAAGTAAGCCATGGATCCATATGATAATGATTCAAATTAATACGACTTATTTGAATACTTAAAAAAAATTTATTACACCATAACTTTAGATTAGCATCCAAATGCGATTTAAGTGGCTTGCTAATATATCCTTTATCAGGTATATCAATATAATTTTAGAGAATATAGCATATTTCAAAGATAATATTGTATCTTTGAACTTTCCTAGTAATAACAAAGTAGCACTTCTTTATTGTGCCTTCTGCTCAATCTTTTTCTGAGCTTAATTGATCTGGGGCTCCAATTGTCTGGAGCCCAATTTTTGTGGGGACCAATTGTCTTGAGCCCAAATGTCGGCGGGCCCAATTGTTCTGGTCCCAACTGTCAGTGCACCTTAGGAAGAACAGGACATACTTGAAATCAACAGGACACATTTAGGATCAAGAGCTTAGAGGACACATATAGCAACAAGTAGCACATATGAATAGAGTTCATACATAGAAACAAGAAGACATTATAAACAACAATAAAACACATTTGATTTTGTTACATATGTATATATGAAAAGTAGAATTATTCAAGAGAATTAATGTAATCAGCATTAGCTATAGGTAGTAACAATTTTTCTAATTTTCTGTCTCATATTCTAATATTAATAGATAAATTAAAATTAATAAACTATAAGATAGATAGCTGTAATAGAAAGACGGTATCTAACAAACAACTATTGGTCATAAAATTCATTGTCAAGTTTTCCACCCTTCTCCTGATGATGAATAGAAAGATACCTATTTGAAAGCTTGAAACCAAAAATACCTTCAACGCATAGTTTAAATAACCTCTGATATTATGAATTTCCCGTTGAGTATGAATATCTTCAATCAAATGTGATGACTGTTGGTCATACTTATTAGGGCTGGTACAATATGTTCTTAAAGCTATTGATCCAAAAAATACCATAGACGAAACTAAATGAAATGGTATCGAATACTATATACAGATGGTTTAGAACGATTATGCTTTACTCTTTAATTCTCTCCGTCTATAATATTTTCGTGATCTATAATTTTAAAAGCATATTTTCCCAGCGCTGCTTATTATAAAATATAAATTTAGTTAATGCTAACATTCTATCTGGACGCGAAACCTATTATCAAATGTAGGGTAAGTTAAAAATTATCGGTCAGTCCCACATCTTCGGTCATAAAATAAAAAAAACAATGTATGTAATAATAATAATTTTATTTTCATTTTAATTGTTATCCATGATACCTGCAGCTATCATAGATATCAACAGCTATAATAAAATAATTAGTATTATTATGCTATCGGTTTTTCTTATCTTATTTATTCGAAGATGTGACACTGACCGATAATTCGTAACTTACCCTACGGCCATACCTACTTACCTACCTACTGAGTATAGGTGACCATACAAACGCTTGTATTATTTATAATAGACATTTTTCTTTATTCCGCTATATAAATTACACTAAATATATGTTTAATAATATCTTTAAATAATAATAAATGGATCATAAGGAAAGACCATCTGAAAAATTTAATAATATTAAGATGTAAAGTGTTATTTTTTTCGTCAATTTATGTGGTGCTGTTTAGTGTGTCAACTCATTCACACAAAGAACTTAGCGTTAAATAACTCATCTCAAATTATTTAAAAATTCCACAATTATGATGCTGTAATAATAGTGTCTAATAAAAATTTAAAATAATTTAAATTAAAGTTATCATAAACTAATTTTGAATTAAAAAATCTTTTTATGCGTGAAAAAAATCTACCAGCCCATACCTATTTACAGAAATAAAGATCGTGTGAACGCTAACAGAACAAATTTCATCAGTTCACTTTATAGGTAATCTTCAAATAATCCATAAGAGGACTTAAAAATCTTAGACTTAAAATTATTCAAAGATAATATCTCAATAAGAATAAACAGTTCATAAAGAAAAACTTTGTGTTACTTAGTAACTTGGTTACTTTTCATCAAATTATACAGTATACCTATATATTTTTACAATTGGACCATCATCCTTAAGTGAACAAATTTCATCATTTCAATTTATAAGCTACAATTAATAATTGAATATTTGCAAAGATAACATCTTAATAAGAAACGACACTTAATAAAGAAAGACTTTGTGTAGACATTAAAGAAACTCAAGAAATGAATGCCTATTTAACATTCAGTAATACTAGGTACTATATTTATTTCATATATTGGACCGTCACCTTGAATTGAACAAAGTTCGTCATTTTACTTTGTAAGATACAAATAATCATTAAATATTTGCAAAACTAATATTTTAATTAGAATAAACATACCTATCTTGGAGAAAGACTATGTGTAGAGATAAAAAAAATGTTAAAACATTCAATAATATTAATACCTAGTTATTTTTCAGTAATAGTTAGTTACTGTACGTACGGTAGGTGATTACACCTACTGGCAAATTTTTATTTACTTATTTAGTGTGCTAAATTTGAAATTATAATATTTCAGCCTTCAACAACCAAGAGTTCACTTTTATTTTATTGAAATTCATTTACCACAATCAAACATTTTAGTTATAGAGGAAGATCTGATATAGTTTTAATTTTAGACGTACGTACCTAACAATATGACACTTGTAAAATTGAATAGAAGATATATCAAATGCAATTGAAATTGAAAGATTAAACCCCTCTATACAGAAATAAGAAGATAATGATTGATAACTTTATATTCGGATTTAAAAATGATCCGTTATGAAAACGATTATTGGGTACCTATTTTATATAAATATCTACGCAAAGTATAATATTTTAGGATTTACCAAAAGATTAATTGAGATAACCTTATATAATGTATATATAATAATCATATTCAATCTGAACCTAAATCAAAATGAGCATAATAAACCTGATTCCATTTGAAAATTTCAGTTTAATTGCAACTCAATTTATGAAGCGCTATTGCTGTTTGTGCTAAATTTCACTTATTTTCATTTTCAAATAACTCACAGTCCTCGTCTCTTATTGGTCAATCATATGCTTCCATAGCCAATCAGTGAGCTAGTAACCTTAGTACACAATATCCCTAACAACTTATCGGCAAGGAACAATATTCTTAAAAGTTAGACGTTCAAATTCTATGCGGTAGTTCATTATTCTTATTTGTCGTATTTTTATATCAAGACACCTTTTAATTTATAACCTCAAAAACATATTCGGTGAATACATTATCCTTATACTATTAATCGTTGAAATTAGGTTTTTTAGAATGTTATAACTTTAAAAACATATATTTAAGAATCGTATTTTTATAAACATTATTCTAAAAAACAAAACCATAATAGTCAATATTTCTATTTTCTTATTCGCAATATGGTATATTCTTAGAATTATAACTTTAGAACATATATTTTAAAAACTATACTCTTAGTGTTAGTAACTATATAATTTCTAACCTTAGAAGTGCCACCCATATTAACCTGTCTGTACTTATTGAAGCAAAGTTACCTGCTTTAATCGTTTAAAACTTTTTCTAACGCTGTTTAATTAAATTAAACGTATTCTACCTATATTCATACAAATGAAGGAAGGTGAATTTCATACTAAATCAGCCATAATAAATAGTTTGTATTTGTGCGTTTCATACATCTGATCCGTAGTAAACAGTTGTAAATTTTTCCGCCACTGACGTCACCCGACGTATGCCTGTTCTGCAACGCTATTGGTCGGTTAGAATTTTGATATTTCGCATATGAGATTGGTCTACTCCCCTATCATTGTACTGTGGCCCTATCAAGTTTTCTATCTTATAATGTCTTTGGTCTGACTGTAAAGAGGCCTTTACACGGTAAGTGCTCAGTGCCACTTTGTGGTGACACTGCTCTATGCCACGCCCATTTTCCTACTTGCCCCACCCATTTTGGCAAAACTTGGTGGTGACCAAGCTATCGCTCTGAAAGCAAACGCTCACCACAAAGTGCCACTGTCTGTCAGTAGCGATTGCCAGACAATCAACAACCCCTTTCATTGGCCTAGTTGAAGAACGCCCATGCCTATGGAAAATAAAATCTTAAGATAATAAAGATAAAACACTAACAGCGTTAGTGTTTAATAGCATATTAGATGCTAGCCACGATACTAAAGTGTCAGTGCCCACCAAAGCACATTCTGCTCGTGTAAAGGCGCTGAGCTAATTAGTGGGCAGTGTGGTGAAAAAAGTGTGGTTAATAGTGGCACTGACCAGTGCTCGTGTAAAGACCCCTTAACTCCACCTTCAGTGCGATTAGAGATGCGGTAGCGGGAAGTTCACTATATCTCGCGCTCCCCAAAGCATCACTTCATTGATTCAACTTTATATATTTTAGTATTACACAATTCACTAGGTATATCTACAGAATGATCAGAAAGTAATAATGTGTTTCGAACTAAATGTGTTGAAAGAAATTCAATGTAATAAAATCAGTTCATATTGAAGCACTCAACCTTATAAATATATTGACATATTCTTACAAATATGTCAATTTGTAAGAAAAAGAGTAACAATGAATTCAAATTAGATATATGAAATTTAATTAAAATGCAATCAGTTGAGAAGGCAAATTGAAGATTAAAAATACTGTATTAAAGAACCAGATATTCTTCGTAACGAAACTATTTGAAATCAGATAAGAATTTGCTGATGTATAAATAAATTTAGAAAATTAACATATATCATAGTGATATATAAATCAAACGAGAGCATATAGAATTCAATTGTTCGTATAACTAGACAAAGTAATAAAACATAAGTAATAAAACAGTAAATTCGAGCTCTCTCATAAAAATATAAATCTGTCTCGGGTTTAGACACCTATATTCCATCTACTTATTCTTAGAGGAGAACCTCAAATTCTGAAATGTTCTAGAATTCACTTATTATGCATTCGTAGAAATAAGACAAAGAGAAGGTAATTACAAACCAGATACAGTAAATAGATCGACAAAAGAAATAATATGAAAGAAAAGAAGAAGAATGGAGATAAGAACGATGACCTGATGGAGTTTGAAAAATAACGAGAAAACTGGTCACAAAGTATTATATGAAAATGGATATGAAATAATCACCAGCTTCTTTTTAGAAGATTATGTATGAGGTTTGGACTGAAAAAAAGGATATTGTGGTGGACTGTAGTAAACTGGTTGGAAATGGTACAGTTAGGTCTAATGTTGAAATCTACATCCTGTATCGATATAAAAGATTAAAAGTACTGAAATCTACATCCTGTATCGATATATAAGATTAAAAATACAGGACTGAAAAAAAAGGAGATTGTGGTGGGCTGTGGTAAACTGGTTGGAAATGGTACAGTTAGAACGTTCAGAGTTCCTGAAAGGCTTGTTCCTTATGAACTATAACTTTTTACTGTTTAATATTTACTCGAGTTGCTGGAAATGCGGGATTTTATAGTTTAAGACCTATTTAAGCAAAATCAAAGAAAACAATGAATCATATTTAGCTTTATATCATTTTAATACCAGGCTTCAAATTGCAATTTACAACAAAAAATTGGTAATATCATCTATAAGTGATGTTACTACTGATATGAGAAATGTGACGCAGCAGCGATTGTACTTCACCCGGGCTGCAGAGGCCAACTTTATCAAAAATACTGCAAAAATTCTCTGATAGTTAATTTCACAATGAATAAATACGTCATAGACAATGAAAGTCACAAAATTTAATTTTCAAACCGGTCCGCGTCTCTGAGGCCCCAAGTCGTTCCAGTGTTACAGCAATAGGTTAGCGAATTGAAAAGGTTACTGTTTGGGCGTTTGCTAAGATTGGATTTATCCGACGAAATGCAACATAACTTTTGATAAGATTTTGTAAACTCAGTTCGATTTTAATAATTTCATACATTCATACTAACCAAATTTAAATTGGGTTATGCCAAAGTTACAAAGTATAGAGGTTAAGGGAGTATACCAATATCATGGGAGCAATTTTTTTTAAACTGACCAATAGCGTTGCAGAAGAGACCTGTGCTGCGTGACGTCATGAACGGGAAAATTTATATTTATATTTTAACTAAGTAAATATATTACATTTATTTACAACTTTATGAAAGTGTCATTGAATTTGATAAGATAATTACTAGGGATGTGACAATATGCGTTTTAAATCATATATCTTAAGAATGGGGTACGGTCACGAGCCCCCCTCCCAGTTTTTTAAATCCTTACTTACCTAGTTAAACAAATGAAGAACTACTTAGATAGAAGTAACTGATAGTTGCTAATGTAGTTTGTTGTATCCGCTAGTTTGTTGTACTGCACACTTCATGACTGTTTAATGACCTGGCAAGGGGGGTTCGGGGGGCGGCACGCCCCCCTTATATACATATATTTTTTTATGTTAAATCAGTAATGAACTACAAAAGTGTTAGTAAGGATTAAATAATATAGTTAAGGATTCAAAAACAAGGGGGCTCATGGGGGGGGGGGGGCTTATGACCTACACCCCTTAAGAATATCATACGAAAAATCAATCAGTCTATAATATTTTCAGAATCTATGATTTCTAAGGCTTATTGTCACAACCCTAATAAACTAAGTTTGAGAAAAACCTGAACTTAATTTTGAATGGGTAAAAATCTTTGTGAATTGCCAATCTTGATTCTTGAGATACCGTCTACACTCTACACAGACATAGCAATTTTTGATAATTGTTGCTGATTACAACAAATTTATATCCAATCTTGGTAATTATGTCTCCTACAATTGTTTATAAAAAAACTTTTCAACAGTAGAAAATAGTTTTTTAAACATTTATTAACCTTCCATCACGCGCGTTTGCTATATTTATTTGTTTGTATCTAGAGCTCCACTTGGTTTGTCTCATAATCACGTGACTCTGGGAGTCGCTGATTGGTTCAAGATTGCTGACGTCACGCACCATCCACTTGAAAAATAATAACACACAACTGGGCTACTCCCCAAATATCTATACCAAAGTCTATATACTTGGTTATGCTCACTATTTTTAGTTAAAAAAAGTAAACTCTTAAGCTTCATTTACTATCACCTCTTCATTTTCCTCTTCTATTCGTGAATGCAGTCTTGGTGCTTGTTTTAGTAGCATTTGTGACTGCATTCATGAGTTTTGTCATTGAACGGTGGTAGGTGACTTTGTTCACGTAGCTACTTTTTATATGACTTTTTCTTTCGAATCCCTTGTATTTGATTATTTTCTTCTGACGTTTTTAAGTCAGAAAAAAACATTAAAAGAACTTCTAAAGGACTAATTATTGTCATCTTCTCTGTTGGACATTCAAAGAACGTAGTAAGACCTTCACATGACTTACAGATGACCAATTTCTTGACATCCTATTTTCGTGTGCATAGTACTTATCTTCATTTTTAATAATATTCCTTCAAAAGAATCTTAAGTTTGTAAAAAGATAAATACAACTATCAGATCCACAAGTGTAAACTTCCATGGAAATAAAAAAAAACATTTTAATTTATTATAGAAACTTTATAATAGGATGAGAAATTGTGAATTTTTATAAAGTGTGATTTATAAAGACAATATTTTTCCATTACAAACACTCGTAGTTGTGAAATACAATATTAATTCTTCAATTTATTAATAATTTTTTAAGTATAATTTTGTAGTGTTTTCATGTAGGCTGAAACTTAAATGGTAAAGCGATCAAGGTTTTTTTAACTCATAACTCTTTGGGGCATGGTGGGACACTAAGTAACCAACTTATTTTGTTACATTTGTTGCATGGTGCAATACTATGATAATGTAACCCACCTTCAAAATTTCATTCGTGAGCACATGGACTATTTTCTTCCCACCTTATAATGAAGCATTAAAATGGAATTGTTGCGATTTTCGTTTATATCTCATGCTGTAGTTTAATTATATACAAATACATAATTATTTAGGTCTTTCCACCAGACTCTTTTTCTACTTTTCAACCAGACTTTTGATTCAAGTTCACATAAGATAAATTGTCTTGTCCATATTGATCTTGGTTGTCAGAGTAAAGCCCCCCCGCTCACGAGCGTTCCCTCGCCGCAACGTCAAATGAACGCAGTCGCATGGCCAGGGCACACGAGCGTGCGTCGCAATGGAAAATAAACTCAGATGCATAGAGAGTGACATGTAGCATGTACCAGTCACACTATACTTAATTAGTCATACTGTTGGCTATCTAACTAGTCACACTATACCTGAACGGATCAAAATTGTAAAGTAATTGTTATTGGTACGTTATCGGTTACATATTCATTCAAAAAGTTTATATTAACTTCATAAGGGCTTGATCGATAAAGAAATACCTGAGTAATTCTGTTTTCCCGTTTTATTATTTCTTTGTCACAGTACCTATTATTCGAGAAATTTTCGAGTATGAAACTTTCTAGCTTTGTATTTTCATACCATATATTTATATATACTACTACAGTACCTGTTATTGAAACTACATCATATTCGAATGCAAGAAGTATTATGGATTAAACAAAATCTCAAAATCTAATTTTTTTATCTATAAACCTTGTAAAGAAGAGACAGTAACTTTAGAGACGATATAATTACAAAATTAATAATTGGCTTCTCCAAATAATTATGTAGTATCTATATCAATATAAGAAGATTAATTTTCAAATTAATTAATAATTACCTTCATTATGAATAAGTTGAATTTTTAATTTGAATAATAAGAAAGGAGAATACTGAAAACTGACAGAGGCACATGAGCATTTGAAGAGCATAACATTAGCACTTTCTTCTAAAACTCAGGGCCTTTCTCTTCCATTCATTACAAACAGCTTCAGGATAGAGCTCTGAGAGCAATATAATAGAATAAATTATATTGTAATAAAACTGTAGATTTGGAATCCTTAAATTCCAAGGATTGGCACTGCCGACCAATATTCACTGCGGCACACCGGACAATATAGGGATTTTTTTTAGTGTTTTGAAGCATTGTGCACAGATAACTTTGTGGCCGCAGGGAAAAAAGGCGAGATGTATTGGCTTCTCAAAGCAAATTACGCAGTAACTTGTTTGCAATAGTAAAAAATATAACTGCATAATAGGAAAGAATTATTAAGTAATTAAAAATATTTATTATAATTATGAATATCGCCTATAATTTCAACATATTAAATTTAAATCAAATAAAAGAAATATATTTACCATGGGCACCGATTCTCCCTGCAGACCGTGATGGAGCTTGAAAAATAATTACGAATTTTAAATAAGTTTGGTATTAGTCTTATATTTTTCTGTTTTCACGTTCTTATACCAAACAAAATCTTCATTATATTCTTTTCTTTGAAAAACATAATTTTTATAAGAACAAAATATTCAAGATTAGTACTGCTATTTAGCATTGCAGAATGAAAAATATTGGATATAGAATAAACTCGGAAATTAAATACATACCAGGCACTAATGGAAAAAAGAAAGATTAATCTTGAGGTGCAGATTGTATGGGAGAGAAATAATAAGAGTGTGGATTGTACACGAGTGAAATTTTGGGGCGGGTATTGTACAGGAGAGAAATCTTGGAGTCTGGATTGTACAAGAGTGAAATCAAAGAGGTGTGGGTTGCAGTGGAGTGAACTTGGGTTGCAGATTCTACAGGAGCGGACTCATTGGGGTGAGGTTGGGATGCTGATTCCACAGGTGGCCCATATAGAAGATATTAATACCTCAGTTCGAAAATATTATAATGAAAAGTCAGGTTTACCCAGTTGATTTTTAAGGCCGATTTATAGCCGATTTTTGGAAGAGTACGTAAACATGAATCGGCGTATTGACGATGAATCATCGACAAATATTCGAAGAAGTGTCCGTTTTATCCAAGATTTTTCGTATTAAATAAGGTAGGAGGCTATGGTAATTTCCAAGTTATCGGACAGTTCCTCATTTACGATCATAATTTTTTTTATATAATTTACCATTTTAAATGCTAGGCCTTTTAATTCAATTTATTAAAATAGCCATCTAATATGTAAAATTGTAAACTTATTTTTTCTTATATGATCGAAAATGTAGAACCGACCAATAACTAGGAATTTACGCTACAGCCAGTGGCTAAAATAGTAGATTGGTACCTACCTATATATGTAACCGTTACTTTTAAATATGTTTAATAAATTGCATTGGTATGTGTGTAGCTTAAAACTTTTTAAGAATATCTTAATTATGTTTAATCTACTCTTTGTTTATAGTATATACATTATACATACATAGTACTTATCATTAATAGGAAGAATAAATTATATAATTGATTGTTAACTGTTTATTATTATTTTGATAATTAATAACTTTATAAAATGCTTTGAATAAGTTTATTCAATAGAACAAACATCATCATAATGTTGGTACCTACTATACCAACCTATGAACACAATATACGACAGGGGGAAGTATATTGAAAAGTCATTGATATTTTTAAATCTATAAATGAATGATTTGATTGGTTGTTAACTGTTTTTTAAATCTTTTAATTATTTATTAACAGTAAAAAAATAATTTGTACTGAGGTTATTCAATGATATAAACAAAAACAGTCCGTTTATTTAGGTTTAGATTATGACAAAGTATGAAAACGTAATATGCCATATAGAATTTTAAGGATAAAAATTATTTGTTTACATTATTATATATTCATTTTATTTATTTTATCATAAATATTGTTCGAGTTCCATTTATTTACATATAATTTCGTTCCTTAATATGCCTTTCAAAACTGAATAAGTTTATTGTCAAAAGTTGCATACCTTATTTAGTAGATGATTACTTTCTGCTTCGGAACAAAAGCCCGTATCGAGGATGTCAAGAGGAAGATAAATATAGGGGACTTGAAGAAGTAGTCAGAAACGATAGTGGCTCCATGAACAGTCACTACCACCAGTCGGTGACAATTCTGGTGAATACAGAAAAGCTACTCCGTGAATGCAGTCACTTACCAAGAAATTTAACGAAAAGGGCTACAAGCACCGATGTGTGTTCTCATGGATGGAAGAGGAAAATGAAGAGGTGATAGTAAATAAAGCCTACGAGCCTACCTAAAACAAAAATCCAAGAGGAAATGAAGAGGTTATAATAAATGAAGTCTACCTAACACAAAATCTAATACTTCGTAGTTAAGTAGCGTTAATTAAAAAATATGATAACATGGTAAAATGAAAAAATACGATACATAATCCAAATTGCAAGAATTAAGAGACCAAGGGACGCCACTGCCTACCACAGACAGTTTCTGGATATAGTCCTGGGGCTAACCTTGGATAAACGATATCTTAACATATAGACAATGATACTAGAGTACTGATTTTAACCTAAGAGAAAATATGAGGCAGATTTGTTTGTTCGTAATTCTATATGTTACGAACATGTGTGTGCTTCCGTGTTAATTTTTTTCAAAATGGAATCTCATAATGAGACACAGGAACAAATATCTTAAACTAGAGGCAATTTGATAGCTAATAGAAATTCTTCTGTGGAACTTTTATTTTAATTGTTTTTATAATACAAACCTATAATTTTCTAAATGAACGGCGTTGTTCTTCGGCTATCATAGTATTGAGAAAGTGGTTGTTAAATTAGAAATTTCTGAAGGCAAGATTAATTCATGACCTATCTTAATGCCCCTTTCCGAGTACTGTAAAATTACAAATAGTCAAATACCTATTTAGAACCGAAAATTACTCGACACTATCCTAAAGAACGATAAAAAACTGTTCAAGATATTTTAAACTAGTTCAAACAAAAATAAATAGAAAGGTTAAATTATATCTAATTGAATAATCACTTTTATTTTAGATTGTGTTGGCTTAATTTAAGGTTTTTTGTTTGTTTTAACGTAAGGGAGTATCCTTTTCCAGACATAACAGTCACCTTTAACGTATAAAGTTTATTGTAGTCACCTGAGAATTTGCACTACAATGATAATGTAATAATTAACTATTATTTCATCATGAATTTATATATAAGTGATAAAAATATAGCAACCGAAATTTTAATCTGAATTCTTAGTTTAGGAAAGAACCGGCTGTTGCATTTACTCAGTCATAAAAATTACAAATTTCTGAATCTTTATACTAATAAATTGAAATTACAGGAGGTTAGCTAGAGTTATTCATTAGGTTTAAGAGTGCTCGACGTACATTTATACTACATACGTTTTTTATTAGACTACAAAAGTATTTCAAATTTTCTAAAGGAAGTTACAGTGCGTATGGTTGACCATCAAATTATTTTATTTTCTAAGATTCTATTGATTTGCTAAACTAGAATTTTAAAGTTCACTGAAAACATGAAAATTTTTGTCCATTTTCAGGAATCATTTCAGGAGTGTAAGAAAACATTCATAAGCTTTCAAAAATATATTTTCCTTGAGATTTTGAAGAGTACACAATTACTTATAATATAAGCATCCTCTTGAGGAAAAATACAATGGAAACTCACTAGAGCTAATAATAATATAAACTGAAGAAAATCAAACCAATGATTAGCTATGAACTAAACTTAAAACATACTATCATCAACAAAATATTCTAGCATTTTGAGAGGGTATTTTAAGTGATAGCACCTACCATTTCTTGAATAGCTATCTTTATATTGATTTATCCTGTTTCGAAGAACTTCAAGCATACCCAATTCCAAATACATCTCACACTTATAACAAGTAAAATAAGTGTGAAACATGTTTCACAATGATTTCTCCTGATATGAAACATATTTTAGGATATAATAATAAGTTAGATGTTTTTGCCAAACAATTAAAAACGTTATGATCATGCAGATGGGATTATTTGAAATTCATTTCATGGTAATTAAAATACGTACAATTATTAGATTTACCACCATGCAATAATTTTAAATGTACTGCTTAATTGAAAATTAACTACCAAAGTTACTCTTAAAACATCTTCTATATCTTACCAGGTCAAATAATAATGAAACATGTTTCACACATATGCAACTTGTCATAAGTGCGAGTTGTAATAAGAGTGGGCATACCTGCAGTGAATTAAATTACAAAACATTATAGCCCATGTTAAATTTATCATCAATTGTTTTGCATTTCTCATTTTTCTCAGGACTTTATCTAACCCATACTTGGAGATGATAGGTTTCATGGTTTCACATCGCTTTAATGCTTTGGTAGATATTGCACTACCGTGAAATCCATTAACAGCCGCATTCATTAGAGTTGTCTCATATTCTGTGAAAATTGTCGGCCTTCCCTTTCCATCTGAAAATGATTTTAAATTAGTTCTATTCATATAGTTAAAATGATGAATTATCTTAAAAATACATACACTACCAGTAGCTATACCTACCGAAATATATTAATTGATTGTTTTAAATTGATATCAGTTAGCTACTTACTGTTGGTAATTGTAGTTGCAGTGGGAGTTTTGGCGAGGCGAGACAATATTGTCATCTTTTCATTAGCCGTCATCACTTTCACACGAGGATTTAGATCCTCATCACTGCTGAAATCAGGTGGTTTGTAGTCTCAAGTATCATCATCTAGATTATAGAGTCTCAAATTAAATGTAAGAATTATTATTAATTTATTATACTTCAGTTATGAGTTTAAAGAAGATATAATAATTTGCATCATTTTCCAATTGACAATAATCAAACAGCTTGCATAAATTAGGGACGCAAATGTTTATAATACTTACCATCTTCATTATCACTGAGCAGCACCCTTCCTTTACTGCGTTTCTTTGCGTCGATGATGTACGACTTTGTTTCAACTTCTTTTGGAATATCCTTGCCTGGTAATTGGAATCATTTTAGAATTAATTGATACCATTATGTAAAAAAAAGTTTTATATACTTAAATGAATCATTAATACAACCAAGAGATGAGAAAGATTCATCCCATTCCATAGTCAGTATCAAAAAAGAGAAGAGAGAGTTACTGAAAACTTTAAAAAAAGCTACAAATAGCTCATACAAAACTGATAATTACCTTCTTCATTCACGTCTTTGTTGGCTCTTCGTCTCTTTTGTCTACTTGTTGATGGCTTGCATTCAACTTCTTCATCATCCTCTGCAAGGAGATTAAAAACCACATTTCAATATTTAAAATATAAATATAGATTAAACAATATTATGTAAGAACAAAGTGAACTGCCTAGCTTAATTTCTTAAAGAGTTTGAAGGTCTTCCGGAACTACATAAATGATAATTACCTTCCTCAATCTTGACTTTGTTGACTCTTTGTCTCTTTCGTCCACTTGTTGATGGCTTGCATTCAACTTCTTCATCATCCTCTGCAAGGAGATTAAAAACCACATTTCAATATTTAAAATATAAATATAGATTAAACAATATTATGTAAGAACAAAGTGAACTGCCTAGCTTAATTTCTTAAAGAGTTTGAAGGTCTTCCGGAACTACATAAATGATAATTACCTTCCTCAATCTTGACTTTGTTGACTCTTTGTCTCTTTCGTCCACTTGTTGATGGCTTGCATTCAACTTCTTCATCATCCTCTGCAAGGAGATTAAAAACCACATTTCAATATTCTTAATAAATAAGTTGATAAACTCACACATACTATGGGGATTAATTGAAAACATACATTCAGAGAATACTATGTAATTAAGAACCAATGAGCAATAGGAAACAACACTGTTTAAAATACAAATAATAAAATAGTTATTTACCGGATGTCAATGAGAAAATGTGCTGACCACGCTCTCCAAACATTAGCTCGTCAACTACTGCAGCAACTTCCATGGCAGATTTCGTTTTATCAGACAGTCTGTATGAAAAATTGGATGAAGAGAAATTGAATTAGCTAATTTGTGATTATTAGTGGATAGAAGAAGTGGATAGCTTCTATCCTCTGGGATAGAAGCTGACTGTACCTTGATAAAAAATATTCTTCTTAGTAGCTACTCAAATTTTATACCAAGCTATTAATAAACAATGAAAAAACTGAACAAAAAAAGATATATATAATCTTTAACTAAATTGTATTTAAATAGTATCTGTTTAAGTTTAACTATCTGTTAAATAATATTTGACTTTAAGTCATAAGCTTATAAATTTTCCTCAAAGGTTCAAATACAATAATGCTAATAAAATGAGATCTCCAGTTAGTAATATGAACTGATGCTCAATACTTAATATTAACTTTTTTGGCTGGTTAGCTGTTACTTCAAAAGAGGTGAAAGAGCTCTTCTGACAAAACTAAAACAATAGCTTGTCTAAGAATAAAAAATACATTTCAATAGATGTATTATTGACACTACATAGAAATCCCAACATAACTTCAAAGAACAAATCGCTAGAACAACGGTATAAATACTTACATTGAAAAATCATCATAAGATGAATAAAAAGTAAAAACTAAATGAAACAGCTAGGAGATAATTTTTTTCACATCTAAACAAATTTAAGCAAATAGAAAATGAGGAAGAATTTTAGTCAAATGATTCAAAAAAAAAATAAAAAGTGAACAAACCTTCAACATGTTAGATCAAATAGCAAAGAATAAAAATATGAATAGTTAGTTAGTTATAGCTACATTAATATTGAAAACTAATAGCCCCATTGCAATTATCTTGCAACATACAAAGAAAAACATATATAATGTCCTACTATTTGTGGCAATGTTGTGCTAAGAGGACCCATATTAGTCTCTATTTCTGTAATATTACATGGAAAAAAATCTTGATAATTTCACAAAAATAGCTACCTGGAGTCAATTCATTCAACTTTTTAAGAAATGTGTCCAATCGATTCATTGAACAAAAGTTATTAAAAATGTGATTGTTGAAATATAAAAGCAATTTGTGAAATTGTCATTTTATGATTTGGAGTTCTAGATGAAAGATTTCACAACAATTTTTTCTAAAATATCCTCAGCCAAACAAATTATATTAAAGAAGCTAATTTAAATTTTATACATGTAGGGTCGAGGTGTGTGGATCAAAAAAATAAGCAAAATAGAAACTACATAATTCTACTAAAATAATAAGTTATCACTTCAATAATAAAGTACATATACATATTTCAACCAAATTTCTATTGCAAACACTGTTATTCTTAACTATAGTTTATACACAAAACCTCTAAAAATAAATCCATGCCTATTATTAAACAGAGATTCATTAATCACCCCAATAACTGAGCATCAGTGTGCAATTATTTACCCATACAAGGTAGAAGTAGCTATTGAGTAAACCATGAAGATATAAAATCAGTTAAAACAATCTATATGACCAATAGTTAACTACTTAGCATTCATTAAAGGAAGAGCAATATTTAAATGGGATGTTTATGGCTTGCAAGCTTCATATCTAATATTTCAAAATTGAAGTTAATTATAGCTAAGAAATAAAGAATTGAAGATAGTTAGAATATTGATAGGAGAGGGATAAATAATGATTCATGTCTACCATATAGTAAACACACACAGTTTAATTATGGATAAGCTGATGGGCTTTTGCTAACAATAGATAGCTAGTAGTTACAGGTTTACTCACCTATTGAGTTGCTAGAAATTGGCAATATATAGCGGAATTGCTGAGATGAAGAAGTTTGAGGAACAGCTAATGGGGAAAATTTATATTACTCTCAAGTAGCTATTAATAAATATTTAATATAGTCAAACAAATTATACTAAATAAACAGATTGAAATTGAGCGAGGAAATAGCAACAAAGAAAGAAAATCACCTCCAGAGTATTGGCCTAATACATTCGCAGAACGGTTCAAAACGTGGAATGTAGTTTGTCCAGGTGAAGCAGCTTGAGGAACAGCTAATGGGGAAAATTTAAGTTGCTCTCAGGTATTAGTAAATAGCTACTTAATAAAGTAAAACAACTCTACTAAATAAACAGATCTAAAACTAAGCGAGAAACTAGCAACAAAGAAAGAAAATCACCTCCAGAGTATTGGCCGAATACATTCGGAGAACGGTTCACAACTTGGAAGGTTCTGCTCTCAGACGAAGCAGCTTGAGGAACAGCTTTTAGTATTGAGGAAAATTCAAAATTAATCAGAAAAAATATATTAAAAATATCTCATTATCCCTAGTGACCTAGCCGCTGGCAGATGCAAACCAGTCTTCAAAGAAAAATTTAAACCGATCTGAAAGTTGTTTAAGACATTTATTTTTTCAAATTCACATATATAAGGGGTATATCAGAACACTCTCCAGTCATGAGATGCACTAGTGTGTTTGAGAAAATAAGGGTGAATGTCTCACTATAATAAGTTAACTGTAATCCTTAGTGGCTTACTGAGTCCTAGTGACTCTGTACACAGTGATAAACCCCATCCATACAGTTATACATAAAAAACATTAGTTAGTTATCTTTGCCTGCTAATTATTCTAAACAGAAATTTTTAGTTTCAGTTTTTATCATATGTAAAATGAAGATTTCTACAAAGAAAAAATAGTGAAATGATAATTCAGTAAGATTATATAACAGTTTTAGTAAGAACTAGGTTAGTAAGCAAACCTTTGTGGGCTAGGTTACTAGGGTTAAGATAATCAGTTACAAGAAGCATTATAAAATATTCTCACCTTCTATGCTTCTGTTGCTCGCCATATTGTAGAAGAAAATAATTATCTATAAAATATCTAGAAAAAAAAGTGTTCAGCCAGCTTGGAGACAAATTTTATTTTGTGCAATTGTGTATGCATTACTATCATCACGAACCTATATGATTGTAAGTAAGTAACATTCAAGTCAGTTACCGATCTGCTCTCGCGAGCTACACACCTTATCTCCTGTTCGTAGTTATTGAGACCTTAACTTGCGAGCGTTCTAGTGGAGATACTCTTTGTAATAACCCTTGCTTGACTAATGAATATATTCTCTTTAAGTGTTAATTACTTTACTTCATTACCCTAAATACAGTTAAGCTTGGACCAGAGGCCTGAGGTCGGAACCATAGTGGCAAGGTGGTTCTAGGGCATGGTACCATGAGTATTTAGTAGAAAGAGATATATAAAGAGAAAGGAATCTGAAAATACTATATAGAGTAGGATCCTATCACTTGAACGCCCAATTTCCAATAAGGACAGCAACTGAAAGCGATGAATCATTCACACGTAGATTAAAAAATCATGCAAAAGATCTTATGAATACATCAATGTATTTAACGATATTGGGTCCACAGATCAACCCCAGTATCATCAAAGGAGTCATTGAAGGTCCTTTTAAGACAACAGCTAATTTACTGTCTGCTACATCAAAGAAAATAAGATCTTTGCCACATGATAAAAAAATTCTAATACCAAAGAAGAATTTCAATGACACAGAAACTTTTTTGATAGAAAAACCCGAGGGTGAGAATCAAGGCAATTTTCACGAGGATATGCAGGAAGATACAGAAGCATATTACGTTTATGATGCAAGAAAAAGAGGAACAGCAGGTAGGTTTGCACGCAGAAGCAGATTCAAATACAATCACACAGGCAGAGCATATGTACACAACACTAATAACCCCCACCCTACCCCTACCCCTCACAGTAACAGTGGTACAATTAAGTGCTACCGTTGCAACAAAATAGGCCATATAGGTAGAGAATGTCGTGCTCAACAACCTTTTAATCAAGGACAGAGCAAGGATTTTCGCAAAAACATGTAAATACAAACACAAGTAAAAAACAAGGTCAGTTTCAAGCGAAAATGATCGGTAACTCCGTGTACGAATGTGAATTGAACATGAATAAATTAGATCCAGTGCACGTTAAATTCAATGGCAAAAGTAAATCGTCACTCAATACAAAAAATAGTTGTGAATGTAAAAATAAGTTCGATTTATTAAAAGAAGAAGAGTTAAGCGTTGAGGATAAAAAAACAAGCGAAACGTATATAACAGTCCAATTAGTAAAAAATAAAGATGAATTAAGCGGATTGATGGACTGTCATTATACGATAAAAGGGACTTCTAAGCCAACGATAATTTTACATAGTAAAGAATTTGATTGGGAAGCTTTAATAGATTCAGGAAGCGAGCGAACGATTTTAAACAGTCGTAATTTTAATTACAAGGCGAGTCACGAGGACATAATGAAATCGGACGTAACTATTAAAGGCATAAACGGACGTTCCGAAGTAAAAGGTGAAGTAAAATTTGAATTAGTGTCAAAATCACACAAGCAAACAGTAAACGCTTTACTAATCAACAACAACAGCTTACCATATGATGTAATATTAGGAAGGGACGTGTTAACGAACGCGCAAATTGATTTTGATAAGAAAATATTGAAATTAGGTGAAGAAAAAATTCAGTTTATGGAAAAACGTAGAATAGCTACTAAAGAACTATTAAGCACAGATTGCTTAATATCTGAATTGGTCCTTACTTCAAATAGGTCAAAACGAAGAACGTTGATAAGACAAATAAACGAACGAACAAACAGCCGCAGTAGTATAGCGAAAGTAAGGGTTAAACCTCAACAAAAAGGGCAAACGAAGGTAATGAAATCCGAGGTAAAAACGAAGTCAAGGAATAAAAATAAAAAACGCGAGAAGAACGGAAATGTTCATATAAATAGCCAAGTCGTTGAGGCAAACAGCGTACAAATATTGTATGGATTTGTCAAAAACAACGAAGCAGGAAGTTATATTATAGCTAAAAGAAGTTTCAATAGTGGTTTAGTGATAGCCGAAACACTAATAAAAATCGAAGACACAAAAAAAGAGGGAGATCAAGTGTCAATATGCCCAGTTTTCGTAATGAATCCGACGGATAGTGATATCATATTAAGGGACAATATGATAGTTGGAAACCTCCAGACGTACGAAGAGCAAGTCGAAGTAAATATAGCGACAATATCGGAGTGTTTAAATAATAGGACTCATAAATCTAGGTTAGGAAACGTGTTGAGTGACGAAAAAACAAAGCCATTTGAACGAAACGTTACCCCTGAACTAATTTATGAAAAGTCAAAGGTACATGCAGTTGGAATTAATGGAGAGCCATTAGTTACAACGCATGGCAACCGAGATATGAAGTGTAAAATATCACGTGACGGAAGCGCTGATAGAAGCCGTGACAGCACATTAAGTGCTGATGAAGAAAACAATTCTCAGACAGTGCCATCAGCACCGAGAAGGTTAGTTAATGCTGACATATCATGTGGAATGTCAGAGTATGAAGACAAACTGACGCAGTTACTAAATGACTTTAGAGACGTAATCACAATCAATGACGAAGAAATCGGGACTACTAGTATATGTAAACACACAATAATATTGAAAGATCCTAATATAGTTATCAACAAGATACCGTATAGAATACCACATAAATTTCAAGAACAACTTGAAGAAGTTAATAAATCAATGTTAAAGGAAGGAACAATAGAACCTTCAATGTCCGAATTCAACTTTCCCGTTATCGTGGTTCATAAAAAGAATGGGGAAATACGACCCGTAATAGATTTCAGATCATTAAATAAGTGTGTCCATATACAAGGATTTCCTTTACCTAGAGTTGACGACATGCTAGGATCTTCAGGTGGATCAAAGATATTTTCTAGTTTAGATCTGAGGAGCGCATTTCACCAGGTGGAACTCTACGAAGAATCGAAAAAACTTACAGCATTTGCGGTAAATGGTAAGAAGTGGCAGTTCAGAAAGCTACCATTTGGTTATGTCAATAGTCCAAAAGTATTTCAAGCAATAATGACAAAAGCGTTAAGTAATGTATTAGGGAAACTATGTTTCGTATTTATTGATGACATCCTAATTTTTAGTCGATCATATGAACAACATTTAAATGATATTGGCCAAGTGCTAATGAGTTTACGTGACGCTCATTTGAGATTAAAATTAGAGAAGTGTGAATTCTTTAAACACAAAATTAATTTTCTTGGACATCGAGTCACTACTGAGGGCATCCGATGTATCCAAAACGAAAAACTTAGAGAAGCATCTAGACCAACAGATGTAAAACAACTTCAGCGATTTTTAGGGCTTGCGAATTATTTTCGTAAGTTCGTACCTAAATTTAGTCAGAAAGCCGACCCATTATATAGACTATTAAGGAAGGACACTAAATTTGACTGGACTGAAGAATGTGAGGCTAGCTTCACTAGTCTCAAAAATATTTTGACATCAGATACGGTTTTAGCTCATCCAAATTATTCCAGACCATTTTATTTATTTACTGACAGCTCAAATATCGGAGTTGGCGCAGCATTGCTACAACCAGATTCGACCAAAAGCAAAACATTAAGACCCATAGCATATTTCAGTAAATCATTAAATTCTACTCAAAAAAGGTACTCCACGACTAAACAAGAGTTTCTTGCAATACATCTAGCTTTAAAGGAATTTCAGTATCTATGTCTAGGGTATCCTATTACCATTTTAACTGATCACAAACCCTTATGTGCATTTTTTGGTAATAAACTTCCATTAGACACGGCGTTAGCCAGGTGGGCAATCGAAGCTAGCACATATGAGTGTACCATCAAATATTTTGAAGGTAAGAGAAATGTGGTAGCAGATACCCTTAGTAGATTAACTCCTTTAACGGAAGAAACAATAGATGATTGTGAACTTTTAACACCATCTAATGAAAGTTGTAGCTCAATTGAAAATTATATAGCAACCACAAGATCGAGGGCTAAGCTAAATGTACCACAAATTATTAACAACAATGACAGTGAATCAGAAACAGACTCAGAAAACGAACAAGAACCAGATCCATCTAAATTGTATAAAATCAATAAAGAAAAACCATTTCTGAACTACATACCTAAACACGAAGATATAACATGGACTTTAAACAGACTAAAGACTGCACAGTCAAACGACTTTGCTTGTAAGGAAATAATGGATATATTACATAAAAAACAATTAGGAACATCTAGGAACATAGCTGAATTTTTCATATTAGACGGAATATTATATAGACATCGGAAAATAGATACTCGGGCAGCCAGTATTGTTAATTATGTTATACCAAATGAAATGATCAATTTAGTAATTAATTCAATACATTTTAACACCCATTGTGGTTTAGCTCATACGCTATTTAAATTTCGACTAAAATATTATCATTTTCAAGAAAGATCGGTCATAGAATCTTTTATTAAAAGATGTGACGTTTGCAAAATCCTTAAAGGAAGTCTAGATACACCAATTAAATTAATGTCTGCCCCAGTAACTAATACACCATTTGAAACAGTTTCATTTGATTTTATAGGACCTTTTATAACAACTGACACGAACAACAAATACATTTTATCAATAACATGTATGTTGACAAGATATAACGAATTACAAGCAGTAGCTGACAAATCAACTAACACAGTAATTGATTGTCTAAGTAAAACATTTAGTCGTTGTGGATATCCCAAAACGTTAATGTCGGATTGTGCGAAAGAATTCAAGTCTAACGCAATTAGAACTTTCAGTGAAATACATCAGATATACAAATGTGAGGTATTACCATATTCAGCATATTCCAATGGAATTTGTGAACGTAATAACCAGAAAATTAACAAATTATTAAGATTCTATGTAGCCACAGTAGATCACAATAATTGGGACATGTTTCTCGATATTGTCCAAAACACAATCAACAATCAATTAAATTTGACCTTGAAAGATACACCCTCATACGCTCTTTTTGGCCGTGATACATCTCCAAATATTCAAGCAGAAAATTTGGATAACATTTACAATTTAGATACATCAGAATCAATAGTCAAAATTAAGGCCAGACAAGCTATATTTATTCAAGATCAGATAAGAGCTAACATAATTAATCAATCAAACAAACGCATAATTTACCACAATAAGACACGAAAAGACAAAATTATACAGATAGGTGATCGAGTATTAATTAGAAATCATCAAAAAACACATAAATTACAATTAAATTGGATAGGACCAGGTACAGTATTACAAGTGAAAAAAAACAAAGCTATAATTCAATTAGGACATCAAACGATAACGAGCAACATAAATTACCTAACTAAGTTGGAAAAATTCACAACAAATTAATTAAATAATTTCATTAACATCATTAAACAGGAAATCAAATTATGAGAAATTTGAATATAAACA
>CANNZV010000647.1:0-34516 GCA_947561585.1 Caprella mutica
AAGAGTCACTGTGGTGATGTACTATCAGAGAAGAGAGTCACTGTGATGATGTACTATCAGAGAAAAGAGTCACTGTGATGATGTAGTATCAGAGAAAAGAGTCACTGTGATGATGTACTATCAGAGAAAAGAGTCACTGTGATGATATACTATCAGAGAAAAGAGTCACTGTGATGATGTACTATCAGAGAAAAGAGTCACTGTGGTGATGTACTATCAGAGAAGAGAGTCACTGTGATGATGTACTATCAGAGAAAAGAGTCACTGTGATGATGTAGTATCAGAGAAAAGAGTCACTGTGATGATGTACTATCAGAGAAAAGAGTCACTGTGATGATGTACTATCAGAGAAAAGAGTCACTGTGATGATGTACTATCAGAGAAAAGAGTCACTGTGGTGATGTACTATCCGAGAAAAGAGTCACTGTGATGATGTACTATCAGAGAAAAGAGTCACTGTGATGATGTACTATCAGAGAAAAGAGTCACTGTGATGATGTACTATCAGAGAAAAGAGTCACTGTGATGATGTACTATCAGAGAAAAGAGTCACTGTGATGATGTACTATCAGAGAAAAGAGTCACTGTGATGATGTACTATCAGAGAAAAGAGTCACTGTGATGATGTACTATCAGAGAAAAGAGTCACTGTGATGATGTACTATTAGAGAAAAGAGTCACTGTGGTGATGTACTATCAGAGAAAAGAGTCACTGTGATGATGTAGTATCAGAGAAAAGAGTCACTGTGATGATGTACTATCAGAGAAAAGAGTCACTGTGATGATATACTATCGGAGAAAAGAGTCACTGTGATGATGTACTATCAGAGAATGAAAATATTTCAAATATTGTTTAATATATCCTCATTATAATCAATCATATAAATAATACTCAATGGGAAGATTAAAAAGAGACATATCATATATGATAACTAATCTATCATATATGGTAATTATTTTTCTCTACTATGGCAGATTCCATTTATAATTCCCATTCCTAGAAATAGTGAATAGAGTTACGTAGGATGCATTTCCAGATACAATATGACTTAGTCTCCTGCATGGGTATACATAGTACACATCTATACACATTCATACATAGTACATAGAGTACATTGGTAAGTATACACTGTAACACTTATACACAGTATACTACACACACTACACATGCATACACACTACACTCCTTTATCCACACTGTGGTATATTGTGCATACCTATTTCCATAATAGGTGATAAGAACAATATTATAATGTCGTATGACATCATCTTACTAAATAATGCTATGAAAAGTTATTATACCAGTTATTCTATATATGGTAGTTATATTTATTGTTGTAGATTTGCGTTAATTAATTATTATTTATTATATTAATTGTTATGCCCATTGAATGAATAATTTACAGTATAAATAACTTGATAGAAAGATTGCTCCGCCCCTTTCTATGACGGGTACCAACACTCTGCCCTGATTGGTCGGTAGGTTATTACGTCACTGTTACGCGTTACTAATTGTTTTACCTGAGAAATGCCTACAGGTGAACCTTGTAAAGCGACAGTGGAAACTAGTGTACTGTTGCCGTCAAAAATTATCTTATTTTAATTTTGTTATTTTTAATTTATGTTATTTTTAAAGTTATTTTAAATTATGTTATTTTTCTTAATTAATGAAGTTCACTAATATAATAATTATTCGTTTATAGCACATATGTATGTAAATTAAAGTCATTAATTTATACATGTTATATTTATTTTACATTTGAACTTGGTGAAACAGTTTAGATATAACTAATGATATCATAACTAATAATTATTTATGGTAATATATTTCTTAGGTATTTCTTATATATTGGTATGTGTATTAGGGGTGTAGATACATATACTATATAATAAACAGGTTTTCATTCATTGGTATATAAATATATATAATATATACATTATATATAGTCTGTGGACTGACGTACCATCAAATGCAAGTGTAATCGGGTGTTTGTTTATTTTGTTTTTATTATTATGCTTTATCATTTTTTATTTGATATTTGTTCCGTATTTTCGTTTGTTTGGCTTAATAAAATTTTCTTTGTTTTTACACGAGGAAATATTATTGAGTACTGAAATTACTGAAGCTTCCTTGATATTCAAATTCACTAACTTTGAAATAATCTCAAAAATAGAAATGTTGTTATATTGAAAATTAAATGATGGGTTTTCCATTTTTTCTTTACTTTTTTCTTACATAAAAACAAATCTAAGGAATATTTGAAGTAGAAAGTTTTAAAATAGTAAATATTTATAAAATTGAATTCATGCATTTTATTATTTCATTGCATTTTGTCACAAATTGCTTTTGGGGTAAGTTACGAATTATCGGTCAGTTCTACATCTTCGGTCATATAAGAAAAAACTATATAAATAATAATTATTTAATTTAATTTTAATTGGTATCCATGATACCTGCAGGTATCATGGATACTAATTAAATAAAAGTTGTATAATTATTATATAGTTTTTTCTTATATGTTCGAAGATGTGGAACTGACCGATAATTCGTAACTCACCCTATGTATAATAACTTACTCTATGTGTTAATTCATCCCATGTTACATCCCTATAGCTTATCTTCACTATCAGCTTATCTAAGATGCTCCAAGTGTCATGATTTCCTGCAGAATGTACAGTCTACTTCTCTGAATAGGTGGGAATATTCCTTCTCTGAATAGCTGGGAATATTCCTGAAATGAGAATATGAGATATTCCTAGTGCAAGGAGTTGTAGCTGTAGACACATACGTTTCTCTTGGGAATATCTACTTGTTATAAATAATTGGCAACAATTTACACTCTCAAGAAACTCTTGAAAGTTTTAGTAAGAATAATATAGGAGGTATAACTGTATTGAAATGTAAATTATAAATATAAAGTATTGCAATTATATCTTACCAGGTAAAGATATAACCTTTTTGGAAAAAGGTTATACAAAATCGTATTGAAGTACTATAGCTAGCATTGATTTTCATTTTGAACAATTTTATAGTTTGCTTTTATGTTTCATTATATGTACCAGTAAATAGAAAATCTGTTGTATTACTCGTTCGAGTTTGGAAATTTGCGATAAATTTTGAAATTCTAAAAATGATCAAAATTTCAGGAAAATTAAAAAGAAAATGAAAATATCGTAGAGCATATGACTATAATTTATATAGTTTATTGTTGTAGAAAAAGGTAAAAAGTTATGGTGGGGCCATAGAAGATTAAGAGGGGAGTTATGGTGGGGTCATAGAAGATTAAGAGGGAAGTTATGGTGGGGTCATAGAAGATTAAGAGGGAAGTTATGGTGGGGCCATATAAGTTTAAGAGGGAAGTTATGGTGGGGCCATAGAAGATTAAGAGGGAAGTTATGGTGGGGCCATAGAAGATTAAGAGGGAAGTTATGGTGGAGCTATAGAAGATTAAGAAGGAAGTTATGGTGGGGCCATAGAAGATTAAGAGGGAAGTTATGGTGGGGCCATAGAAGATTAAGAGGGAAGTTATGGTGGAGCTATAGAAGATTAAGAAGGAAGTTATGGTGGGCCATAGAAGATTAAGAGGGAAGTTATGGTGGGGCCATAGAAGATTAAGAGGGAAGTTATGGTGGGGCCATAGAAGATTAAGAGGGAAGTTATGGTGGGGCAATAGAAGATTAAGAGGGAAGTTATGGTGGGGCAATAGAAGATTAAGAGGGGACACTATCTTAATCTCCCTTTCTCGGTTTTCAATTTTATTCATTGATTCGATGTTCCTTTTATTCAAAAATTTCTACAATAACAGACGAAGTTTTGTATCCATAAATTGCTTTCCAAAAAATACTTGCTATTTCCTTAGTAATAACAACCATAGTTAATAGTTAGCTCTAGTATTCTCTTTATGAAACCAGAAAATCTGATGTACTTTAAGTTACCAATCACAATTTAGTTAATTTCTTTAACTTCTTTTTAATTCATTAAAATTTTTCAGTAGCACTTTTCCAAATTCCGATAGTTAGTGCAGACTTCTCTGAAGTGACTGCAAACAAGAACAAACTACAAACAAACTAAGAACAAAGTACGAACAAAGTACGAACAAACTAAGAACAAAGTACGAACAAAGTACGAACAAACTAAGAACAAACTAAGAACAAAGTACCAACAAAGTACGAACAAACTAGTACAATAAGTTTAGCTGAACTCAGCACCATTTCTGTCATTTTATCAATCGACTCGAACTCTAACATTCATTGCAACCATTGGATAATAGTGTTACATTTTAGTACAGTAACGTTAGCACTTCAACCCCATCGTGCGCCATATATGGTACACACTTGCTCAACCTGCACCGTGTACCACTATTGGTATACGCCGAACACATTTTGGTATTTTTTTAAAATTGATTTTTCTCCAACATATATGGAATACTTTCTAAGAACAGTGTTGGAAAAGTAGGGAATAAAAATTGCAATGTATAAACGTATTACATATTCATGACTAGAAATATCAGAGAATATGTTAAAAACAAATAATACAACTGTACAAGTATGCTTATAAAGCAAAGATGCAGGTAAAGCATTGCCGTCATATCTCGAGTTGCGGTTAGAGTTTTAAGCAAACATTAGGTATTTAAATTAAGTCATAACGACAGGATGAATGCCGTCATAAATGTTTATCATGTCTAAGCCACTAAACTTGCAAATGAAGTTTTTGACAAAAAATAAAATAATCATTATTTTCATTTGTTTTACTGAGATAGATAAAAGTACTTAAATCGTCAGTGTATATTGTGTTATAAATAAAATATACTCTCACTATAAAATGTACATGTATAAATAAATAATTTCACTTCTAAAAATAAAAAAATAAAAATTCACATTTAAAACTAACTGAAGATATTCTCACTTGAATTTTTATGTATGATAAAAAAATGTTTCATTTTTTTATTTTAAGATTCTTTTTATTGATAGAGTAAATTTTTTCAACAAGATCTTATTATAATATTATAACTGTTCCTTTGAAACAATTAGCATTTACACATTATATGGAAACTAACTATGCTCTGTAGAACAGATAGGTATTGATTTTCTATCTCTGGTTTGTGGGGCTGCATTCCGTGTAGATCGATATGGTAAATATGCCGTGACGTCATCACCGTAACTAGTGTCTAACTTGATAGGGTAAGTGCCGAGTTATCGGACGGTTACATATTTTCGGACACGAAAACAAATAATGTAATAATTATTATTTGACTGGTTATTTTAATTGGTATCCATGATACCTGCAGGTATCATGGATACCAATTAAAATAATAGTTTTGATTTGTTTTCTTACGTGACCGAAAATGTGAAACCGTTCGATAATTCGGAACTTACCCTATTTAAATATTGTTCATATCCCAAGTTATTAAAAAAAATCGTATCAATATTAAAGGAAATTATGCATCATGAGTTAGTTTACATTTACTATATATTTTATTTATTAAAATAGAAATTAGTGTTAACTATATTATGTTATATCTTAGCACAGCCTTTCAATGGCTTCGTCATAGAAACTGTAGCTGTGACTTCTATTTTAGAGAATGGTAATGCAGTAAATTACTTGTATGATTATTGTGCTCAATTATATGCTATAGAATTGTGCCGTCATGAGCAACTTATGAGAGAAATATGAGCTGTACTCTAATGAATTGACTTATGAATGCTTATTGCTCATTAGTCTTTTGTTCATAATATGAGCAGTGGTGAATATTTTAGTTATGATGATAATTAATATGAAAGTGGATATTTAGTGATTTTATCATTATGAGTTTTATCATTATGAGTTTTATCATTATGAGTTTTATCATTATGAGTTTTACGATTATGAGTTTTACGATTATGAGTTTTACGATTATGAGTTTTACGATTATGAGTTTTACGATTATGAGTTTTACGATTATGAGTTTTACGATTATGAGTTTTACGATTATGAGTTTTACGATTATGAGTTTTACGATTATGAGTTTTACGATTATGAGTTTTACGATTATGAGTTTTATGATTATCAGTTTTATCATCATTATGCTATTATTATTTTTATCATTATGAGTTTTATCATTATGAGTTACACGATCACGAGTCAACATCTCGCCATTCACACACTGTTCCTATTGATGTCACGGTCATGTCAATGTTTACTCTGCTTTTCCCTCATTGCTCTGTAAGGGGCACAGTGTGTTGATGGAACGAATGAGGAACTAGTCCTTTGGCTGCTAGGACAAATGGAACCTTAGAACGAATGGACCTGGGAAATGAATAGAACGAATATGGAACTAATGCTTTGAATGGTGCAACAAATAGAACGAATGGACCTGGTGGACGAATAGAACTATGTAATTATAGAACGAAAAGATATGTGTAACTATGGAACGAGTTGACCCATGTAACATTTTTTCGAAAATGGTATAGTGTGTACTTATTTTCTAACTATGACGTCACAATGGTTCCTCATCCATTGAAAGATTGTTGTAATTGCGTCATTTTACGTCACACAGCTGGTTTGATATCTGGACATAGAAAGGCGTGAACCACATGGTGCCTATGTGTACCATCACGCAGTCAACATATGAAAATGTCTTGCAATTAATGTTCCTATGTTATTCGTACGGTAGAAAATAATTGTGAAACATAACCTTCTACAATTTTCCCAAGGTAATAATAGAAGTAAAATGATAATTAAAGTGTTTTTTGTTCAATTAATTTTGGTGATATTGTTATGATGATTTTAATTATTTCGTAGAGACTAGTTTAATAATTATTTTATTTAATCATTTTGATAAGAATAATCTTAATTTCATCTCGATATTAATCCGTGCCACGAGTCTCTCATTTAATCAGATATTAATCATTTATTAATCTTTGTGTAATTGAAATATGAATAAATCTTTTGATGCAAATTTGACGACGTTTTATTCAAGTGTTAAATAAAAAAACGTTTGCAACGTTTGTAATTACACAGTGTTAGGTACGTGAAAAACGTTTGCAACGTTTGTAATTACACAGTGTTAGGTACGTGAAAAACGTTTGCAACGTTTGTAATTACACAGTGTTAGGTACGAGAAAAACGTTTGCAACGTTTGTAATTACACAGTGTTAGGTACGTGAAAAACGTTTGCAACGTTTGTAATTACACAGTGTTAGGTACGAGAAAAACGTTTGCAACGTTTGTAATTACACAGTGTTAGGTACGTTAAAAACGTTTGCAACGTTTGTAATTACACAGTGTTAGGTACGTGAAAAACGTTTGCAACGTTTGTAATTACACAGTGTTAGGTACGTGAAAAACGTTTGCAACGTTTGTAATTACACAGTGTTAGGTACGTGAAAAACGTTTGCAACGTTTGTAATTACACAGTGTTAGGTACGTGAAAAACGTTTGCAACGTTTGTAATTACACAGTGTTAGGTACGTGAAAAACGTTTGCAACGTTTGTAATTACACAGTGTTAGGTACGTGAAAAACGTTTGCAACGTTTGTAATTACACAGTGTTAGGTACGTTAAAAACGTTTGCAACGTTTGTAATTACACAGTGTTAGGTACGTGAAAAACGTTTGCAACGTTTGTAATTACACAGTGTTAGGTACGTCAAAAAACGTTTGCTACATTTGTTATTACTCAGTGTTAGGTACGTGAAAAACGTTCGCAACGTATGTAACTATTGAGTGGGTGGTACGTAAAATAACGTTCGCAACGTTTGTAACTATTGAGTGGGTGGTATGTAAAAAAACGTTACAACGTTTGTAATTAGATAGAAATTACATTAATATAACATTATTCCAATATCATATCCAATTAAGATAAATCTACAAATTATTTAATTTAAATATACTAATATTAATCAGTATATTAAACTTATTCATTTTATCAATAAATAATTAACATTATGAACCATGCCTTTTAGAGATGATCTCCATTATTCACATTTATCTCCTTCACTCATTCATCTGTTTTGCTTACCTCCTCAGCTCTAGTTTCAATAATTAGCATCTGTCACAGGTGTTGGCATACACTCACAGGTGTTTCTGATCAGTTGTGATTAGTTATAGCATGTCAGGTAATTTAATTGCCCGTGTTTGCATTGAAATGTAATCCATAGTCAATAAATATAGAAGTATACCAAGTACAATTATTGGAACATTCAAAATATTGTGAGTGACGTCACACAAAATATTTTCCATTTGTTTTTAAATAAAAATTGTGTTATTATTCCGTTAAATGTGCATTTTCATGGAAATTAACTCAACCAAAATTGTTTTTATCACGCTTTACACTCTATTCACTTATATTATTCAACTAATAGTACTTGCAGTACTCTTTGTGACGCAATTTGTTTACATCGTTTCTGAAGAATGGATCAAGTTCACAGTCAATGAATTCGAAACTTAACATACTTCTCTATTTATTTACTATGTTGTAATCAGCCTTTCTTTGAGTTAGGGTAACTTACGAATTATCGGACAGTTTCACATTTTCAGTTTTATAAGAAAAAATATAATTCAATATTTAAACTGGGTGGTTTAATAATTACCATTTTTTTCTTACGTGTCCGAAAATGTGAAACCGTCCAATAATTTATAACTTACTTTAATTTATAATTATTTTACTTTTTATATAGAAAATTAGGTATGAATTTTAAAATGACAGTTAATTTTCATATAGATATATTATCAATTTATTTAATGTTAAAATAACTCAATTAATCCAATATTCAAATTATCAATAATTATTTAAAATATTTTTCACCATTTAAATTATTCCATAGTCACCCATCTAAATGAATTATTTTCTTTCCTAGTTTTCTATGACTCTCTTTCTGAGGGGGTACTACAATATTCATAGCATCCTTCACTCTGTAATTAGTTTCAATTTATCGACTAATTATTCTTAGTATACAACAATTTGCACATTGAATTAATAGTTTAAACGTATTTTAAGTTGATAATTCATCTGCCATCGCTAACTTCAACCTCTAATGCATCACTCGCTGACTCACAAAGTATATTAAAATTCATAAGTAGACCTTTCACAATTTGTATTGCTTTGCATTAACATAAATTATTTATGGAGCTTCTTTGTCGATGCTATTTTGCTAGTGAATGAATGGTGGTATAGTTACGAATTATTGGACGGTTCCACATTTTCAGTCATATTAGAAAGAAAAAAAATGAATATTTTGATAATAATTATATATTTGTTTCTTATGTGACCAAAGATGTGGAACCGTCCGATAATTCGTAATGTACCCTAATGCAATTTCAAATCTTTCCATAAAATGGGTCACTATGAGCCTTCTTATCTTTTTAAATTAATGATAATAAATTCTACCAACATTATATTGCTTTTCATAGTTTGAACCTTAAAGTTCTGATGACTCTTTCAAATGTACTATTTTGGAAGTAGCACCTAATGATGCTATTATATGCAATAGTTTGTTTGGAAATAACTTATTTTACACTCTTATATTCATCATCTGTGAAAGAAATTATTTTAAATATTATTTAATTACCTCTTACAATATTTTGTGACTAATAGTAGTTCTTTATATTCATATTGCACTAGTAACTAATACTGTTGTTTTTATTTCATACTAGTAACTAATAATGTTGTTTTTATTTCATACTAGTAACTAATAATGTTGTTTTTATTTCATACTAGTAACTAATACTGTTGTTTTTATTTCATACTAGTAACTAATAATGTTGTTTTTATTTCATACTAGTAACTAATAATGTTGTTTTTATTTCATACTAGTAACTAATACTGTTGTTTTTATTTCATACTAGTAACTAATACTGTTGTTTTTATTTCATACTAGTAACTAATACTGTTGTTTTTATTTCATACTAGTAACTAATAATGTTGTTTTTATTTCATACTAGTAACTAATAATGTTTTTTTTTTTTCACACTAGTAACTAATAATGTTGTTTTTATTTCATACTAGTAACTAATAATGTTGTTTTTTTTCACACTAGTAACTAATAATGTTGTTTTTATTTCATACTAGTAACTAATAATGTTTTTTTTTTTTCACACTAGTAACTAATAATGTTGTTTTTCTTTTTCAGTACATTGGCACATTGGATGTTCCTCGTCCTACCAGCAAAATAGAAATAGTGGCAGCAATGAGACGAATAAGAGTGAGTAAATACTTGTAATTAACTTGTAATTAAATTGTAGTTAACTTGTAATTAACTTGTAAGTAACTTGTAATTAATTTGTAAGTAACTTGTAAGTAACTTGTAAGTAACTTGTAAGTAACTTGTAATTAATTTGTAAGTAACTTGTAAGTAACTTGTAATTAACTTGTAATCACCTTGTAATTAACTTGTAGTTAACTTGTAATCACCTTGTAAATACCTTGTAATTAATTTGTAAGTAACTTGTAAGTAACTTGTAATTAACTTGTAATCACCTTGTAATTAACTTGTAATTAACTTGTGGTTAACTTGTAATCACCTTGTAATTACCTTGTAATTAACTTGTAAGTAACTTGTAAGTAACTTGTAAGTAACTTGTAATTAACTTGTAATCACCTTGTAATTAACTTGTAAGTAACTTGTACCTACACATCACATTTTTTGTTCATCTATGGACACTTACATCTTTTTCTAAATGTACAGAGTAAACTAATAAACATACAATCTAAATTATAAATACAAATTAGATGCAGCTAAGATTACGTGAAAGTTAAAACTGGTGAAACCTAACTATGTTTCTCTTCATGAAATGTAAAAAACTGAAAACTGTATTTACTATGAAATATATTTACCAAGACAATATTACTTAAAAAACAGTGAGTTTGTTGTAAAAAACCGATGGATCTAAAATACTAAAATTGTAAAAAGGATAAAACATATTAGTTCTAGTGTTTGCAATGCCCAGGTAGCAATGTTTAAAGGGCCAGTATTGGGAAAACATTGCCAATATCGGGACAACATTGGCAATATTGGGACAACATTAGCAATATTGGGACAACATTGGCAATATTGGGACAACATTGACAATATTGGGACAACATTGGCAATATTGGGACAACATTTGCAATATTGGGACTACATTGACAAAATTGGGACAACATTGACAATATTTGGACAACATTCCCAATATTGGGACAACATTGGTAATATTGGGACAACATTAACAATATTGGGACAACATTGGCAATATTGGGACAACATTGGCAATATTGGGACAGCATTGGCAATATTGGGACAACATTGGCAATATTGGGACAGCATTGGCAATATTGGGACAACATTGTCAATATTGGGATAACGTTGACAATATTGGGACAACATTGACAATATTTGGACAACATTGTCAATATTGGGACAACATTGACAATATTGGGACAACATTGGCAATATTGGGACAACATTGGCAGTATTGGGACAACATTGGCAATATTGGGACAACATTGGCAATATTGGGACAACATTGGCCCAAGAATCAATGCTATCTGACTGCACTTAAAATTGTTACACAAACTGTACTTACAGCTTACTCATATCAACACACGTGTAACATGTTTTCCACTTTAATAATATGTTCTATTTATTAAATTGCTGTTCATATTTCGCCCTATTCTTTATTTCCTCTTCATTGCCTTAATTAGAAACACTTTCCTTGTTATTTGCAAGATGCTATATATCGTAAATACACATCAGTTTACATTTAATGTAGTTTCAGAAACTCATAAACATAGTTACTTTTCTTTGAGCAATGGAGTAACTGCATTCATTCCATTAATATAAATAAATAGTGGAGAACTTTCTGAGTGAAATGATGAATATACAAACTCTCTTCCATTTGATCTTGTATATAACTTTAGCTGCATTTATTTATAGTGTTTTACTGTTGCTAATGGCTAGTTTATTTAATATCACATTTATTCTCCATATGTAAATGATGAGAGAAGTTATTATGAAGAGTAAGTTAAATATTGATAGCATTATCCGTGGACTTGAGGTAAAATTTCACTATTTCGGTGAACAATCATTAATAATTTCTTGCTCTCAATTAAACATAATTATTTAGTATCTATTTTATTTATAAAGTAGGGGAAGTTACTAATTAGTGGTCAGTTCCACATTTTCGGTCATATAAGAAAAGAAAAAACGGTATAAAAATCGTAATTTAATTGTTGTTTGAAACTTTGTATTGGTATCATGTTGTAAAATAACAATTAAATAACAATATATATAGTTCTTTCTTATATGCCCGAAGACGTGGAACTGACCATTAATTCACAACTTACCCTATAGAAAATAAACATTTAAATCCAATTAAGAGTAAATAAAATAAAATCTTTTTTAGTATATTATTTCCTCTTATGACTAATTTTTAAAATCAAGTTGCATTATTGAGTTTGTTTTTGTTTCAGTACGAATTCAAAGCTCGTTCCATCAAGAAGAAGAAGGTGACTATGGAGGTGTCGGTGGAAGGGGTCAGAGTGCTGCTAAGGAAGAAGAAAAAGAAGGTGAGGAAAATTAGCATCAATAGAGCCTATTTAAAATGCGGTATACAACCTCTATTAACCTTTAGCGGGCAAGTAGCCCTTACGAGATACATATTTTTTACAAATGTCTTGAATACATATGCGCGAGATATACGGTTTGGTAGAAGTTTCAGTCAATAAACAAGAACCATATCTTTGAATGAATCCAATCAGATTTCTTTTAGATAGTGTGCTAAGAAATAGTCATGGTTGTTTTATACAGTAATTTCTGTGACTGCATACCGTACAATTAGGTGGCTATTTTTCTAACCAAAAGCTGCTTGACTTACTCAATTGTGGTAAATATTTCACATTCAACCAAAATGTAGGTAAACTCCGGTACTCGCAAATGTTTTACCTGACATTCGAACATGAAAAATACTGTAATTACAATTGGTGTATCCCGTATGGGCGTCATGCCTGTTCCATCAGTATCCAAACGTATCCCATACAGGTTACATTGCCCGTTTCACCTAAGAATGTATCCATTCCATTCCCCATGCAATTAGGGTATTTCATTACTAATTAATGCAATAATAAACAAATCATGAAAATAGTTATATTTTGACGTATTACAATGATATTTAAACGTCAATTTAACACTTTTTATTTTAAATCAAGTACTAGTGAATGAAAGATAATATAATTTTCATGTAATTTTTGAAATCTACACTATAATAAGAGCCGCGTCCGTCCGTCTGTCCGTGTGTCACAAAATGAGTTTAACAGTCATTCTATCAACAGCGCCTCATAAAGTTGGTGAAAATAAGAGAAAAATCAAAGAAACAGTAATTAAAAAGAAAAACTAATAATTTGCTGCAGTATCATGACTTAGTGCTACAATAAAACTGACACTAATTATTTAAAAAATAAATTTATATTTTTGGCTTTTGAGAGAATTTTTTTGTTTAATCAGAATATATGTATGCATAATACATACATGCATTAGAATATAATTTAGATTCAATAACAGGTACTGTACTAGTATTTATTATTCATTCAAATTAAATTGCTACATTCTTTTAAAATATTGATCATCTATATACTTTTCAAATAATCAGTTATGTAATCATTTCCTGACGTTAAAAAATAAAAAGATAAAACTTAGATTAATACTTTTTAATCACTTCTTTTCACTAATCCTTTATTTTCAAATATTTATCATAATTTACCGAAAATATTTTTTGTTTCATATATAGAAATTTAACTAATTAATATCATTTCGGAAAAAAATGAAATGGCACTTAAGTTTGAGGCAATTATCAATTAAATGAAAAATATTTTCCCGTACGTAGGGTAAGTTCTGAATTATCGGTCAGTTCCACATTTTCGGTCATGTAAGAAAAAACTATATAATTTAACATTTTACCTGTTTATTTTGATTGCTATCCAGTTAAAATTGTATCCTTGATACCTCCAGGTATCATGGATACCAATATAAATTACCAGTTAATATCATAAATTATATCACAGGTATCATGGTTACCAATTTAAATAACCAGTTAAAATATTAAATTATAACTTTTTCCTTCAATGCTCATAAACATGGAACCGACCGATGACTCGAAACTTACCCTGCCATCAAATAAAGTCTTGTTATTTTGCCATAGCTGTACATAGCCAGGCAAGGGGCCAAAACAGACCTCTTGCTTTACGTTATACTGAGGGCTATTCGTAGTAGCTTCTGTTTTTTCGCACTAATTTAAGTTTGTCATTTGATTAGGAAGTTTACGCGCTTTATCGGCTTGACCAGCTTGATAGGCTCATAAATTCGCCAATTGAGGGGTGCGCTTTACTTCTCTGAAAGAAAACTGTAGTTCTTTGAATTTTAAAGGACTATCATTATTAAATGATATCATTAAATGATATCATTATTAAATGATATCATTATTAAATGATATCATTATTAATAGGGTAAGTTACGAATTATCGGTCAGTACTACATCTTCGGTCTTATAAGGAAAAACGACATAAAAATTGTTATTTTTACACAGTGCTATCTAATAATAACAATTTTTATATAGATTTTTCTTATATGACCGAAGATGTAGTACTGACCGATAATTCGTAACTTACCCTAGCTCGCATTATTAAAGGTGTTTCTTTTGGAATAAGTACGTACATTATCTTCACATTGAATGGTAAATTAAGTTTAAGAATCAATTTAAACTTTACTTTAGAAGACAATATTCTCCCCATAAAAATACTTACAAAGATTTAATTTAGTGAAGTTTAACTGCGTTGTAAGGAACTCTATTGGTATGATTGACTGAAATCGAGAGTTAAACTGTCTATGCTAATAATTTCCTTAGTGTGTTTATTTATTTATTTATTTGGTGTCCTCTTTTACACTATGGGTATTAAACATGAAGAATGTATCTATGATACGCACGGGAATATATTGACTTGATATTTAAATTCCCCTGTTTTTATTCAATTTTTAAATTTATTTTATCTATAAAGTAAATTAGACTATGCAGAAAATTTAATTTTAATTGAATTCATTAAAAGTAACCTAATAACGGGTAATAAATTGGTATTGGTGATGACCCGTTATTTTTAACGGGAAAGTACACTAGTGTTAAATAATTAGCAAAAATTAGTTATCTGCTTAATAACTGCTAATTGAATTTCAGTGTTTATTAATGGGAATTATATTATTAAGGTTATTAAAAAGGGGTAATCAATTATTGGGGTGGGACAATATGCTTTTAAAATCATAGATTCTGAAAATATTAAATATACAAAATTCAGTCTTTTTTTATTGAATTTTATAATAATTTCAATTAATCTTTGAAATTGATTCATATATTATGAAATTATATATGATCATTTTTGTGAAAATAATTATTTAGAAAATTATAAATAATTTTAACGGATTTAAATTGACTCTATAAAAAAAATGTTATAAATTTATTGTTAAAATTAAATCAATATTACAGAATTATAATTAATAATTCTTTCCAAACAAAATGTTCAAATCTAGTTACTCACTGTCAAACTTTCTGTAGTATTTACTATATTTTATGTAGGTGTTTATTTTCCACAATATAAACATTTAATTTAACCAAGATGCGTAGTTTTAACTCTAGTCACGCAGTATTAGTTAGTAATAATAAAAAGGCTATTTGTCAGTGTGCCCGTCATAGTGTGTCATATTGACACGCTGTGTCATAGTGTGTCAGACTGACACGCTGTGTCATAGTGTGTCATATTGACACGTTTAAAAACTAACTACATCTTTGGCTTCAGTTTTCGCTCATGTTTAACATGTGAAATATGTATCGCTACCATAAACACATGCAATGACTCATCATTTTATCCATGTTATCTGTATTTTATATAGTTTTTTAATGTACATTTTTTAATTAACTTTTTTTGGTGAAAATGTATTTATAGCTACTTATACTTTTTTCTATGATTTACATAGTACACATAAAATGTTAATATTAATACCCAAGTTACATTTATTAACTATATCACTTTGCAAACATTTTTAAATTTAATTTTCATATTAGTTGGCTTAGGATTAGATCTGAATTATCGGACAGTTCCACATTTTCGGGCACGGGAGAATTTTTTCTAAATTTTTATATATATCTTTTCTCCCGTATCCGAAATTGTGGAACCGTTCGACAACTTGGAACCTGCCCTTAAAATCAAAGTCGCATGTGCTTTTTTGTTAAGGTTTAACAGATAGACACAACCTTCGTATAGAAATAGCCAAGGGATAATAGGGTGTGCTATTTTTATATGTCCGAGCTTTAGATAGTTGCTGTAAGAGATTGATTATCTTTCGCTATTTTAAAGCACAGTGTCATACCCCTATAATTAGAACATTTCACACAAATGCTGTTTTGTTATATTCATGTGAAATATGGCTTTGAATAGGTAATAAATTTAACGCTGTACTTTTTGGTACATTTAATATGTTGAATTTAACAATAGAGTTGATGTTGAATATTTTCTATACCATTATTAATGTTGTCATATATATAATATGTCTTAAATTGGAATTTGTTTATTATTTCGTTATTAACCAGCGTACATCATTTCTTTTTTAAAATATAATATATTAATTATTAACGGTCATACTAGATTCATTATTACAGTTAAAATTATTCTAACTGTTTATTTTGGTATATAATTGACAACTATAAACGGTATGATATCGTATAAACGATAAGTAGGGTAAGTTACGAATTATCGAACAGTTCCACATCTTCGGTCACTTGAAAAAAGTATTATTTTATTGTTTTTTTTTTATATGACCGAAGATGTGAAACTGTCCGATAATTGGTATGTTACCCTAATGTTTTTTTTATTTGTTAACTGACAATGCCGTTACATTGGAATTTGCTAACGTTGTTATTTCACTGTAACGATGACAGACTTGTTTTTTTAACTACTTTGTTGTATTGCGATGCATTAAACACTGTGTTAGAACATATATCATAATAAATATAGGTATTGATTTTATCAAATATATTCACTTGTACTGTTTATTACTCAATTATTATTTTATTTTATTATTTTTATCAAATTTGTTTATTATATAAAAATATACTTTTACTCAATGCTCTTAGATTAAAATCAGCTAAAGATAACGTTCTTTAAGAATGATTTAGTTTTCTATTTAGCTGCAATTAACTATATCTATTTTAAATAAGTAACCCTAATTTAAAAAGATAAATAGAATGTAGTAGGTATTTATAATAGTATAACCACACACGTATATTTATACTATAACTATATATTTTCTTTATCTATATTTCCTGTTGTTTTTTAACGGTAACATTTTTATAAAGTCAATAAGTTTAAAACTTTCAAATATTGGGTAAGTTACAAGTTAATGGACTGTTCCACATTTTCGGTCGTAGAAGAAAAATATATAAATATATAATAATTACTATATAACTTGCTATTTTAATTGGTATCCATGATACCTGCAGGTATCATGGATACCAGTTAAAATAACAAGTTATATAGTAATTATTATATATTTTTCTTGACCGAAAATGTGGAACTGTCCATTAACTTGTAACTTACCCTAGTAAATATATCACGATGAAAGATTATTCGTCTAATCCCAGTCCTCCAATTTTTTTGTCCGTTTTCGCCTGTTGTTACTATTAGCGTTACTGTTGGCCCTGTGAATTGTTATAGTGATTTAGTGTTGATTTTTCTGCTGAAAATAATGAAACAATGCTTTATTAATTAGAGCCTAAATATCATTAGTGGAAAGTTATACAAGTTAAATTAGATTGACTTATTTATATCGTTGATTGACATTGAAATGTAATCAGACGGTTAAGTTGAACTTAATTAAGCTTTTTTGTTTACTGTGTTAATTAATGGAAACTATAATTGATTTTTTAAATGAATTAATAATTAAAAATAAATCAAATTAATTAACAATTTATCTGTATAAACATACAAATTGGTTGTCCTTTAATTTTGTGTATATAATTATTAGGGTTGTAACTTGTGACAATATGCTTTTTTAAATCATAGAGAATATAATAGACGGAGAGAATTAAAGAGTATTGAATGGTTCTACACCAGTGGTATATAGTATTCGATACCATTTCGTTTATTATATTCTTGATATCTATGATTTTAAAAGCATATTGTCACAACCCTGATAATTAAATACAGATTTCATTTATTGCTTTTGTTTATTTTTCCTTTAATCAGTACATTATTGTGACTATGTTTCTATAGCTTCTTAAGAGTGTTACTCATTTGTAATAACATTCTAATGACCGCCAATGTGATGACCCTGGGTGAGCACCCTGTGGGCACCACCCCGCAGCTTCACACTTTTTACCGTGTGACTCACGCTGCGTGACGATCTCTTGTGTCACTTGCCTGTCACTATATCATTTTCGTGTCACTGTCATGCCTTCTTAATTGAAACAATCTCCCCTTCATTATCCACTGATGGATAGCGGGATATATGTATTATATATGATTTATATTATATGTATTTGTGTAGTCAAGGTTAGTCGGTAGGGTATGTTCCGAATTACCGGTCAGTTCCACATCTTCGGACATATAAGAAAAAACGATATTTTAATAATTATTTATTTCTTATTTTTATTGGTATCCATGATACCTGCACATTGTAGAGTCTACAATGTAAAGGTATCATGGATACCAATAAAAATAGAAAATAAATAATTATTAAAATATCGTTTTTTCTTATATGACCGAAGATGTGGAACTGATCGGTAATTCAGAACTTACTCTACTCATAATAAGATAGATATGGTGGGACCATAAAATATTTATATGACAGCCTTTTTAATCTTCTATGGCCCCACCATAACTCAATATATGTTATTAACTATATAATCAAATTTATTTTTCCGACAAAGTGTCATAATAAATGTAGTGTAAGTTACGAATTATCGGTCAGTTCCACATCTTCGGTCATACAAGGATTAACTATATAATAATTATTTAATTTTTATTGTTATATAATACTATTTTAATATTCCTTTTTTCTCAGGTTGTCCCACCTGTTGGTTCCGAAGAAGAGTCACGTCTCCTTATCATGTCTCACCCCATCTACAGGATATTCTATGTGTCTCACGACTCACAGGTGAGCCACGGTGTCTCATTCACCATTTAGCGCTGAGTCTCTTTTTACGGGGGTAAGTTCAGAGTTATCGAACAGTTCCACATCTTCGGACACGAAGAAAAAAATATGATATCTATTTTTTCTAACGTGTCCGAAAATGTGAAACTGTCCGATAACTTGGAGTTTACCCTACTCCATATATTGACCAATGGTTCGGAAAATGTTTTCAAAATATTGTCAGTAAGTCGACAATAGCAAAATATTAAATCTCTGCAAAACGATCAGAATAAAAATGAAAAATAGGAAATAAATATTTTGCAACTTAAGTTTTCCTCCTCAAGTTTCTTTTTGTTTCCTTCTTAAGTTTCTCTCTCTTAAGTTTCTCTTAAGTCCTTCTCTTAATTTTTCCCCTTAAGTTTCTCTCTCCTAAGTTTCCCTCTCTTAAGTTTATCTCTCCTAAGTCCCTTAAGTTTTTGATTTTCCCTGCCTTAAGTTTCCCCCTTAAGTTTCTCTCTCTTAAATTTCATTTAAGTCTCTTAAGTTTCCCCCTTAAGTCCCTTAAGTCTCCTTCTTAAGTCATTTAAGTTTCCCCCTTAAGTCCCTTAAGTCTCCCCTTTAAGTTTCTTAAGTTTCCCCCTTAAGTCCCTTAAGTCTCTTAAGTTTCCCCCTTAAGTCCCTTAAATCTCCCCCTTAAGTCCCTTAAGTCTCTTAAGTTTCCCCCTTAAGTCTCTTCAGTTTCCCCCTTAAGTCCCTTAAATCTCCCCCTTAAGTCCCTTAAGTCTCTTAAGTTTCCCCCTTAAGTCCCTTAAGTCTCTTCAGTTTCCCCCTTAAGTCCCTTAAGTCTCCCCCTTAAGTCCCTTAAGTCTCCCCCTTAAGTCCCTTAAGTCTCCCCCTTAAGTCTCTTCAGTTTCCCCCTTAAGTCCCTTAAGTCTCCCCCTTAAGTCCCTTAAGTCTCTTCAGTTTCCCCCTTAAGTCCCTTAAGTCTCCCCCTTAAGTCCCTTAAGTCTCCCCCTTAAGTCCCTTAAGTCTCCCCCTTAAGTCCCTTAAGTCTCCCCCTTAAGTCCCTTAAGTTTCCCTCGTTACTCGTTTCAGGACTTCAATCCACCTCATTTTTCGCCTTAGAGCTTTAGTTCCAAATTAGATTTATTGCAATGGTGTGATACGAAAACAAGGTGTTTAACCCTCTCTCCGGGGGTGTGCCAGTGGCTAAACAGCTACTTCCACTCGGTTAACGACCACTATCGCATTATCGTGCATGTCATACTATTAGATTGTTGTTGAAGATTATAAATTCAACTTTAAAAATCTGACGTAAAATGAGTATAAGATTAGCTCATTATTTTTGACTTGGGTCAAATTGACCCTCTTTGCCAGGTCAGAGTAGCCTCATTTCTGGTCAAATGTGACCCATTTGTGCAGGTCACAACCGAGTCATTTTGCCCCATTCTGGATGTCTCCAAGTCGCATTTAAGTTTCTAAAAGTCTTATGGTGATAAATTCTTTGCGTCACTTTACACTAAAACTATTCTCATTTATTTCCATATCACATATGGGCTGAAATACGAGTTACCGGACAGCACCACATTGTCGGTCATAAAAGAAAAACAAGCATAGTTTAGTATTTTAACTTGGTATTTTAAATGGTATCCATGATACATGTAGGTATCATGGATACCAATTAAAATACCAAGATGAAATATTAAACTATACAAAAAAAGATGTGACCGAAAATGTGTAGCTGTCCGGTAACCCGTAACTTAGCCCATAACTGAAGTTTTCTCATTTCAGGACCTGAAGATTTTCTCCTACATTGCACGTGACGCGTCCTCGAACGTGTTCCGATGCAGCGTCTTCAAAGCACACAAAAAGGTGAGTTAATTTTCTAATGGTTATTAATTTACATTATATTTATATGGTGTATGGAAGTGACGGGGGGAATTTTTTAGACATTTTATAATTATGTATGATTATAATTATTATGTATGATTATGTATGATTATAATCATTATGTATGATTATAATTATTATGTATGATTATAATTATTATGTATGATTATAATTATTATGTATGATTATAATCATTATGTATGATTATAATTATTATGTATGATTATAATTATTATGTATGATTATGTATGATTATAATTATTATGTATGATTATGTATGATTATAATTATTATGTATGATTATAATTATTATGTATGATTATAATTATTATGTATGATTATAATTATTATGTATGATTATAATTATTATGTATGATTATAATTATTATGTATGATTATGTATGATTATAATTATTATGTATGATTATGTATGATTATAATTATTATGTATGATTATGTATGATTATAATTATTATGTATGATTATGTATGATTATAATTATTATGTATGATTATGTATGATTATAATTATTATGTATGATTATGTATAGCTAATTTATAAAAACGTCAAGAAAATTCATTTAAACTTCTATAAATTTTATTAAATATGTTAACAATTTTGAAGAATTTGAGAACTCTAATACAAAAATATACATTTTTTTCATGATGTTTAAAATAATATAGAATGAATAATTGACTAATTTCAATGAATATAGTATTCAGTATTCACCCTGGTCACGTTGCATTATCTATAATGATTTCCCCTCATTAAAATGATTATAATGTTCGTTTGTTACCTGTTTATTCGAATGAGAGGACTTTGTCACAATAACATCTAAATGATAGACCCTTCATGTGATGGAAACGGCAGAAACGCTTTACATGGATTTTCTGCGTTAATTCTATTGTTCGGAATATAATGAGATATTGTGTCTATTGTACAGTGCTTCTAAATCTATTGTTCCTCTTCATATACTGTATATCATCATAATATAATGGTAATAGAATGACTATACTGTATATCATCATAATATAATGATAATAGAATGACTATACTGTATATCATCATAATATAATGGTAATAGAATGACTATACTGTATATCATCATAATATAATGGTAATAGAATGACTATACTGTATATCATCATAATATAATGATAATAGAATGACTATACTGTATATCATCATAATATAATGGTAATAGAATGACTATACTGTATATCATCATAATATAATGGTAATAGAATGTCTATACTGTATATCATCATAATATAATGATAATAGAATAGATATAGTTTACTATTTTTTCATCTGTTATTTAGTATTATATTTTCAATATATATCCACATATTTATTATACAGTATATTCTAGCTACCTATCATATATCACTGCGTCTTCCCTACTCTTACAGTATTGTACTCTACATCACTGTGTAAGGTTGGTACCACATGCTTTCTACATGGCACTTCCGCCTGGTGGGCAAACCATGTGATTCCAATGTTGCAACCCATAAATTGTCTCTAATTACCACCTCCCTTACTGTTGTACGATAAGTCACTTTAATTAATTCCCACCTGTCACTCAAGCCGAACTAATGAAGTGAACTTTTAAACTCTTTCCAATCTGAGCCATTGGTGAATTTAATTTACGGTCAGAGTCGCTAAGGTTCATTTTCCTATCAAATTAGCCTTTAATTTAGCACTTAAAGACCGCACTTCCCTCTAGAGTCAATAAAGCTCATTATCTCTCTATTTTCTCATGCTTTTTCACCCTTATGACTTTTTATCTCCTTTTGATTTTCTTACACGGAATACCAATTAAATTCTGTAGAAAAAATAACCTTGGATTCTCCTCTTTAATTTTAGACCAACAGTTCTAATGGCTTTTCCAGATAGATACTTTAATGGGATATAAATAGAAAAATGGGAATTTAACTTGTCTAATTGGAATAGGAATTTACTTTGTCTAATTGGAATAACTATCATAGGTATGAAATTAAGAAAAAGGTATTTTCTTGATTTAAATTAATTTAATTTCCCTCCCCCAGCTCGTTATTTTTCTCCCACTGACACAATGAATGTTTGTCATCCGTGAATTAGTTCACTGTGAGCTATCCTCAGACAGTTTAACACACGTCACATGTCTTGCTATGGCCTGCTACATGCACAGTCAAAGAATATATTTTAATTGGTATCCATGATACCTACAAAAGAATATTGTTATTATTTTACTTTTATTTTAATTGGTATCCATGATACCTACAAAAGAATATTATTATTTTTATTATACTTTTATTTTAATTGGTATCCATGATAACTGCTGGTATCATGGATACCAATTATAATTACCAATGAAGATGTTAAATTACATATTTTCTCTTATATGACCGATAATTTGGAACTGTGCGATATTTCGTTACTTACCCTGCATTAAATACATTCCATGAATACTCAGCGAATATCGGAACTAATACTAAAACATCCTAAGAATACTCCTCAAGATATATCGAATGAATTTGCTCTAATATCCTTGGAATTCATAGATATCCTCATAGATATGATTTTGAAGGATTTCTTTAGATATTGAGAAACTGGTTTGATGATCTATGTTTTTCATTTACCTTCGCAGAATGCCAAAGGTAATGTTTTTGGCTGCATTTAATTACTTATCATCTTGTTATTCGCATAACTCAAAAAGTATTCAACAAAATTGCCTGAAATTTGATGGGACAATTGGTCAATGTACATGAACCAGTTTATTAGATTTTGTGAGCGATCGGGTCAAGGTCATTTATAAGCGGCGGCGAAGGTGTGCGCTCTACCGAGTGCCTGTTCTAGTTCTTTATATTTTTAATATTAAAATTTAAAGTTTATAACTATCGCACTTTATAGTACTTTGTGTACTAAATCAGTACAGTGACTCTCTCATAGTACAATGATTCTCTAACAGTACAGTGACTCTTACCGTGGCTCTCTCATAGTACAATGATTCTCTAACAGTACAGTGACTCTCACAGTGACTCTCTCATAGTACAATGATTCTCTAACAGTACAGTGACTCTTACCGTGACTCTCTCATAGTACAATGATCCTCTAACAGTACAGTGACTCTTACAGTGACTCTCTCATAGTACAATGATCCTCTAACAGTACAGTGACTCTTACAGTGACTCTCTCATAGTACAATGATTCTCTAACAGTACAGTGACTCTCACAGTGACTCTCTCATAGTACAATGATTCTCTAACAGTACAGTGACTCTTACCGTGACTCTCTCATAGTACAATGATTCTCTAACAGTACAGTGACTCTTACAGTGACTCTCTCACAGTACAATGATTCTCTAACAGTACAGTGACTCTTACAGTGACTCTCTCACAGTACAATGATTCTCTAACTGTACAGTGATTCTTACAGTGACTCTCTAACAGTACAGTGATTCTTACAGTGATTCCCTAAGACTCTAACAGTACAGTGACTCTCTCACAGTACAATGATTCTCTAACTGTACAGTGATTCTTACAGTGACTCTCTAACAGTACAGTGATTCTTACAGTGATTCCCTAAGACTCTAACAGTACAGTGACTCTCTCACAGTGTCCCCATAACAAGGCACACGATATCCGTAGATTGATTTGCCGTAACAATGTCTCAGCATTGCTCTACATTGCTACGGCAGCTATTATTATTTTATCGCAGTGATCCTTCATAACAATCCTCTTTTATTAGCTGTATTATTGTGAGGCTGTGTGGTACATAGTGAAGCATCACTACTTTGTGAGAGATTTGGTGAAGGGTGTAATTGTAGGTGTAGAAACTACACATTGAACTGTAATTGAAGTTAATTATTTTTGTGATACTGAAATAAGGAACTTTGTATATTTTTAAAGACGATGTTTTTTCCATTAAAAAGGATAATTTTATATTTTTATTGTTTTCAATGGTCAGCATAAATTGTTTGGCAGTTAGAGCAACTTTATAACTTAGTCAGTGTTTTTAAAACTGCCCCTGAAATGTTTGATACAGGGTCTTCAGGTGAAGGTAACTATATTTTAGATACCCCCGTGTGTGTTCCACTGGGTATAGACACACTGAGAGAAAAATACGAGTCAAACTGACCCAAAATTGTATTTTCAGTTTGTCCCAAAACTGGCTTAAAAAATGTGAGTCAATTTGACTCATCCTAATATTTTACTCAAAACCAAGAGTCATTTTGACTCCTAATTCATGGTCAGATTGACTCAGGTAGAGTCAATCAAGAAAAAAGACTCCAATATTGGAGTTTTGCAATCCTTGACTCAAGCGATGAGTCACGTTAGGAAAGTGCAGTAGGACTCCTCTATAGTGAATGTAGAGTCATGAGTAAGAGAACTACCCCGTATAGTGAACAAATTTCTTTAGTCTGCCATGAGATGGCCAATAGTTTCCAAAAATGATTGTCACTCTTCTGAGTGTAGTAATTAATTATGTCGTTTGTATTCATTCTAATTTAATTCATTAATAATACATCGTATTAAACATTTTAAACCCACTGATTATTCTCTGTATGAACCAAAAAGAATTTTAATCATCTCAGTCAATATTAATCACCTCAGTCAATATTAATCACCTCAGTCAATTTCAATCAGTCCGTTCAATTCTAATCAGCTTATTGCCAATGATGGAGTCAGGAATGAGTCTAATCGGTTTCTGTACTTTTTATTTGTAGTTTTAAAGTACAGCAAACATCATTTTATTTGAAGGGACCGATTTATCATGAATCGTAAGTCCATTTGGGTCTTGCGGTCTACTCTAGCCCATATGGACTTAAAGCTCTGATTATACTGGATTCTAACTATGTACTGGATTCTAACTATGTACTGGATTCTAACTATGTACTGGATTCTAACTATGTACTGGATTCTAACTATGTACTGGATTCTAACTATGTACTGGATTCTAACTATGTACTGGATTCTAACTATGTACTGGATTCTAACTATGTACTGGATTCTAACTATGTACTGGATTCTAACTGTATACTGGATTCTAACTACATACTGGATTCTAACTATGTACTGGATTCTAACTATGTACTGGATTCTAACTATGTACTGGATTCTAACTATGTACTGGATTCTAACTATGTACTGTATTCTAACTATATACTGGATTCTAACTATATACTGGATTCTAACTATATACTGGATTCTAACTATGTACTGGATTCTAACTATGTACTGGATTCTAACTATATACTGACCAAGGTGTATTAACTTACAAGGTATTCTACGCCTTGATACGAATTTTAGACTCTTCTGCGCATAAACAAATACGAACATACTCACGCACAGATGTGACCCTGCAATATTACATTACATACTCTATATACTATACAATGAGTTAAATAACTATGTATGGTATTCGTACACTACCCAGACAATCATGGCAAAATCCTTGTATACAAATAACTATTCAACCCGCTGTATAATATAGAGAGTATGTAATGTAATATTGCAGGGTCACATGAGTGTGTTTGTATGTACGTATTTCACAACCTAACTGTATTTCATCTTGATATGAATTTGTGCAATACTCTACCTTGTAGTTAATAAACCTTGCTTCTGACAGAGCCTATGTAGGGTACAAACACTAGGTTCTTATATCTAAATTTCTAAAGCATCTAGAAGGTAGGCCTACTCCGGTAATGAATGATAAAGTGCGTTCATAAGGCCAGCCCTAGTCACTTAGAATGTTAAGCCTATAGCCAGACCTTTGAAAGAAATTAGGTATTTAGTGTATTCATCTCCTAAAGCTTTGCCTTTTATTACTAACCTAAGGTTTCTAAAACATCACATCGAAAATCCTACACATTTAAGTATTCTTTCATCATCACCTATAATCGCATTATGGACTCATTACAGCTCAATTCGAAGCTCATTTCCAATCTCTCTGTGAAGTTCAAATTCCTTTCATTCCCAGGATTCCTTTTCTTCCTCCAGATGTTAAAATATTATTCCAGTGGCAGGTTTATAAGCTGGCGTGTTTTTGGGGGATGAATGTGCCAATATTTCGAGGCTGGTAAGCCAAAACAGTGCGCAATGCACGCTGTGGAATTCTGGCGAATTTCTAGCGAAAAGAATCACGGCTGGACAGTCTTTCGAAAAATAGACTGTCTGGGAAAAATAGTCTTTGAAAAATACAGTGTTTGCAAACTGAAATATTAGGTTAGTTGATTGGCAAACACATTTTTTTCTCTTTATTTCATCGAGGACTTTTTTAGTTAGGAGAATTGCAAGTCTGAATTGAGGATAGAATTTAAAATTTGATATTTTAGTTTGTTTCAATTGGTGATGTTTTCTAAGCCGTATAAAAATGAATGTTGTACCCATTGTATAACTTCTTTTAGATATGAATAGCAGTTATCACATCAAGATTGTTACTTTCTGTCTGTGTCATATAGGTAAGCAGTTTAATGTTAGTAACTACATACTATATGTGTACTATCTGTATTCTTGGTATTTTGGTATTGTTAGTATTCACTGTATGTGTACTGTGTAGTATAGTGATATGTGTACTATGTATGTAGTGTAGTATTATGTGTAGTATAGTGCCAGATGTATAGTACTGCATTAGAATTTCTCTATGTTCCTGGCTATACACACCCCTGACTTTACAGTACCATATCCTACACAAACTCTTTTCAAACCGCAGTGAAGTTTCTTTGGTTTGTTTACTGAACACAGAAGTCTGTTTACTCGCCTGAATTAGGCTTTTACAATTGCCTGAGAGTTTCAGGTCTTCCTTTTTGTCCTGAGGTTTGATTTGGTTTAGACTTTTTGTGGTGGGTCTGAACGTGATTTCTGAGAGAAAAGTCGTTGGGTTATTTTGTTGCAGTTAATTTGAAGTGTGCGTACATTTGTAATTAGCTATTTTGTTGTAAATAGTACTATCGATGGTTAAACTTGGAATAGGTACCTTCCAGGCAAGAAGGATTTATTCCTGGAATATTAAGAGAATATCCCAGGCAAGAAAGATTTACTCCTGGGATATTCCCTTATTATCCCAGGAGTAAATCCTTCTTGCCTGGGTTTGAGTCCTTTCAGTAAACTTTAACAAGAAATTAATGAGTAAACTTAGTCACTGGATTGATGTCAATGGAAACGTTTTTTGAATAGTTGTGTGATAAATGGCAACTTAATCATTAACCTGACTTACATATATCTATCATCTTCTACATAACCAGACATTTCCTCTCCACATTCTCATCTTATACAACTAGTAATAGTTTGAACTTATGGTGAATATCAAACTATCTATGGTTCTATATTTTCGATATTATTTATCATATTCCTTCCATTCCCACCGTAACATATTCCTTCCATTCCCACTGTAACATATTCCTTCCATTCCCACTGTAACATATTCCTTCCATTCCCACCGTAACATATCCCTTCCATTCCCACCGTAACATATCCCTTCCATTCCCACCGTAACATATTCCTTCCATTCCCACCGTAACATATTCCTTCCATTCCCACCGTAACATATTCCTTCCATTCCCACCGTAACATATTCCTTCCATTCCCACCGTAACATATTCCTTCCATTCCCACCGTAACATATTCCTTCCATTCCTACTGTAACATATCCCTTCCATTCCTACTGTAACATATCCCTTCCATTCCTAGTGTAACATATCCCTTCCATTCCTACTGTAACATGTCCCTTCCATTCCTACTGTAACATATCCCTTCCATTCCTAGTCCCACCGTAACATATCCCTTCCATTCCTAGTCTCACTGTAACATGTCCGTTCCATTCCTAGTCCCACTGTAACATGTCCGTTCCATTCCTAGTCCCACTGTAACATATCCCTTCCATTCCTAGTCCCACTGTAACATATCCCTTCCATTCCTAGTCCCACTGTAACATATCCCTTCCATTCTCAGTCCCACCGTAACATGTCCCTTCCATTCCTAGTCCTACTGTAACTTATCCCTTCCATTCCTAGTCCCACTGTAACATATCCCTCCCATTCCTAGTCCCACTGTAACATATCCCTTCCATTCCTAGTCCCACTGTAACATATCCCTCCCATTCCTAGTCCCACTGTAACATATCCCTTCCATTCCTAGTCCCACTGTAACATATCCCTCCCATTCCTAGTCCCACTGTAACATATCCCTTCCATTCCTAGTCCCACCGTAACATGTTACTTCCATTTCATCAAAAAGTGTCAAGTCACTTCTTTAAATATTTCACTCCGGTCCATTACGAATAACTCAATAAATTTTATATTTCAATCACAGACTTCGATCGAATCCCTTTTTATGTCAGATGGCTTTCAGACCATATTCTCTTCGAAACCTTTCAGACAATATTCAAATTGGACCTTTTTATTGATATCTTGAAAGTGTTTCATTCATTCATTTAAAAGAGAAAGAGTTCTGTCAAGATATAACTTAGAGATATCTGAAATTTAAAGTTTATTTTAGCTAGCTATTAATTATTTTCTAATCCAGTTATCTGAAAAACCTCAAAGCAATATTTTAGAGCACCTCTTGCTCTTTCGAATGAGCTCTGCCACGTCTGACTACAGCAAAACCTGACAGCGCGTCAATCATCCCAAAACATAAGTGTTCAGGAGAGTTTGAAACATCTCTCCCATCAGGTCACCTCGCTCTAGAAGAATTTGTTACTCAGACAAGCGACATATCCACCTCGTACAAACGTCAGTGCGGTACTGATTTCTTATTGGAGGTTATGGTACAGGGTGGTTTTATTTCTCCCAAATCATCTTCCATACCCCCTTTGTGGTGTTGATTGGTGGATGTGTTCCTTGCCACCCCTCCACCTATCACTCCTCACTGTACGCGCTACAGACAAGCCATGACTGTAATATCTACAGTGTATTCTATACAACTGTAGGTGTGATTTAGGCGAATACATTTTGATTTTTATGAAGACTATCAATTCCCTTGAATAGACTGGATTAATTCTGCAATTAACAATTTAAATTGCTATGTGACACTTAGCAATAATTTTTCTCAACATTTCACACTGAATAAAAGGTCTCTAAATTACAAAATGAAATAGTCTAAATTTTTCAATATAATTTCCATAACTTATTTAAATAACAGTAACTGTATATTTTTTAAAAACACAATCCCCTATTTATCATCTCTATCATTTTAATAATCATTTCTGTCTTTACAATTTGCTTCTCCTATTCGCTCCCTTGTATCTCTATTGAAGGATTACACCCAATGTACAGTCTCTCCCATCCACCTCTGCAATGCTATTCCTACCAAGCCTCTGTAGCCCCCAGGGGGAACACCCCACAACGTGACTTGGCAAGGGGTCCACACCTTTACACCCGTCAGTGTGTTGGTCCCCTCGGTTAGGTGGGTGCGTGCCCATTGGGGCCACTCTACGCTACACTGACCGCCGGCTGCGTCATGCCTTGCCCGTAGCGACGGGCAAGGCCCGCCCACGCTTATAGGCCCGTGAAAATTAACTTACGGTGATCGTATAGGGTAAGTTACGAATTATCGGTCAGTTTCACATTTTCGGTCATATAATAAGAAACGATATAAAAATTATTTTATTTTAATAGGTATCCATGATACCTGCAGGTATCATGGATACCTATTAAAATAAAATAATTTTTATATCGTTTCTTATTATATGACCGAAAATGTGGAACTGACCGATAATTCGTAACTTACCCTATACCTGGTGAAAATCTTAGAACACACATAATGTGACTATATAATACTATTTAAATTACACTGTGCAGTAAATGAAGTGTTAATAATTTTAATGAAAGCATGTGAAAGTGTTCTGCTTCATGTAATATTATAATTAATAATTATCTTTTGTATTACTATAATACACATTTCCTATTGATATATTTACAATATATAATCATTAGCTAAATTAATGTATTTTATTGTTATGCAATTTATTATTTTATAGTAGGGTAAGTTACGAATTGTCGAACAGTTCCACATCTTCGGACACGTAAGAAAAAAATGTATATCCAGTTAAGTACAAAATAACTGTTATGATATTTCTTCTTACGTGTCCGATAATGTGGAACTGTTCGATAATTCGTAACATGCACTGTTTAATATCTTATGGAAATTAATATTTAATATAATTCTTTCTCGCCTTTTAATTAATATTTCATCAAAGAGTTAAGTACTTAAGTGCATCTTGAGACACTTAACTACATGGTACATAATGCATAAGCAAATATAGGTAATGTATAACATTCTGAATTTTAGTGATAGTGTGTCACATATAATAGTTATAGAATCACTATATATTTTAATTATCAAATATATTACTTTTTTTTTAATATAAGAATTCATCCAATGTATAATAAAGAATATAGTTAGTTTAATTTGTGTATTCTACAGTATTTTCTTTACTTACTACATTCTAGATATGTTCTACAGTGTCACTTGTTTACATATAGTTATTTATAGTGACAGTAGGTACTCTATATATATTCTGTGATATTTACTACCACCATTGAATTTCTCTATAGAAATTGCTATGTGAATTTGGTAATTTATTAATTACTAAAATATAGTAATAGATAAAAAAATTGCTATAGATATATTCCTGTAATTATTAGTAAAAAAAGAAGGTATAAATAATAAGTATATTACTAACGTTAGAGTATATTTTAATATAGTAACGGTATAGTGTTTTATAGTAACGTTAAAGTATATTTTAGTACAGTAACGGCATAGAGTGTTTTACAGCTCTAGGTCAAGAGTAACATGTTCACAATATATGTCATTTATCTTATACCGAGTAAAGCAAGTACATACTTACATTAAAATAACTCTTTAACTGCCTAAAAATTATCTAGTACAATAATTCATTAATTATACCTATTTAAAACAATATAATTATATTAGAAAATGGTATCTTTTCTAAGATTGTTATGGTCATTTTCCATTAGAGAACGAAAAGTTGTGAAAGCGGAGTTAGATCATTGTTATTATTACGGTTATAACTGTTATTATTACGGTTATAACTGTTATTATTACGGTTATAACTGTTATTATTACGGTTATAACTGTTATTATTACGGTTATAACTGTTATTATTACGGTTATAACTGTTATTATTACGGTTATCACTGTTATTATTACGGTTATAACTGTTATTATTACGGTTATAACTGTTATTATTACGGTTATAACTGTTATTATTACGGTTATAACTGTTATTATTACGGTTATAACTGTTATTATTACGGTTATAACTGTTATTATTACGGTTATAACTGTTATTATTACGGTTATAACTGTTATTATTACGGTTATAACTGTTATTATTACGGTTATAACTGTTATTATTACGGTTATAACTGTTATTATTACGGTTATAACTGTTATTATTACGGTTATAACTGTTATTATTACGGTTATAACTGTTATTATTACGGTTATAACTGTTATTATTACGGTTATAACTGTTATTATTACGGTTATAACTGTTATTATTACGGTTATAACTGTTATTATTACGGTTATCACTGTTATTATTACGGTTATAACTGTTATTATTACGGTTATAACTGTTATTATTACGGTTATCACTGTTATTATTACGGTTATAACTGTTATTATTACGGTTATAACTGTTATTATTACGGTTATAACTGTTATTATCACGGTTATAACTGTTATTATTACGGTTATAACTGTTATTATCACGGTTATAACTGTTATTATCACGGTTATAACTGTTATTATTACGGTTATAACTGTTATTATTACGGTTATCACTGTTATTATTACGGTTATAACTGTTATTATTACGGTTATAACTGTTATTATTACGGTTATAACTGTTATTATTACGGTTATAACTGTTATTATTACGGTTATAACTGTTATTATTACGGTTATAACTGTTATTATCACGGTTATAACTGTTATTATCACGGTTATAACTGTTATTATTACGGTTATAACTGTTATTATCACGGTTATAACTGTTATTATCACGGTTATAACTGTTATTATTACGGTTATAACTGTTATTATCACGGTTATAACTGTTATTATTACGGTTATAACTGTTATTATTACGGTTATAACTGTTATTATTACGGTTATAACTGTTATTATTACGGTTATAACTGTTATTATCACGGTTATAACTGTTATTATCACGGTTATAACTGTTATTATTACGGTTATAACTGTTATTATCACGGTTATAACTGTTATTATCACGGTTATAACTGTTATTATTACGGTTATAACTGTTATTATCACGGTTATAACTGTTATTATTACGGTTATAACTGTTATTATTACGGTTATAACTGTTATTATTACGGTTATAACTGTTATTATTACGGTTATAACTGTTATTATTACGGTTATAACTGTTATTATTACGGTTATAACTGTTATTATTACGGTTATAACTGTTATTATTACGGTTATAACTGTTATTATTACGGTTATAACTGTTATTATTACGGTTATAACTGTTATTATTACGGTTATAACTGTTATTATTACGGTTATAACTGTTATTATTACGGTTATCACTGTTATTATTACGGTTATAACTGTTATTATTACGGTTATCACTGTTATTATTACGGTTATAACTGTTATTATTACGGTTATAACTGTTATTATTACGGTTATAACTGTTATTATTACGGTTATAACTGTTATTATTACGGTTATAACTGTTATTATTACGGTTATAACTGTTATTATTACGGTTATAACTGTTATTATTACGGTTATAACTGTTATTATTACGGTTATAACTGTTATTATTACGGTTATAACTGTTATTATTACGGTTATAACTGTTATTATTACGGTTATAACTGTTATTATTACGGTTATAACTGTTATTATTACGGTTATAACTGTTATTATTACGGTTATAACTGTTATTATTACGGTTATCACTGTTATTATTACGGTTATAACTGTTATTATTACGGTTATAACTGTTATTATTACGGTTATCACTGTTATTATTACGGTTATAACTGTTATTATTACGGTTATAACTGTTATTATTACGGTTATAACTGTTATTATCACGGTTATAACTGTTATTATTACGGTTATAACTGTTATTATCACGGTTATAACTGTTATTATCACGGTTATAACTGTTATTATTACGGTTATAACTGTTATTATTACGGTTATCACTGTTATTATTACGGTTATAACTGTTATTATTACGGTTATAACTGTTATTATTACGGTTATAACTGTTATTATTACGGTTATAACTGTTATTATTACGGTTATAACTGTTATTATTACGGTTATAACTGTTATTATCACGGTTATAACTGTTATTATCACGGTTATAACTGTTATTATTACGGTTATAACTGTTATTATCACGGTTATAACTGTTATTATCACGGTTATAACTGTTATTATTACGGTTATAACTGTTATTATCACGGTTATAACTGTTATTATTACGGTTATAACTGTTATTAT